>JAJLRJ010000006.1:31314933-31709933 GCA_024195265.1 Dendrophyllia cribrosa
GGACAATAACTCTATTGTTAAACAGATTTTTTAAATGTCAGCAGATCTTCACTCTTTGGTAAAAATAGCTTCTACTCTAATTTTATGAGGATATCCGAATTCTATAATTTGCCTGATTTTGACCCTATTTTCTTAACTGAAACTAAAATCGAACATTATGTAAACTTAATGCAACAAAAATATATCCTATATTGGCGACATAACATTCAACACTCTAAGAAATTCGAACTTTATAATATCTTTAAGAACGAATATACGCCTTCTCATTACTTCGACCTTACAAGGAAATCAAATGACAGAAAACAATTAGTAAAATTTCGTATAAGTAATCATAAATTAATGATTGAAATTGTTAGATATGAACAAATCAAGAGAGATGATAGATTGTGTCCTACTTGTGGATCTAATAAAATTGAAGATAAAATTCACTTCCTTTTCCATTGTCCTAAATACTCAATTCTTAGGGACGGATTTTACAGGAAAATAGGGTATCACCTACCAAATATAAAACAGTTATCTTCTCAGAAGTTACCAATGAATTAATGAACTCTCGTAATTATTTTGTAAATATTAATATTTCATTTGATGAAATTCATTATTTCGTGCTTAGATCTCCGCAATAATAAAATTATCAAACCAGACTGATTGTACTTTCCCTTTCGTTATTATATTATTGTAATTTCATTTTGTTATGTTGTAATGCTTTTGCAATACTGTAAGGATTTATAGTCATGCAAATAAAGCTACTTGTTGTTAAGTTACCGTCTCTCGTTAAGAACTCGAGCTGTTTGCTTTTTTCATACAACTTTAATCTTTGCATAAATTGACACGTATTTAGCGTGCTCTAGTTTCTTTGAGGAATAATGATTTGCTGTTGATTTCATTTCAGGATGTTTTTCCTGACAAAGCAACGGAAAGAAAGATTCTTTCGTTTGCAATCAAATGTCCAAGTGAAGATTGTGACTGGACTGGTGAACTGAGGAACAAAGAGGTAAAAACTTAAACGATTTTATACAAATATTTATTTTCGCCATTTTTAGTGACCTATGTTTTTATTCATGTAACATGCAGGTCCACTTGGAAACATGTCCTTTTAAAGTTGTTCCATGTACCAACGAAAATTGTCACATGACTTTAAAAAGGAAAGATCTGGAGCAGCACGTGACGATCACGTGTGAGTGGAGGATTATTGAGTGTGAATACTGCGGAGAGCCATTCCCAAAGTGTCAAGTGCAGGTAAAATAAAAAAAGAATAGAGACCCGCTGGAGGATCATTCCAGACTTGCTTGGCCTGCAAGATAGGACTACATTTAAAATGTTTCAGGTTGAAACATTACGGCCCTTCTGATGTTATATTCTTAAAATACAAAGATCTGCCATTGAGACTGTTGGAACATAATCTGCCATTAATTGACTATCAAGTGTTCCAATACGTGCCATACATAAGAGTCGACAACTCTTGAAAAAAATCTCTTGTGCCAGCTACTTCCATACAAAGCCACTGATTGAAAAATATTGTCCAACGAGACAAAGTTTGTTATAAAAAAAATTGTAAGTCGTGCGGTGTCATACAACGTGACGGATAATTCATCATCAGTGTTTTGCAACTGAGAAACAATCGGCTACGTTTGTCAATAAAAGGCGAACTAACAATCTGTCCTCACGTTTGCAGGATCACGTTGGAAAGTGTACGAAGTTTCCCGTGACCTGCCCCAACAGCTGCGGTGATTCTATTCCCAGAGAAAAGGTAAAGATTTCATTGTTGTCTTGACAGGCAGGTAGCAATGCCTGGTTGCATTATCAGTTCAAGCGGCTTGCTTTCCAGCTAACGCAATGAGGCTCAATTTAAGTGTAATTAACCAATTCGGTTTCTTTATCTATTTCTTCAGATTGAAGACCACATTAACAACGTCTGTCTACTGACGTTTGTCTCTTGCCCATATGTTCAGATCGGCTGCGATAAACGGGTAGGTGCAGCCTGTCGTCAGTTTAAAACAGTGATTTTGCTCTTAACAGGCATGATGAACGTTTAAACACTAAAATTAATGGAGCCGCTAAGAGCAAATCCAGGATTAAACAAACATGTAACAAAACGCGAATGCGTAAAAGATGTTAGAACGGAAACTGTCTTTATCACCATCAAATTTTTTAAGGGTTTGTAATTGGTACCTCCTACATGATTATAGGTGTAAGAAGTGAAGAGAAATATAAAAGCGTTCTCTGGCTAAAAAATATAAAAAATCCGAGCTTTCCGCTACCTGTACTACAGTCTTCGAAGGGTGAAAGAGAATGATGATCACATCGAGATCCGAGGGATCAATCATTAAGTGATTTGCTACATAGCAACACACACACAACACAGTTTGAAAAACGCGCCGAGGACTCGCGGTAAACATCAATCGCGTCGTAATCATGCTACCTTTGTCACGGTCTGATCACGTGCGTTAACATTTGCGGGCTACAGTGCACTGTTACCCTCTGACGTAAAAATGTTGCCCGCTTTCGCAAATTTTGCCCGCTCATGGACGTTTTGGCGGGAAACAGTTTGTTTGTTAGATGTCGTGTGACCATGAAGCAACCAACAAACACGCGCGTTGTATTGAGAAAACTCACGCTATATATAACAATTATTATTACTGCACCTTTGCTTTTGCTCTATAATTTTCTTTAAATATAATATAAACAACCGAATCTGTTGATATATAAGTTAAGATAATTAAAAATACAGTTCAGTTTTCTTCGTCCTTTTTTCCCGGTAGGTGCAGCGGAACAACGTTGATTTACATATTCAGTCTAGCATGCGTGAGCATCTCGACTTTGCTTGTGTTAAAATAAACAACACACAAGTTCAGTTGAGTTTAACCGAGTATAGTTTTCGGGAGACAACAAGAAACCTGGAGGAAAAAGTGGCGGCACTTCAGAAGCAGTTAGAGCAGAAGGAATTTAAAGATCAAGATAATGAATATACTCGATTTGTTTGGAAGATTAACAAGTTCAGTGAAATTTGGAGCCAGGCGAAGGCAGAAGAAAAGGAAAAAATACCAAGTGCCCCGTTCTGCACAGAAGGTTATGGCTACAAATTAAAAGTGACAGTTTATCCTAATGGCTACGGGATTGGCAGAAATACGCATCTCTCGGTCTTCATTGTTGTCATGAAAGGTGAATACGACGCCATATTACCCTGGCCTTTCAAAAAGAGAGTAAAGTTTATGCTGATTGATCAACAGGAAGACACAGAAAATCGGGAAAACGTTACCTACCTGCTCATTCCTGGTAAGAGAAAAAACTTTGCAAAACCCGAGGGAGTAGAGAATGCTGGGTATGGTCGGGCTATATTTATATCTCACGAGAAACTGCAAACAAGGCGCTACCTTGTAGATGACACTCTGTTTCTTCAGGTCGAGATCGGTCCGCCATAATGCCCAGTCATTTGCTCACCCCGTTTCTGTAGTCGTGAGCGTCACCACACATAGTTATGATTTCAATCCTTAGTCCGAAAAATCAGAGGCTCATTATTTCTAATGCATCCACTGCGAGAACGCGGAAAATGTTTCTTCTGATGATAGTGCTTCTGAGCTTTTATCATGGAATAATAAACAAAGATTCTTTGAATCTGTGTGACAAGTAGGCTCAGTCTCCAGCCGTGGGTGTCTCGATGCGCCTGCGATTCTCCCCACCTCACGGCTGGGCGCACGGGTTTGGTTATTGTTTACATTAACCAATCAGAAACGAACCCGCCGAAATTTGCGGGGCATAAATTAGCGGGTAATGGCATAAATAAACAAAGATGGCAGACTATGCAAACTTTAACAGTAGGTTTGAAAATGCTTACTCGTACGCGCCTCAGAAGTTTGGGTTTGATAATTTCAGGGAGAAACAGAGTCTTGCTATGAAGGAACTTAATTTGGGACGAGATGCACTTGTCATTCTACCAACTGGTTCGGGTAAATCCTTAATTTTTCAAGCTTTTCCACTAGTGTTGGATCACTTGGAAGAAAAGCAAAGTTTGCATCAATCTATTCTATTATGTAAATGACGTGTCCATTATCCGCATAATTGTAATGACGTCATGGACAAGCAACCAAACCCGTGCGCCCAGCCGTGAGGTGGGGAGATATCGCGGGCGCATCGAGACACCCACGGCTGGAGACTGAGCCTATGTGACAAGGTGTATGTCCCCGCCTTTTCTCAATGTTCAGGTGGAAACTTTACCAACGCAACGAAAGAGTATTAAAAGGCCAACAAACTTACCAAAATATGGTCAACAAAAAACAAAGGGACCGGCTGAGCACGGAATAATAGAAGTTATTTATTTTTTTTTAATATTCTTATTGTAAAGCGCCATGGGCAACTAGTGGATTTGGCGCTATATAAATATTATTATTATTATTATTATTATTATTGGTCTGGTTACTGTTTTTGCCCATGTGCGAAAATGAGTTTGCAATAAATGCTTAGGAATGAACAGGACATGTTTCCCCTATTCCCTACAGCAGTCAGTAAAATACAACTTTGTTGGAGGAAACCTGATCCCTCCAGAATGCAGAGCCAGGCAGTAAACACCTTGAGGGAGAAAAGGTTGCGAAACTACGGTTCCTTTTGTGTGTACGGGAACACAGATGACGTAAAACAAAAGGAACAAAGAACGACAATAATACAAATGCAAAACAAGACCAAAAATACAATACCTCACAAACAATAGAAGACAATGAGTACCGGTACACGCAGAAAGACCCGAAACTACATTAACAAGCTACGTGAATAGAAAGAGTAATAAAATAAAATAAAATAAAATAAGCACACGTAAGGCAGCAACGCCAGTCTAGAATGATTCCCTTCAGTAAAAGCCACCGCATGACCTCACTTCTTATGTTGCTATGGCAACCGTAAAAAATTCGATGAACCGTGAAAACGTGAAAACGTTAACTTTCTGCTTTTCTTCGAACCGTAGCAAATAACAATTAGTTTCCATACTGCAGGTAAAGATCTAATTAAAAGTTCTGACTGCAATTTTGTGCAGTTGGTGGCCATAAACGGCATTGATGGGTATTTATAGTGTCATAATGCATTTCTTCTGTAAACCTCCCAGCGTCAATGCGTTAATGAAAAAATAAAACTTTATCACTGCGGCCAAACTTTTTAAATTTATAAATTCAAACCTGTTTGAATTCGTGTGTTAGTAGCGGAACAAAATGACAAATTTTAATTTTCGCCCTGTATGCATCGGTCGTACGATCGATTCCGGTGGAAGAGCGTTAGTCATTGTCCGATTATCCCTCAGTTAATCCTTCTTCAAAATGGCGACCAAGAGGCAAATTGCGGCCGGTAATGCACGGACTTTAGAAAAATAAAGTGTTAACAGCGGTGTGTGTGTGTGTGTGTGTGTGTGTCGAACTTCCTGCACTTTGAAAAACGTTCTTAAACCATACTTCTTACAATTATTTTTAGTACAAGCACTGGTAATATTTCCCCCCAAACTCGCGACTACACCACTGTATGTGAATTCGTGCCGCGTTGGTACGGGAAAAATTTTGAAAAAAGAAATAAATCGAGAAAAAAAGACAAATTTATACGAAATATGCTATGGCGCTAATGGGTCACCATAGTACTCTCTTGTGGAGCAAGAAATTTATCAAGCCTCCCTTTATTTGAAGCCGTCCCCCCTTCCCCCTCCCTTTTCCTTCACAATGAAAACAATAAACGACAGACTATGGTTACGGGTATACTTTTCCCGTACCAACGAAGAAAAGGAAAAAAATAAAATAAAAACTTATTATTCTATACGGAAAAAAGAAATAAATCGAGAAAAAAAAGACAAATTTATACGAAAAATGCTAGGCGCTAATGCACCATACACTAGAGACATAGGCATAAGTTATGTCGCTAGTGAAAAATGGTATTTCTGACAATGTAGCATCGCGGAACAAGCAAAAAAAGCTATTTTACTGGCACGGACCAGAAGACTGAGTCCGGCAAAAGGGAATTATGGGTATGTTCCTGAGAGATGTATAGTTGTTCGTTACGAATTTGAATCATTCTAGGTCAGCACGTGCTCGAACACCAAAATCTTATAATGTAAATTTTGAGATATTTACTTTTATTAATTATTAGTTTCCGTGTTCCTCTGCTCCCAGAGTTGGCGGCACTGCAGCTGATTTCAGCATGTGGGGTATACGTTCCCTTTTTCCACAAAGTGGTTTTGTGTTTTCGTATCCTGCTGTGTCGTAGTAAGGTACTTTTATGAAAATTGATCTTTTGTGACTGAACGAGTATTGAAATTAAGTGTGCGCCGATAAGTTGATGGCAGTCTTGCAATGCAAAAAACTGGCTAGGAGGTACTTGCTGACCTACAGGCCCCTGTATCTACACAAATGTGTGTCTTTTGGGTCGTGGAGCACCCCACCCCCATTCTCCGTACCGTTCACATGGGAGTCCCACCCCACCCTCCTCGGGCCGCGACCTCGAGGTTTTGTTTTCGTTACGTCAAACAAAGCGTCATTTAGAAAATGGCGGCAGCGCCAAGCAATCGCTTGCTTTCTGGTCATGATGAGGAGTTCGCGCGTAAAGTTGAAGATGATTTTAAATGTTTAATTTGTCATTTGACGCTGAAGCATCCTGTTCAAACGAGATGCGGACACAGGTTTTGTAAAGAATGCCTCGAGGAACATTTCAGAAGGTGCGGTTTATATTTATGAGTGAATTCCATGCTTCTTATAATTCGGGCATATTTGTTCCGGACCAAAGCAAAATCTTCCAGATTTTCGTTTTCTGTGCCAACGGTTAACCGACTCATTCTGTCTAAAATAGATGTCGTATTCTAGTGGCTACAAATTTAAGATTTAAAGATTCGCTTTGATCGTTCTGTGTATTATAATTCTAGGTCTGTAATAGGGCCAAACGATTGTGGACTAATTAACCCCCCTTTAACACGATTGCGATTGACGCGATCGTTTGTGATCTCTGCCGGTACAGGCCAGATAGCTCGCCTTTTAAAGTCTCAATAGCTTGCTTTTTAAAGCATAAAACATTTTTATTGCGGTCTTTAGTTTTGCTCTTCGGTATGCGTGATTAAATGATTTCAAATTATGCAAATCCAAACGTCTGCGACTGTATCTATGCTTGTAAAATTACTTAATAATTCATAAGGGTACTAACAAATAGAAATGAGCCATTCCAATCACATGGTTAACCCTGTAGATCAGATAAAACTCACTAGTGAGTTGTATCTGGAATGTAAATTAGATACAACCACTAGTGAGTTGTATCTGGAAAGTGAATTAGATACAACCACTAGTGAGTTGTATCTGGAATGTGAATTTCACAAGTTGTTTACAACATTCGCGTCCGTGTTGTATCGGCACTATACATTCACTCGGCTGCGCCTCGTGATTGTATAGGCCGATACAACACTCCCGCTCATGTAGTAAACATTACATAGGCATATTGATGTATAGAATGCAAGTTTAAATTTTCTGATAATGTGAGTTCAGGAGACACCATAAGCATTATCAATTTAAACCCTTCAACTTAATTGTAGTTTATTTGTTCTAACGAAGGTTGTTTGACTTAGTTCATCGAATTAATTAATTTGAACTCTAAAACACAGACAGGAAGTTCAAGCCCAGAATTATACTTGTCCTGCAGATAGGGAAGTCCTGGACCGAGACAGGGTAAAGTCAATTTATACTTTAACAATATAATTTTACTTTCTTGGTCTGAAAAATGTATGAATTATTGAATTACAGTCGAAGCTCCAGTTAGCGGACACCGTAGGCAAGTAGAAAAAGTGTCTGCAACTTACGAGAATAATTCTAGTAAGCGGAGAGTTTAAGAGGGGCGTAAGTAGAGCGGTCCCCTTACGAGAGTGCCGCTTAAAGAACTTCAACTTTATTGGTAGTTTCTTGGTGTTGCGGATGGTGTGATCACCAAATGACGTAAAACAGATTCAAAAGACACTGAACAATACCCACACCACAACACAAAAGCTAACCAACAATGGCTTCCGCAACACCAAGAAACACCCACTGTATTTGTTTGTGACATACTGATGTGATGATTAACACAGGTTAGACTTTGTAACATTGTAAATGGTTTGAGCTCAAGAGTATCAGTAGTCTGTAGAGTGTGATTAGTGCAGTTCTCAAAATAACTTTTGTTGTTGACATTGACTGTCGTTTCGACAACCTGAGCGGAAGTCATCTTCAGAGTTATGTAAATTGTAAACCGTTAGTCTGGCTGTTGCTGTCATTGGTTAGTTTTGCCATAAAGTCAGTGATCCGTGTTTTGTTAGTGTAACTTTCGTTGGTCTAATGTTAGTCAAATTTGTCCATGAGTTCAGACTATTTTTTGTCTGTTTTGTTGACAAGTCGTTTGTAGCTGTTGTCATCGATTCAGTGGTGTTTGTTCTAATTTAGTAAACCAAATTTCTAAAGTGAGTCGTTTGTATTGTCATGTGTTACTGTAGGTAACACATGAAGCAGAGTTTCAGTCAATTCTGTTATTAGTGTGTAAATGGCAGCTAAATGGTGCTCAGCAATGTGATTGTTGAGATTACCTCTTTCGTCGCCCGTTCGTGTTCAGTCAGTCGTATGTTCAAATTTCTGCCAATCGCACTGAATGTAAGAGATCTGGTGGTCGCAGCATTTGATCTTGTATACTGCTCCTTGTCTGTCGCTAGATCAGAATTGTGCCAAAATCATACCGTCCAGAAGGACGTCGGACACCTTATTGAGACTTATATAACGTAATGTCGATACTTAAGTGTAAAAAAGAAAATCTAAAATCCCAACTCAGGATTGAACCTGTGACCTCAACTAGGCTTAGGCTTACATAGCCTACTGTACCACTGTACCACCTAGCTTCTCGGGTTGCTTAGTCCTAAATTTAACTACATAAACTGCTACCCCTAACCCCAACTGAAAGCTAACCAGTTACTCCGTTATATAAGTCTCAATAAGGTGTCCGACGTCCTTCTGGACGGTATGATTTGGGCTTGACCCTAGATCAGGGCCCGCGGAGCAGATTTTCAAGTGAGGGGGCTAAAGTGAACGTGAGTCGTGAGCCACCTAGGGGGGTCCTTGGGAAATGCCCCTTCCACGGAAATTTTAAATGTAAGTGGGCTAAAATGGGCGGAAAATGCATCAAAAATTGGTAATCGTGTGACAAATGACACAATGTATTTAATGTAACCTTCTAACCTGTCTAACTTTACGTAACTATACGGTCCGTGTTCTGTCTGTATACGGAGCGTGCATCTCATTATCACACTCAGTCAATGTGAATAACTTTTTACTGTCCGTACGATTTGTACGAACCGTACGTTTCGCACGGAACGTTATCCTTGCTTACGGTCCGTGTTCCGTCTGTTTACGGAACGTGCATCTCATTATCACACTTAGTCAATGTAAATAACTTTTTACTGTCCATACGATTCGTACGAACCGAACGTTTCGAACGGAACTTAATCCTTGCTTACGGTCCGTGTTCTGTCTGTATACGGAGCGTGCATCTCATTATCACACTCAGTCACTGTGAAAAACTTTTTACTGTCCATACGACATATTATAAATTCTGCGATAGACAGAGTCCCAGTCAATTTGGCTGTCGATCCGTTTAAGAAGATGAGCTTGAGCGGTGAATTTTTTAAATTTTGATTGAACAAAGGAAAGGTAAATGTCTTTTGATGTAATTTTGGAAGCGTAGCAATTTCTACTGAGGTTTGAGGCATGGAGGTGATTGAAATCAGCGTCCTTCATTAGCAATTTCCATTTGTGGGGAATTGCACTGGTGATGCTAGCCCAATATATATATATAGTGATGAGGCTCAACACCCATTTCATGAACGGTTTTCCAGTTAATTTCATTCCTTTCGTTATATAAATCTTTAACCCTGAAAATGCCCTTCGACGCCAATTGGCTGTAGAAAATCGGACTGTTGTTTACTTTGATATACTTATTATTCCAAAGGACCTGATTCGCAACCTGTTCTGGAGTAATGACTTCTTCGTCACAATACTCAGCCCAGCTGCCTAAAACACTTTTGTAGAAATAGACCAATTCCGATATATTAAAATTCATACTTGGCTCCGAGGCTTAGGGGAATAAAACAAAAGAAATAAATTATTCATACCTGAACCTCGATGTGATTTCTTTTGTTTTATTCCCCTAAGCCTCGGAGCCAAGTATGAATTTTAATATATCGGAATTGGTCTATTGGAAAAACTTTTCGGTATTCTTCCCTTATCAAAGTTTGTCCCCAACGCTTTTGTACCACCTATGGACCCTAAATGCTGCAGGGGTATAGTCTTCCAGATTTTAAGATTATCTTCATCCAGAAGGTTAAGAGCCCATTTGACTCTATTAGCTTTGATACTTGATTCAAAGTCGGGTAAATTGATCCCCCTTTTATCGTAACTACCTATCAAGGTGTCATATATAATTTTTGGTTTCTTTCCGTTCCAGATAAAGTCTTTTATTGCGTATTTTACTTTGCTTATGAAACAGTCCGGTACATGAATCTTGGAGCATACATACAACAATTTAGGCAGAGCAAGTGAAATTACGGACGATTTACCGAAAAGCGTCAGACTACGCATTTTCCAGATATGTAGAACGGTTTTGAAACTTTCAAAAATACGATCCAGATTTTGCACACGATAAAAGGTATCGTTTATACGATATGTTGATACCCAAAATTTTAAAGCCCTATTCATGGAGATTTATCTATTTTATGCTTCTGTCGTTGGTGGATTGGGCGGTAAGTTTACTGCTACCCATCCATCCAGCTTCAGACTTAGTGGTATTTATCTTAAGAGAGGAAAATAAGTAAAAGTCTTGCATTGATTTTAAGACCATATCAAGAGAGGCCAAGTCTTTCAGAAAAAATGTTATATCATCGGCAAATAATTCGAGCTTTTTATGCTTTCCGTCTAACCAAATACCTTCAATCTGGCTATTTTGGCGAATTAATGATGCTAAGATTTCTATCACCAGAATAAAAAGGTAGGGGGAAATTGGATCTCCTTGTTTAGTACCTCTCGTTATGCTAAACAGATTTGTCGCAAAGCCATTATTCAGTACGCAAGCGCGGTTACCACAGAGCAGAACGCTGATCCACTTTACAAAATCCTTTCCAAAGCCAAAATGAGTCAACGAAGCGAGGATAAAGTTATGTTCAATACTATCAAAAGCTTTCTCGCAATCGGCTGCGAAATGTATGAGCGGTTTATTATTCTTTATTGTGAAATCCATTATGTCGTCAATGAAACGAACAGAGTCCTCAATATTTCTACCTTTAATAAACGCCGCCTGGTCGGAGTCAACTAGTTTCGTTAAGACTTTACTCACTCGGTTACTTAGCACCTTGCTGCATATTTTGGTATCCACATTGATAAGGCTAATTGGGCGCCAGGAACATAAAAGTCTTTGGTCTTTGCCTGGTTTCTCTAGTAATGTAATTACTACCTGCTGTTGGGAGGTGCTTAACGTTCCTTTTTCATTAAGGCATCTAATTAAATCGGAGTTTAACACGTCCCGGAAGGCAAGATAAAATTCCTTCGTAAGGCCGTCCATGCCAGGTGTTTTGGAGGAACCCAGTTGTTTTAGGGCGTTGTGGCATTCGTTTATTGTTAAGTAACCTTCGCAGGATACTTTCTCATCAGCGGTTAAGGTTACCGTGTACCTTCAGATCGAAAATTTATTGAAATTTTTTTTGGGCGTCAAAATAAAGTTTACAGAATGAACTTTCCAAAAAAAAATTATCGAAAAAAAGTGAAAATTGACGGAGAAATGACGGCATAACTTTTGTGGGCGGAGTTTGTTTATGAAGCGATATATTTTTCTAAGCGCTGTTTTCTCAAAGTTAATTTTTCGCTTGTAGGGGACACTTTAAAGAGTTACAACTCAAAGGGAATTTGTTCGATTTTACACAAATTTGGACAAAAGCTAGGCTAACATATAATCAACAAAAATTTGTCGGCGAATTTCTTATTTCCGAAAACTTTTTCGTCAAGAGCCATTTCCGTGCGATCACTCCATTTTTTTTTCTCCCTATTTCGAAAATATTCTGTAACTTGTCACTGCAATTGAATATGGGCTTTGTGTCCGGAAATCCGAGAACAAATCAAATTAGCAAAATACAATAATCGCTTTGAGTTATAGCGTTTTAAAGCTGATTCGGACGTTCGAATTTAGACGGCGTAAAAAATTCGACAATTCATTTTATTACCAAATGGTTTCCATATTTAGATAGCCAGCTCTATAAGCTTTAATTTGATATCGGGTTTAGGTATATTAAGTGTAATCTTAAGACGCTAGAGCTGTTATACTGGAGACACCCCCGAAGGTACACGGTAACCTTAAGGTGGGAGAGTCAATGTTCGACATGAAACCTAAGCAATCCTCGGGGGTTTTGGTGTTTTTCTGCGAATAAAGACCGCTATAGAAATTTTCGATGTTTTTAAGAATTTCTTTTGGTTCAGTGATTATGTGACTATTTTCCGTTAATAGCTTTCTTAGATGTGTTTTTGCCTTGCGCTTTTCTAAGGATAAAAGTATCTTGTATTTTTTTCGCCCTGCTCGTACCAGACCACTTTGGATCTCAAAATTATTCCTTCCGTGATGTAATTACTTTTTTCTTCCAAGGATTTTTTTATGCTGTCGTGCTCGGCGACCTTAGCAGGATCTTGTTCCCAATGGTTGATACTTTCTAATTTCTTAATCTTTTCTTCAATATCTCGGTATCCGTTCCTAAAGGTTTTTGCACGTGCTTTTGAATATGTTATTGTTGATTTGCGAATTTCATATTTCAACAGATCCCACCGCAACTGAGGGCAATCCATCCATTGTTACGTTCTAATTCACTGCGTTCAAACGAACGTAAATGATTTACCGTTTAAATATTCGCAAATAAAACAGGCAACAACAGGATATGGTATGGTACGCAAGCGGATCCAAACACTGTTTAATTTTACACAGAGTAGTTCAAAAAAGTTCAACAATAACAGGCTCATTAATAACAGAATCAAAAACTAGAAAACTTAAATATCTCGTAACAGCTATTCTATTACACTCTGGTTGTAAAACGTACATGTCTTTAGCTGCGTCAGTGTTCTAAAGCCCGTGGAGCTTTAAAAGCCTTTCAGAAACGGTTTTTGAAGTGTCATTGGCAACAACTGAAGTTATACCACCAGAACGTAAACTATGGAGGCCATAATCTTTGGGGTTGTATCCTAGATCCTTTAAAGCAGCTTTAAATATTTCTCGACATCTGGTGTAAGGCAATTTTCCTTCCCTTAGTGAGTATCCTGCCTTCTTCGTTGAAGACCTGAATAAAGGTAAACGGCTAGCGAGGTCTAAACCAGCTGCGTCGATACACCTTTTTTAATATAGAAACTAGACAGTAATTACTTTGTGATTTAGAGATATAAACATAATTACCTTCTCTATACACATCGGTCTTACTTCTAGGTACAAAAATCTTAATAAACTCGTCATGAAAAGTTAGATTAACACGAAAAAATCCTGCAAAACCTAAACAACATAGAGCTGCTAAACGCAAGCCCTTCAGGAATGCTCCTACGTTGCCAAACGTGTCGATAATCAGTTTCTTTATGAGAGCAGAATCCGCTGGTTTTCTCTTGTTTATAGGCCTGCTCCTTGTTCGTTTGGCACACTCGATTAAGTTTTTACAGCAGGCGTTATCTAAGGGATTGTGACCGTCTTCGGGTATAAAGGAATGCAACCATTTCAACGCCGCATGTACCAAAGTCAATGACGCTGGAGACTTGAGCTGTTGATTTAACTCAGAAAAGTAAAGCGCTAATATAGGGGTAGAAAACAGCAATTGAACGGCGCCAATATGCTTACGCTTACACCAAGCAAAAAACTTCTTTATTTCGCAGACGTATTTTTTCGCAATAGAATCAGCCCTAGATTTAAGCAAAATAGAAAACAGAATTAGAATTAGGCTAAGCGCCGTAGGGAGCGAAATCCACGTTTTGCTTGCGAGTACAACCTGCAAGAAAAAATGATAAATTCAAATCTAATAAACAAAAGGCTGTGAAGCATAAATAGTAACAGCTTTCGAAAAGTCATCAAAGACTTGTGAAAAACAGACTGTAATCCTCAATTAGTAATTATTCATAATTATTTCAGAACCTAAGGCCCGGTTCAAACGTCGAACTTCACATGTGCCGAACCTAATGCAAATGAGCAATATCCATTGTTCTTGCTCATTTGCATTAGGTTCGGCACATGTGAAGTTCGACGTTTGAACCGGGTCTAAGAATACACTCCATCGTCTTCCACTGTTCAATGGAGCACAAGCAAAATTTTCATGGTCAGTGCCATCTCACGAAAATTCCATCGATGACATCAAAACCTCTCCAAGGTAGTGTTAATTAAACTCAGCCGTGAAGCCAAATGAATGTTATAAACATATCTAAGTTACTTTTCCAAAATAAAGGATCATAATCGAAACAGAACACATATATCCGGACGCAGTCGTCCTTTAACATGGCCAGTGCCATACCTCAAGAAACTCCTTCGTGTCATACACCGTTATAACAATTATCCGTCATGTGATCACAGATCTAACAATAAGTTACTTTATCTTTCCTAAATAAAGGATCATAACCTGACAGAACACATACGGACGCAGTCGTCCTTTGACATGGCCAGTGCCATATCTCAAGAAACTCCTTCGTGTCATAAACCGTTATAACAATACCCGTCATGTGATCACTGATCTAACAATAAGTTACTTTATCTTTTCTTAAATAAAGGATCATAACCGAACAGAACACATACACGGACGCAGCCGTCCTTTAACGTGGCCAGTGCCACATCTCAAGAAACTCCTTCGTCTCATAAACCGTCATACAATTATCCATCATGTGATCCAGATCTAACAATAACACATTGCTAGTGTTTTAGTGTAAGCCAAAGCTTAGAATGTCTTAAGGGCTCACGGACGGATTTCTCGCGCGTTGCTAAGGAAGTGAAAAATCATTTCCGGTGAATGACGCAGGCATTTCGGCAGCCAATCAGAAAAACCCCGCGAGAACCCACTAAAGCACAGATCTCTGGTCAGACGAATAGCGCTTGCGTTGATAAAATGACTTCCGGTTCAACCTCGTTCCCAGTACCCTCGTTTCAGATTGCTTCCGGTTTGCAGAAAAATCCTAAATTCTTGACGGTCTCTAACTTGATTCATTATTTTTCAATGTTACATTTATCTAACCTGGATATGGAATATAACTAAGTATGCGTCTATTGAAATCATTTTCAATACAATTTTTATGGACAAATCGATATTTTAAATCTCTCTTAAAAATGTATTTTTCAAATTAAAACGAAATCCATACTTACGATGATGGGAAAATGAATAAATACCATAACACCGTCAACGATTTTCCGATAAAATGCGACACATCAAAAATTTTAGACTTTTTCGTTATTGGTCACGTGATCATGGGCGTGGCTCGATGTCGTCATTTTTGAGTTCAGGACTGAGTTGAAGCGGATTTGACCGTATGTAAACGATTAAAATTAATAAAAATAAATAGCCATTACTGTCCCTAGCAACGGGTCCGAAAATATACGTCAGTGAGCCCTTTTAAAAGTATCTTAAAATTCCAAATTACTTTTTACATCTGGACGTAGCCGTCTCGATGCATTGACAATAACATGCAAAGTCCATTGTCTATAAGCTCTTACTTATCCCACAAATTCGTAATACTATAGACCAGGTGACGAAGCTGAGCCAAGTTGTGAACTTATGGCCATTACCGACGTTGCTAGATAAACGCAAAATCCGTTGTTTCAACGCGTAATGAATGACCACCAAAATACTTTAACTAAAGAAACTCAAACATAATAGCGACGACCTTGCCCCTAAAACGTTCCGAACCCAAAAGGGAATTTTGATTTTTTCCCGACTTAAGGCTTCGGTTCCTTCTGTAGGAGGCAACCCTTCACAAATCACCTATATCTGCATGTTAGAAGTGGTAAGAAATTAGAAGATAACCAGAATGGCACCACGACAGTCGCCTTCGTGTTTTGGATACTCAAAAAATGCACAGCTCTAAAGATAAGGATGACTGGAGGGACGACTGAGCATGCAATTTTCGGATTCTAGACTTGAACGAAAAAGTCAATACTGGAAGCACCCGGGTTCCAGAAACGCGAAAAGAACCTGTCGAGCTTGGCATTGTAAACATTGGCGAAACAGACAACCCTGTGTGGCCCCCCATCTAATGTCTATGATCTGAAAAATTTCCTGATTTATTTGCCAATCATCGATGCCGTCAATAAGACGACTAATATAATCCTCTTTCTCATTGTCGGTGCGAATCCATTGGACATCCAGCTAGATTCGATGTTCGGCACAGAATCGGAAAAATGTTAATGGCTAGGCGGTGCAGATCCAGTTTCATGAGTTCCGACTTCCACGATTTTGGCTGCGGCTAGATTGTCAGTAAACCATTTTACTAGCGAACCCCCCAAAACAGGGCCGAAAGACTCAATAGAGAAATCAATTAATTCTCTCCACGTGGAGCTTCCAATGCTTTCTGATGGGTTCCAAAGTTTGAGACAGACATAATCTTCATTAAATGTGATAACTGAGCCACACCCAGCGGCGCTGGCATCGGAGTAAGCAAAGTATTGAGGTTTCTTTCTTTTTCAATACAATATTGATCCAGTTCAACCTCGGCATCCCAATGTTGGGCACATAGAGCCCACATAACACATGTCATGTCACTAGTCATGATCCTGGAAATATTTCCTATAACAGGACCAGTGGAAATTATCTGTCCCGTAAACGAGGCTAATTTTCTAGCGGAAATCACAAAATTCGAATCAATAACACTCTCAATAGTGCGTGATATTTTGGCAATCCTTCTATAAACAATTTGGATGGTCCCTTGAGTACTATTCCATGTAATAAACAACCGAACCAGTTTCTAACAAGGTTCCCAGAGCGATTTATCGTCATTTGAGATGAAACCTGCTTTAGCAAGATCGGATTTTACTGCTTTAGCTATGGTATAGCACACACCTGGTGATCGTTTTCAATGGCTCAACCATCATGGACAAAAATAGCAACATATATGCCTTGATGTCTCCAGAGTTTATCTAAAGGCTTAAGTGTTTTGGTAAAAATGTGAGGCGCAGATGACAACTCAAAAGGCAAAACCGTAAACATGTAAAACTTTGTCTGACGGGAAATATCGTTTGTCCAAGAAAAGCCGGGGTAAACTTGGTGTTCCTCGAAAATCTCAATATGGTGGTAGCCACTTTAGTTAAATCAAACGAAAACATAAATGCTCCTACAATGAAATATGACATGGCAATCTTCCAGTCTTCGTATTTTACACGTTTCTTTGTCAGTACTTGTTGACTTGTCTCAAATCTAAAATTAGTCTCTTTTTGCGGTAGCTTGGACAGACACGGATAAAGGATTAACTACCAAAGTCAATCACACGACCGGACTCACAGAGTTCATATATCGCTTCTTCGACAAATTGAGCATGAGAAATAGATGAATTGTTATTCTTAACATAGCTGGATCTGGGAGGCTTTCAAATAAAAGCATGTATCCCCTCTCAACAACATTTAGAATAAATTGTGTGCCAATGACCTTCCAAAAATTTATGTTCCTTTCTTATGTTCACCGCTGACAGGTGAACAGTTGCCTAGTTCAAACTTAAATAATTCTTTAAGGTATCGTACCTGAGCGATTTCTTCGTCAAATATCTCATTGCATTGAATTGGACTGGAGTTGGGGTCCGCGTACAGACCGGCTGGTACGTGCTCTATGAGTATCCTGGGATGTAGGCACTGCTGTGCTGGATGTTTCTTAGGGTTTGCAGGCCAAACGTACAGTCCTTTGCCCAGTGGCCAAGTTTGTTGTAGCGGAAACATCCGACGCGGTCGATGTTCTGAACCGAAGAACATCGGCAGTAACAAGAAAAAGCACTGTAAAATATAGAAATAAACTGCAAAAAGGGCGGGTGGGTGGGACATGTTCGTAAACTGAAAATTAAACGTAAAATTAGTTGGCCAACATCTTTGTTTTCAGGGAGGTTGGATTTTTGAATATTCTGTGAAAAACCGAGTTGAACTCAAATTGCTTTTGGTTTCCCTTCCACTTCATATGTGTGACTCGCTTGTCTACCTTTGATTGGGTCTCCATTTGTTTCCCCTTTCATCTAATCTAACCTCGAGATAACTTTTAAGCATTAACAAAACTTCCTTAACTAACGGGGAGTTGTCTTGTTTTGGAGTTTCACTCGCTCCAGCAGCCGCGCCTTCTTCAACGTCAGACATGACGTTGCCCGCTTTCGCAAATGCTGCCCGCTCATGGACGTTTGGCGGGAAACAGTTTTTTTGTTAGACGTCGTGTGACCATGAATCAACCAATAAACGCGCGCGTTGTATTGAAAAACTCCAGCTATATAACAATTATTATTGCTGCACCTTTGCTTTTGCTCGATAATTTTCTTTGAATATGACATAAACAGCCGAAATCTGTTGATATATAAGTCAAGATAGTTAAAAATATTCAGTTTTCTTCGTCTTTTTTTCTCGGTAGGTGCAGCGGAAAAACGTTGAATTACATATTCAGTCTGACATGCGTGAGCATCTCGACTTTGCTTGTCTTAAAATAAACAACACACAAGCTCAGTTAAACAACACACAAGTTCAGTTGAGTTTAACCGAGAATATTTTTCAGGAGACAACAAGAAACCTGGAGGAGAAAGTGGAGGCACTTCAGAAGCAGTTAGAAAAGAAGGAAATTAAAGATCCAGGTAATGGATATACCCGATTTGTTTGGAAGATTGACAAGTTCAGTGAAATTTGGAGCCAGGCGAAAGCAGAAGTAAAGAAAGCAATATCAAGTGCCTCATTCTGCACAGAAAGTTATGGCTACAGATTAAAAGTGAAAGTACTTCCTAATGGCATCAAGACTGGCAAAAATACTCACCTCTCGGTCGCCATTGTTGTCATGAAAGGTGAATACGACGCCATATTACCCTGGCCTTTCAACAAGAAAGTAAAGTTTACACTTATTGATCAACAGGAAGATACACAAAATCAGCAAAACGTTGTCCACTTGCTCAAACCTAATCCAAGCAATAAAAGGGACAACTTTGCAAGACCCAAGGGAGTAGAGAACGATGGATATGGTCCGACTATGTTTATATCTCACGAGAAACTTCAAACAAGGCGCTACCTTGTGGATGACACTCTGTTTCTTCAGGTCGAGGTCGGAGAGCCATGATACCTTGTTGCTCACCTCGTACCTGCAGTCATAAACGTCACTACACATAGTTCTGATTTCAATTATTAGTCTGAAAATCAGAGACTCATTTGCGTCCATTGCGAGAAGGCGGGAAATGTTTCTTTTGATTATATAGTGCTTCTGAGAGTTTATCATAGAATAATAAAAATTAAAAATTAAGCTGCGTGACCAGGTGAATGTTTCCTTTTCTCAATGTTCAGGTGAAAACTTTACCAACGCAAGGATAGAGTATTAAAAGGCTAACATACTTATGAAATATGGTCAACAAAAAACAAAGGGACCGGCTGAGCACGAACTGGGCGAGAAGTTCGTCTGGTTAAAGTCTTGGCCATGCACGAAATTGATTTTGCAATAAAGGCTTAAAAATAGATGGGAAATTTAGTATAATTTAAAAGTTCTGACTGTAATTTGTGCAGCTAGCGGTCATATATGGTATCATATTGCTTTTGTTCGGTAAACCTCAAAGCGTCAATGGGTTAATGAGAAAATAAAAGAACCTTATTGCTGCGACCAATTTTTTTCCCGCAAAGGGTATCATAAATTCAAACCTGTTCGAATTCGTGTGTTAGTCGCGGACCAAAATAACACAAATATTAATTCTTGCCCTGTATGCAATGGTCGTATGACCGATCCCCGTGTAAGAGGGTTATTTATAGTTCCATGATCCCTCAGTTAACTCTTCTTTAAAATGGCGGAAAACATGCATAACAACAAATTGCAAAATAAGACAGCGTCTTTGAGAACACGCGTGAACCTTTGCGCGCTTCCTGAACATTGCGCCCTATTTTATTTTATTGCCTGAGTGTAGACGTCGCGCAGACCAGTCAGCTTATCAATACGATGATCATAATTTAGGAGTCCCTACTTAAAGCAATGCACACGAGGCGGGTTGCGACCTGTTGCCTGGTGCGGTGTCCCCCCTCCCCTTCCTTTTTCCTTGAGCCTCGCCAGAAGGACGGACCGGAAGCTAACTCGTCCCCAGTCGTCTTTCTAGGCAAGACGCGGGAGACGCGCGTGGGGGAAAGACGCGGAACGAGAGAAGCGCGACCGAAGGGGGTGATGGGAAAGAAGGAAAAGGGAAGGGAAACAACTCGCGCTCCCCTCGGCCGCGCTCCTCTCGTTAATTGAGAGACGACTGGGGACGAGTCTGTTGTTGCACATTAATTTGTTTTAATTATATATTTTTTGCATGTTAATTGTTTTTTAACTTCCAAAAATTATGAGGGACTTGAGCCCCCCCTGCGCTACCTGGTCCTGCTACTATACGGGCCTGAAAGAAAGTTCCTGCAAACTTGCGTGAGGCAGGTCACACAAACCCAGTCTACGCAAATGTAAATATTGTGACCCCAAGGTTTCGAATTGAGCATATATATTTACAAAATGGCGGAGACGCCAAGGAATCGCCTACCTTCAGGTCACGATGAGGAGTTTGCACGTGAAGTTGAAGATGATTTTCAATGTTCAATCTGTCATTTGCCGCTGAAGGAGCCTGTTCTTACAAGATGCGGACACAGATTTTGTAAAGAATGTATCGAGGAACATTTCAGAAGGTGCTGCCTCACTTATAAAGATAATTTATGTTTTTGTTATTTTAATCATGTAGTTCAAAGCTGTCTATGCCCCACTTTTAGACAAATATTGAGCTTACAAATACACCTCGTTTAGTTTTCGCCAAATCCATCCAACAAACGCAAAATTTCTGAACGCTTGCCCTATTGAAGAGACAAAGTCAGGTATACATCGGGTATCAAGTCTCTTAGTGAGTTTGTAATCTGGTGATAAATATAAGTTTCATAGACGCAGTTCATCGATTGTTAAAGGGTGCTGTAGATTGTTCGCATTCTCGCGACGGAGGAGTTTAAGATATGTATCGCGTTGTAGTAATTTTGAACTTCCGAAAATTATAAAGAGATATTGTGATCGTTGTATAAATTATTATTCCGAGACTTAGGCCAATGGAACGTACTCGAAAGATCAGGTTTGCCTTAGGTCGCCATCCATCGCGCGCTTAATCGGTGGCCAAAAACTCTGCTATCACGCGATGGTTGGTATTTTCAGTATTAAATCTGACTTCGTTTTTAAGTCCAGCTTAACACAATTAAACTGTGTTATTGCAGTCTTCGTTTAGTTATGCTTTTGCATGCATGAGAACATACAATTATGCAAATTAACTGATTGTTGTGTAATATCAATATTTATTGTTTATAATCGTGACATCTGGAGAAACATTAGGATTATCAAGTCAAACCCTTCGACTGATTACAATGGCTATTTATGCATATTAAGAACTTCTACTTCAGGACATACACCTCCATTAAGGTTGATTTGTTGTCTTATCACTCTGCAGTGAAACGAAAACAAAATAATTTCTAACTGAGTACCAGTAATAAAACCAGGCGTACAGGAGGGGGCATCTCGTTTATTGATCACGCATAAACATAGCTGAATACAACCATCATAGTAAACCTAGACCAGACATAATAGAAAAATTTTCTAAAGTAAAATTTATAGATAGAAACGGATCAACAAGCGGAGATGCCGTCGAATGACAACTCCTAACTGACAAACTCCTTAAATATTCCATTCGTAACATGATTACGTAAGCTGCATACCAACGAATCTACATACCAGCACACAGCTATATTACAATAACAACGTGAAAAATTATATTTAGACGGCACAACTTTTGCCAACAACTGTCGCATGCAACCTGCTCACGCCATGCATACAACACGAATGGCGTCCTAAATCAGCATACAACTCGGTCACAACTGTTGCATGCAACACGAAAAAAGTTGGTCCCTTTGTTCACAGGAATGCGGGAAAGGTCTATTGTAGCCACATCTTGAATATTGAATTAGTGCTTCCCTCTTCTCACGCATATATTAGCAAGCATGTAGAGCGCATCTATCACAGTGTGTTGCTTTATAATTTCCTCGATGTTTTGTGTTGGATCAAGATCTTGACCGCAAATCACTTTTCGAATGCTCTTCATTAGTTATGACGCGTTCGAGCGCTGCTTTTGCGCTTTGAAAGCGAAACAAACTCGCTTTTAAGTGTACTTTTCCATGCTTAGTTTAAAAAAAATATATGGCTACGGATCTTGATCATGACTAATAAAATTCATAACAAAACTGGGACTAGAGAAAAAGTCCGGATAATCGAGAAATCCGAATAATCGAGGTCCGGATAACCAAGGTTGGACTGTACAATGTTACATCATAGGATGATGCGAGTTGTATACGCAAGCAGGTTTTAAAGGGACACCTCTATTAAGGGGACTGGTCCCGATGGTGTCCCATTATTATTATTTTTTAATCGCTGTTGAACTCCAAAATATACAGGCAGGAAGATCAAGCACAGCCCATCACTTGCCCTGTAGATAGGGAAGGCCTGGACCGAGACCGGGTAAAGTCATTTTAGTTTATTACTTCTTTAAAAAAAATATATATATATTTATCTGAAAGAAAGAATAAAAGAGCGAACGGAGTTATGGGTGGTTGGATGGATAAAGGGACAATCAGACGGGTCTATTCTTCGTACATCTACACGCCTGATAATAGGAAAGATTCCTCTCAAAAGCTTCATCAAGATCGAATCGTATTCTTACTCAGGCTAATGACCAGCACTTCTAGTAACCCGGGTTTCACAGGTCCTATTTTTACAAATGTTTCCAACAATAAATGTCGACCTTATATAAATCAGTCTCCCGATACTAAAAAAAAAACAGACAATAAACTTCAATCAATGTGTATGATATAAAGTATAGCATTCATTTGAAGTCGTACGGTTTCTTGAGTGTTTATGTTCATTTCAAAAATAATTATTTTTCTCTTAATTTCATTTTAGGACGTCTTTCCTGACAAAGCAACAGATCGAAAAATTCTTTCCCTGGCAATCAAATGTCCAAGTGAAGGTTGTGAATGGATTGGTGAACTAAGGAACAAAGAGGTAAAAACTGAAACGTAGAAATGATGTAACTTTCCACATCTTTAATTGGCGCTTGAAACACGAGGGGAAATTTCTACACCTGAAACAACATTCCCCGAAAGTGTACCCCTGGGCACACACGAGAGATAGTTAAAGCGGTTGAAGGGGTCGAGGAAATTTTAGAAATGGGGGCAGAGAGAAAATAGAGTAAAAGCAGTCGTGAAACAAGTCGCATCGATTGTATCACATGTAACGCACTGCACTGGCCTCGATAAAGTGACCATGGCTTCCAACTGGTATCGAAAGCTTTGGAATTCATACATTTCTGAGGAAGAAAATAATCTAATGAAAAATGCTCTACCAAAGTTGATAACACACACTTTATTACCATTCTTTGTAAAAAAAGAACATTTTTACAATATAGAATTATAAACAAAAATAGATAATATTACCCAGAATAACTAAAAAACTAATCAAGCTGAGCAACAATTATGATATTTATAAATGGAAGATATAGGTTGGCAATAAAACTAATAAAGGTAATGGTAAATGTATAAATACATCATATATATAATATTAAATTAAATTAAATTAACTAAAAATTAATTAATCAGATTAGGAAAGAAAACGAAAAAAGATAAAAATTAGCTAGAACAATTAGTCTGCAAGATGTTTAGTGTGATTTTATTTTTGAAATTACTGAGGGGTAGGTGTTTTAAACTTTCGTCTAATTGATTCCAAACTTTTGCACCTGCAGAGCGGATGTTGAATTTTCCATAGCTGGCTTTGATTGAATTAATATAATAAGTTGATTTGGAATTTAGCCGGGTATTGTATGAATGTCTTGATGATACTGTCTGGAAATAGTTATTAATAGATGTTGGAAGTAAATTGTTATGATACTGGTGCATGTGTACTATGAAGGATTACAAGATCGGTTAGCTTATAATAATCTCAAGTTCCTTAAAAAGTGGTTCAGAGTGTCCATCTGGTTTTTAGAAAGTTATAATGCGAATGGCTCTCCTTAAATTTTGGAGGATGGATAAAGGCCTAAGAGTAGTACTGTAGTTATTGCCCCAGACAGATAATCCATAGGTTAGAAAAGGGTAAATACTAGTTAGTAAGTATTGTTTGTTTGCACATTTAACCCCCCCCCCCCCCCCCCCCCCCACGGACTTAAATCAAATCCCTTTACGAGCTTTCAGAACAACGGTAAAATACCAAGCATAAATAAAGGTCCGGGCACGCCTTAATCGATATGTCTCATGTCATAGGCTGATATGTTTACATTGTATGCATTCATAATTAATTTTTCAATCGTATCTTGTTGTATGTTACAGTTTCATTTGGCAACTTGCCCTTCCAAAGTTGTTTCCTGTACCAACGAAAATTGTCATGTAACATTGAAAAGAAAATATCTCGAGAACCACGTGACGTTCACGTGCCAGTGGAGGATCATTGAATGCGAGTACTGCGGAATCCCACAGCCAGAGTGTCATATGAAGGTAAAAATAATTAACTGTATAATTTCAGTACACTACATCTGTCAGAAGCTTCAGGACTGTCCGAGCAGCGTATATTACATTTGACAATCTGGCCCCAGTCCCACCCCCTTGATAATTGAACATGTCGGTGGGTCTGGAGGGTTGGTACTGTGCATAACAATTTTTGGGCCTTGTAGTTTGGGAGACTACAAATTCAGTATCCGGAAGCGAACAATCTAAAACCAGAATTTTTTAGCATTACTGGGATAACAGCGACTGTTAACCAAATATTGATAACTAATTTGTCAAGCGCAACAAGACGGATAAACTTCTTCAAACATTGTAGGAATACAAGAAAATGTTCCACAGCAAGCAAGTCTCACTTAGTTATGTTGTGGTTCCAATTTTTCTTTTTGCAGGGTCATATTGCAAAGTGTACCAAGTTCCCAGTGAACTGCCCCAACGGCTGTAGCAATTCAATTCCCAGAGAAATGGTAACTGGATTTCATTGTCGTATTGTAGCCGGTGCATAGCTCCTCCTATTTTTCACTACAACACAAGCAGTGAGCGATGATAACTGGATACTCATGGTACTTTTTTTTTTAGGTATTATTGCTCAAGATGATGTATGTGTCCCCCTACTTTGCGATACATCACGACTAATCACCTTTACGAAAAACTCAAAAATAACCAAAAAATGACAGAGCAACGAGAAGCCCTTGCATGAAGTTTCTAAAGAAGTGGTCTTGACGAAAACTGCGAATCTTTTTTTTAAATATTATAGATATAAAATATATATCCCTTCACGGAAGTTTCCCAAGCACTTCTGAGTTAAAATACATCCTAAGGTATTGTTAAGGATCTTCTTTACGTTGTCACACCGTCAAGTCACTCTAGTAGCCTTTCACGCTGACGTCACATACTCAGCGATGGCGTGACCAACCCAAAGGACTTATGGGTCGAATGTTAGTACATGCTAGTAGCTCAGTCAGTCTTTATCGATTTCTTTCAGATTCCAAATCACATTGAAAATGACTGTCTACTGACCCTACTCTCCTGCCCGTATGTTAAGATGGGCTGCAACAAAAAGGTTTGTGTTTTTACCAGTCTTTAACGATGTTTTAGTAGGTTTTCGACATTAAGTATACTTAGGGAGTATACCTACACTGTACAACAACTAAGATTTCAAAGTGCCCTTCCCCTGGATCCGCCAATGAATACGTTTTCGTCTTTTCTTGTAGGTTGAGCGGAAAAACGTCGGAGCCCATCTTGAATCTGCCATGCGCGAACATCTTGACCTTGCTTGTGTTGCGTTGAACAGCACACTTATTCATTTAGAGGAAACTCAGAAGACAACAATAAACCTGGAGAAGAAAGTGGAGGCACTCCAAAAGCAGTTGGAAAAAAAGGATATAAGGAACGAGAGAGTGAAAATACGCGATTCATTTGGAAGTTTAACAAGTTTAGTGAAGTTCTGAGCCAAGCGAAGGCAGGAAAAAAGGCAAAAATAGATAGCGATCCATTCTACACAGATCTTTATGGCTACAAATTAAAAGTTTCCATTAATCCTAACGGCTGTTGGCCAAATGGCTGGAATACTCACATCTCAGTCTTCATAGTTTTAATGAGAGGCGAATACGATGCAATATTACCCTGGCCTTTTCACAACAAAGTAACGTTGACCTTGATTGATCAAGAGGCGAATCCATTAAAACGGGAAGATGTCGTCAACTGTATTGTAGCTAAAAATCAGAAGAGCTTTGAAAGACCCATCAGAGAGGAGAACATTGGATTTGGGGATCCTGAGTTTATTTCTCACGAGGAACTACAAACAAGGCGCTACCTTGTTGACGACACTCTGTTTATTCAGGTCGAGGTCGCCTCGCTCTCATGATAGCAGAACCCACTCAGCTCTCGGATAGTCGAGCGGGCGAGCATCACGCCGGGGATCGGCGATCGGCGATCGACCGAGCGAGACTGATGAAGAGGCGGCCTCTCCCCCAGTTCTCCCTCGGCTCGTTCCACCTAGCTGGTTTTCGTGGTTAGCTCACTCGCTCTCTCTACTAAGAGGTTGACTAAGTGAGAAGAGACAGCTAGCAGTCTATTATTAGTCTATATCAACGCGCATAGTTTTAATTTAGCTTTGAGTCTCAGACTCTAGTCTTTATCTGAGTCTACCGCAAAACTGAGACGTCTCAGCGACAAGCTATGAAATTCTCTTAAATACAAACGTAGCCTTACCCAGATTTTTAAAATTAAAATTGGTTGAGAGGTTATTAAATACATAATATGATGTTTATCGTAATAAGGATATCAAGGAATGAGACTACTTCTCAGAGTTTTATAACTAATAAATTTACAAATAGTTTTAATGATTAGAACAAAAGATGTACTTGTTAATATCTGCAGGTTAACGAAACTGATATGCGATCCTTTTTTTTTCATGTTTGGTTCTGTGAATAACACTGATCTTAAATCAGTAAACTCAACTATTTTACTGTTTCTCAGTTAGGCGAAAAAAAATCCCATACTATCATATGGTTTTTTCCTAAGTGGCTTATACGTTCCTTTTTGGTGCTAACAAATGGCCTAAATAAAGCTTGCTTTATTTTGTGTGTATGAACATTGAGACGTATTCATTACAACTTGTTGACAAGGAGAAGTCGGCCCTTGCATCCGTATTTTGCTGGTTTATATTTTCAAAAGAACAACATTTCTGACATGGACTGCAAATCAAAGAGGCAAAGAAACCTGGGCTCAATTCAATTAAACTTTTACAAGTGTAATTTACAAGTGCGGCCATTGTTTCAGGGGTTGAAAACAATGGCTACTACACTTAGACCCTTCCACGGTTTTTTCAACTTTTGATATTGGCCATGTAGCGAAAATCTAATGACACTGCTGGAAAGAGCACCTCAAAATTAGTAAAATAGCCAAGTTTGTGAGTCGTATCTTGTAAAATCGCAAAGTTATAGCTTGGCGAAGTCGGGAAATTTTACAGACGTTTGTATGCTGGGGGGCAAGTTTGTGCCCCCCAGCATACAAACGTCTGTAAAATTTCCCGACTTCGCGAAGCTATAACTTTGCGATTTTACAAGATACGACTCACAAACTTGGCTATTTTACTAATTTTGAGGTGCTCTTTCCAGCAGTGTCATTAGATTCCCGCTACATGGCCAATATCAAAAGTTGAAAAAAACCGTGGAAGGGTAAAAGTTTTATTGAATTGACCCCTGGAGCGCCTTCAGAAACTCCAGCAACATCTGTTACAAATCCTTAGAAAACATTTTGGGAGAGGTAATTTCACTGTCCCTCGTACCAGGGTCTGTCGGTCGTTCCTTGTTTTAATTTGTGAAACTTTTTCTTGTTACTTTTAGTTCAGGTTGTTGTTGTCAGAAGAAAGCGAAATCCAGGTTTGTTACATCTGTTTCGATAAAAAGAGAAAATCTGCCATTTTGAATGATAAGGATGCCTTGGGAGGATATAAATGAAATTATTATGCCACTTACCTGCAGATCAGCTGTTCCGACAGTCTCGTGGAGCCCGCGGGCACGCAATACGAGAGAGGGAATGCAAGCGTATGTTTCATTTATCAGCCATTTCTATCTGGTAAAACAAGCCGAGGCGCTATATAGCGCTAGGCTTCGTAGATTCGTGCTCTTCCGTGACAAACCTAACAGTTAAGTTGCGTGACCTTTATCATATAGCGTCAATACAAGATGGCGGAAGTTGAGCGCGTTGCTTTACCTTCTGGGTATGAATACGACTTTCTATCAGTCGTATTTGATGAATATCACTGCCTCATTTGTCATTTACCTTTACGAGAACCAGTTCTCACGAGATGTGGACATAGATATTGGAAGAAATGCCTTAATGAAGCGATGAAAATGTAAGATACACGTTTAAATGAAAAAGTGATCGCTTTAAGGTTATTTTCGCCCGAGAAACATTCACTAGCACATGCGAAACTAGCAAGAAACGTCGCAAGACACGTGCATTGTTTACATCTTCTATCGGCGGTGAATTTTTGCACTCGAGGCAAAACAACCGAAAGAACTGAAATTAATTGGGATTCCTACCACGCTTATATTTCTTCCTTCGCTGGCCAGTGTTCACTTTCTATTAAACAAGCGCTATGATTCGTCTAAATCTGAGGCGTATGATTCCAGAATCGGGAAAATAACCGACACGAAATCAAGACAAATAAGTTATGACTCAATTATTTACATGTGGGAAAAAGCTGAGACCTTTCGGAGTGCACAGCACGGCAGAACTGAAGGATTTTGCCCAATTCCACGGCGATGGCGTAAATTTGATTTATGTAAGCCCGACGTTTTTAAGATTCTTAGCCAGCGTGACACATCTCGCAAT
Source organism: Dendrophyllia cribrosa (assembly GCA_024195265.1). NCBI lineage: Eukaryota > Metazoa > Cnidaria > Anthozoa > Scleractinia > Dendrophylliidae > Dendrophyllia > Dendrophyllia cribrosa. The sequence goes on from JAJLRJ010000006.1 coordinate 31,344,025, forward strand.
GCGGCAGCACTTCACTTCCAAAATGGAACTACTAGCATTAGGTTGTATTGTATTAGGTAGTGTTAGGTTGTATTGTATTGTATTAGGTTTTATGACGTCAGTCAGGTCGTCGTGCATGAGCCATGACCCCTTTAACTAGGACCAGCCTGGTTTTCTAGCAAATAACCTGGTATGTTGTCTGCATTATAAGAGGTTCCTCTGGTAAACAGCTTCCCTTTCGTGATGTATGCCGGAGTGATCTTCTTGTTTTTGGCATTGCGCAGGGCTTTGAATAATTTCTTTAGCTCTTCGGCTGTTTCGTATGCATAGTCGGGTACTTGGATTACATTTTAATGGTTTGGTGTACTTGCAAGTTCTTTTCTTTTGTGTCATAGGTCGTTTCTGGATTCTCGGTTGGTAAAACGTGCGATGATAGCTCGAGGTTTTCCGTCTTCTCTACTCCTATGAAGGGAAATACAAAACTGAATGCAAGGCTGGCACTACGGCAAAGGGCAGACGTGTGGACCTCTGCATTCAAAGGTTTTCCTATGAAGGGGGTAGGGGAGCCGAGACATTTGGTGAAATTATTTTTTTTTATTTTTTTTTGTTATTAAGATATTAACATGTTAAAAGGCGCGTTTTAACTTGTATTTATATCAAATGGATGTATTTTGCGCAGTAAATTGGATGTAAATGTTAAGAAAGCTATCTTCTTGCCCCCTTCCCTTTAACCCCATTGAGACCGGCCCTCTTATTTGAGACAGCGTGACATGAGATGTCGCGACGCGGTTGAAAATGATTATACAGTTTTACCATGCGAACAAAATTATTGTATTTCACGGCAGCCAAAGGGTGCGATTTCATCCGCTTTTTACAACGAGTCACAACGAGCTACTTTTCAGAATAAACAAACGACCAGAAATTGTAGTAGACAGAGAGGTCAGAGAGTCTTTAATAAATTGGATTCCAGAAGGTTCCGTTTTCGCTTTCAGAACGCCTGTTACGAGCGGAAACTGATATGCATAGCAGTTTACAAAATGGCGGAAGCAACAACAAATCGGTTACCTTCAGGTCATGATGAAGAGTTTGTGAGTGATGTTGAAGATGATTTTCAATGTTTAATCTGTCATTTGCCGTTAAAGGAGCCCGTTCTTACAAGATGCGAACACAGATTTTGCAAAGAATGCCTCGAGGAACATTTGAGAAGGTGTGGTTTTAATATAATCATCAAGTCAAAGGTAGTTAGCTTCGCGAGGAATAGCACCTCGCTGTTGTGATTATATTAACTGCGAAATTTTACTGTGGTTTATCCTAACTACTCATCTAATATTCAATATTTTTAAAATATCCCAAACTGTATCAGTCCTCGTCAAAAGAAACAACGGTAGTCTCACTGGGCAAAATGTGTAGAAATTCAATGTCTGCTTAGAATGCTTACATACATTTTTTGTGTGAGATCACTTAAACTTTACTAAATCTATCAATTCGCATTTGCTTCTGAAATCGAGCGTCAGAAGACTCTTTCCCAGAAAGCACAATCCATGCAAGTGTTAAAATAGCGGAATGTTTGCCTTGGTTTGCCATTGCAAAACAATTGAATGCTCTATGACCCTCGATCACAAACAGCGATTTGTAGAATCAATAATTGCTCGAAATTATGTAGAGCGGTGATAAGGCCTCAATACTATCGATCAGTACTTAGACCTTAATGTTGTAGATCAGTGTTGGAACCGAAATGTATGAATATCTCGCAGACTCGTTTGACGTTTTGCAAATCGAGCGTATCAAACAGCATTCATAATACATGTACAAATTGCACAATCCTGTGTCATGTTAAAACAGTGTTTATAAGAGGCAGTCTCTCCAGTTGCATGTCAGGTTTTCCTTCAAACTTTGCCCAGTAAACTATCTTGGGTCATAAGTAAATGAAACGACTTTACTTTTTGGAAATGAGTTAAAATTTATTTTTTAGTTCTTACAACGGTCAAAGCGGCAGAAGGTCTCAATTTCCGCGTGACCAGAATGACCAGAATCGAAAATTGCATAAATTTACGAGCTCGCTGCTCAAAAACCACGAAACGCAACGATAAATGATTATTATCATTATGACGATGATTATTATTATTCCTTAAAAACGGACCCGCGCTATAAAAGGAACCTTTGGCCGGGCTTGAGGCAAATGCGAATTTCGCATTTAAATACCTCTATAGAGGCAACTTAAAATTTCGCAAATAAGTTTCTCGGTATATATATACAGAGCGAAAACTTCGCAGTTAATTGAATGCGAAATATTGCCTCTGTATATATATATATATATATATATATATATATATATATATATAAATTCTTGAACTTGATTTGAATGTATTTCAGAGAGCGCTCAACTGTTAGAGAAGCATTGACAATTATAATAAACTGGTTTAAGACTTCAGAGGTAGTTCATCGTTTTATTACTACAGCTCTGTTTCGTATGGCCAAAACATGACCACACTCATCAGGCAATATCAATATAATCGTTGATATTGCCTGATGAGTGTGGTCATGTTTTGGCCATACGAAACAGAGCTGTAGTAATAAAACGATGAACTACCTCTGAAGTCTTAAACCAGTTTATTATAATTATATATATATATATATATATATATATATATATAAAGCGAAAACTCCGCAGTTAATTTACTGCGAAATATTGCCTCTGTATATATAAACAGAGCGAAAACTTCGCAGTTAATTTACCGCGAAATATTGTCGCGTTTAAATCTTATTGTAAAATGTCTTAAAGAGGTAAAAATTAATATTACCTGGATGTTATTAAAAAGTTAAATAATTTGCAGTAGTTCGTTTTCCAAAAGCTCCATATTTCCCTTCTTATTTATTAATATAGGGAAATGGTCGAAACTATTGTACTCGGTCAGGACCCACCATTTTACAAAAAAGACTGGTGGTCTCTTTATGTACCCCCTCTCCTCCACCTAAAAAGATGGTGTCTTGTTGGTATAGCCCCCATTGTATCAGGAGTAGAAACTGAGAAAAAGATTCAAATCTTCCTGTGCCGTTTTACTAGCAATGCAAGCTTCATGCACACAGAATACTTAAGTCTCATCTCCAATTTTTAGGCCAAAAAGTTTTGTCCATTACACTCATTAGATAGGTGGCTATGTAAGAGGCTGCTTTTACAATTTAATTAAAAGCCTTTATTCCAAGTCTTCTTGTTCAATAAAAATTGGTCAAAGCCAAACACGACCCTTTCAATACGCGAGAGGTGTACGACAAGGTTGTATTTTAAGTCCACTACTTTTCAACCTTTACATTAACGATTTACCTTTTTCATTTGAAAATATTTTGTCTGATCCTTTTGTTCTACCAAACGGCACAAAATTAAACTCTCCTTTTTATGCGGACGATTTAATCATTTTATCACGTTCTAAAACAGGTCTACAAAATTGTCTTAATGCATTATCATCATACTGCAACACGTGGATGTTAAGCATAAATCCCAAAAAAACCAAGATTATGGTTTTTCAAAAACGCGCAAGAAAATGTTCTGAATATAGATTTTATGTGAATAATCAAATTATTGATGTTGTACAAGATTACACTTATTTAGGAACTAAAATTTCCTCTTCAGGAAATTTTAAAGTTTCACTTGATCATCTAAAAGAGAAAGCACTTCACGCTCTTTTCAGTCTGAGACGACACACAGATTTTAGTAAGCTAAATCCGTCCCTTGCCTGTAAAATTTTTGATACAATGATATCCCCAATTTTGCTTTATAATAGTGAAATTTGGGGTGGATATACCAAATCTGATTTTAAGGCTTGGGATAGCTCACAAATTGAAAGAACGCATCTCCAGTTTTGTAAACGCTACCTTCAAGTGAGTAATAAGGCTTCTAATATTGCGTGCAGAGCTGAACTTGGTCGATTTCCTCTAAATATTGCCATTAATCTAAGAATCCTCAACTACTTGTTATACCTTCAAAATAAACCCCGACTCTTTTGTTAAACAATCTTTCTTAATCTCTCTGGATCTTCACTCGAATGGTAAAATTAGCTTTCACTCTAATCTTATGAAGATGTCCGAATATTTTAATTTCAGAAATTTTAACCCTGATTTATTAAACACCGCTAAAGTCAAACACCGTACAAATTTAATGAAACAGAAATATATTTCTTATTGGCAACATGTACTTCAGCATTCTCAAAAACTAGAATTTTATAAGAGTTTTAAGAATGAATATACCCCCTCAAATTATCTAGGCCTAACTAGAAGAGCATCTGATAGGAGGGTATTAACTAAATTACGTATAAGTAATCATAAACTTATGATCGAACTGGGCAGATACAACAAAATTCCCAGAGACAAAAGGCTTTGCCCAGTTTGTGGTTCAAATCAAATCGAAGACGAAATCCATTTTCTTTTCTATTGTTCAAAATACGCAACAATAAGAGATAATTTTTACAATAAAATACAGACTTTTATACCAAATATTAGCCATTTACCTGTAACTGAATTGATCATAGAATTAATGAATTCTTCCATTTACTTTGTAAACATGCAATTAATTAAATTTATTTCATCTTGTTTTGATTCTCGAGATAAAATTGTTACCGATGTAATTTAATTATTCCAACGTGAATATCATTATCATTTTTGTTTTCTTTCCTTTTGTTAGTTAGTTGTAAGCTTTTGCAATATTATAAAATCTACAGTCATGCAAATAAAGCTAAATAATGTTGTTGTTGTAACTGCGAAAATCAAGTAGTTGGTTGTTAAAGCTATGAAACTTATCGCTTTGCCCTAACAAGGGATCATTACTATCATTTGTGTAGATTTGTGAAGGCTGAAGATTTTACATCACTACTAGTGATATTCCTTATAATCAAAACTACAACAAAATTCTTGAATCTAATTGGTTATCAGCAGACCCGATTAGAGCATTAATCGTATCAATAACAAAATTCTCGATTGTGATTGGTCGTCCACGCGCCTATTTCTTACGTAATAGCGCTGCGCACAATTACTATAAATAGATCACGTCTTATGAGACCCCCCGCGTGGCTCAGACAAACATTGGAGCTGCGGGAAAGCCATAGTGCACACACAAAGATGCATATAAATCAGAAATAACACAGTTCACGCTTCCCAAAAGAGTGAAAATGGTTAGCACTAAGCATTGCTGTTGGGGTGAGTGTAAAACCGACTCAAGATATCCGGATAAATGGCCAAAATCGCGAAAGGAGGTGGAGAAATCTGGGAAGAAAGTGTTCATTCCCGAAGCCTTCGCAAGGTATCGAAAAGTGCAAGTGGTGGATTGTGTCTTGTTCTCGGCAGTTCTGCACGACTCTTACCTCGTGTTTTTAGTGCCATTTGCTCCTTCAATATGTTTTGAACGGCTATTCTACATTTAGCCGTTTGTTAAAGAGGATTTTAGTGAAGACTGAGTAATAAAACTCTCAAAATCCGCGTGCAACGGACTAGAGGTCAAGTCTGTCGGTTGTGGTTTCCCGTGGTGTTGCGCTTGTTGATTTTAACATCTTTTTAGCGTCCTTTTTTTGCCTGGCGGTTGGTGTGTTGTTTTCGCCATTAATATTGGCATGTAATTTTTATGTAGGAAAGGTTTGAATTTCTCTAACTTTTCTCTCTGAAATATCGGACACGATCTGAAATGATCTGTTGGCCGTGAATGTCTTTCCTGCTATTAATGTCACGCTGGCCCAGCTATTTTAGTTTTGTCTTTGCAGAATTTTAATTTTCAGGATCCAAGCTTTATAGCAGAGAGAGTTGTAGCTTAATAAGCTATTCAACTTGTAGAGAGTTGAAGTTTGTCTCAGTCAAGGCTGTAATTTTCATAAAGCTTCCATTCGCTACGCATTCGTACGGCCCCGTACGCGGACTTCGATTTGCTATTCGTACGGGAATCCAAAACTTTCGACAATTTTCGATGTTATTCTTCACATTCGTTGGTCCATAATATTAAATGTTTGTTTTGCTGTACGAAGCGCTACCAGTAGCGATGTTGATTTGGCTCAGACTAATTTGCTGAGTCTGTATACTACGCGAGCGAGTCATTTCGTGGCACTTAGAAATTTTTCGCGTCAAAGAATACTCTCGTACGGCCAACTTCGATTTGCTATTCGTACGGGAGTCCATAAACTTTCGACAATTTTCGATGTTATTCTTCACTTTTCAGTGTTGATCCACAAAATCGAAGTCCGCGCATGTACGGGTGCCGTACGAACAGCCACTGCGTTATTCTAAAACCTCCGTTGGCAATTTTGACAGTCTAGCGACTGATTCGTTTATGCCACTATTTCATTCAGGCAATCAAGCGAAGCGAAACCACACTGTTGTTTTCTTTCAATTCACTATTTTCTTTTATGGCTTTTAAGGCGAACCATTTTCCATCATCAATGCTCGAATCAAGAGTACGATGACCTCTACTAAATATGCAATCTTTCGTGCTCCTCAAAAGTTCCTCGCGTTTTCCTCCCTGTTTCAATCCCCGATCCCCTGCACTTCAACCACCTTTTTAACTGATCCACAGTATAATATTATCGTTCTCTCTCAAATTTCGAGCCCGGAACGCCGTCATCTTCGGTAAACACCGTAAAAGATCGAATTGAAGTGCTCGCGAAAGACATGATCTGACCTACCGCCCTTCAAAAAATGGCACATGGAACAGTTTGTTTGTCTGAGTTACGCAGGGGGTCTCTTTTTTTGTGACGTCATTTGTGCGCAGCGCTATTTGGCGAGCGGTCACGTGGGTGTCCAATTACAGCTATCCAATTACAACTTTTTGTAATTGGATAGCTGTTATTGGACACCTACGTTGCGCGCGCGTCAAACAGGTGCACTTAAATGGGTTCTTTTTCTCGCTGTTTCCTCCTGCTTTCAAATTGTTAGAAAATAACCTTGACGTTTTGAGTTCAAAAAACTCCACATAGACTTTTTAATCTCTAATTTTGTTATTGATTCGATTAATTAGTAATTGAACTTCGTGTCGTACAATTCAGGGATAATCGTGCTCGTAATTTCAAATGTCCTCGCGCTACGCGCTCGGCCGATTTGAAATTACTCGCCCGATTACTCCCTGAATTGTACTCCACTCAGTCCAATTACTATTACTAATCAAAACTATAACAAAATTTTCGATTCTGATTGGTTATCAGCAGGCCCGATTAGAGCATTAATAGGACAGTTTACGCGTCACGTTTGTAATTGGACGATGTAATTGGACATTACGCGTCATTTGCGCGCGCTATCCTTTTTCTGTGCCTGCATCTCGGTCAAAAAACACACTCAATTGTTATGTTTTCAATCTCCAAAACGTGTAACCATTTAACGTTTTATCCTCAAATTTTGTTATAGTATGATTAACCCTTTAACCGTCAAATTTCTTTGGGTTCCCAAAGTAGTTTTGTGGGGCTAGGCAATCTGTAGAATTTCGTGACTGCATATAAATAGCTCACATAAAAATATACGCTGTTTCAAATCAACGTGGGCTCGAATTTTCATTGTGACGTCAGTATTCAGCCGTTGCTCGCTCGATTAGCGATCACACGGACTCGAATCTGATAAGAATTTGGTTTATAAGTGCTTTTTCGAGTCATTTTTCACTGCAGAAACCCCCAGGCTGGCATCATTAAGCTGGAATGGTGGGCAGAGGCAAACGTCTGAAAGAAACCAGAGGTGAGAGATGATTTGACTATGACTGGAACGCCAAAAGTATCTGTAGCAAAACATGGCGGTCCATGAGTGAAGTTGTCTCTCTGGCCCTTCTGTGGTTGGATTTCGAGACCTACCGAGGCAATTTGGACGACTTTTGACTTCTAAAGAATGCAATCGGTGCAATATTTTGCCAGTTGGTCTGGGTGGCTCGACACTTATAAAAAATATATCAGACAGAGGTAGGTAGACTTGCATGCCGCCGGTATGGTTGTATTACCCAGAATTCCTTTCGGTCGTGCATAAGGATATTATAAGTTTGCAAGAATAGCTCTGATTGAATGGAAATTACTCGGTCTGTTGAAATATTGATGGGAATTTTTCTAAGTGGATGCAGAGGAATAGGTTCGAAGTTAGCTGCAAATGTACACGTTTGGATTTAGAGTTACTTTTTCATTAAAACAAATTGATGCAAAGATGTGCGTTTTTTGTTGTTTTCCTGGGAAGTAGCAAACGGGCATTTCTGGATTTGCTGCCGAATGAACAACCATATGCAGCGGAAATCCATAGTTGTAGTCAAGTGGTTGGTTGTTAATGCTATGAAACTTATCGTTTTGCCCTAACAAGGGATCATTACTATCATTTGTGTAGATATGTGAAAGCTGCAGATTTTTAAATCACTACTAGTGATTCTCGTACGAATATGTACGATTGCCAGTTAAAGGGTTAATTGGTAACAGGACTTCGTGTCGTCCAATTCTGTCTGTAATCATACTCGTGATTAGACAAATCCTATTACCATTAATGTTAAAGGGTTAAATGACTTTATTAAAAGATATACGGAAAACAGATACAAATTCTTGTGAAACAGTTCCATTTATACTTAATATGTAATATAAACACATCTGGGTTATTCAGAAGAGAAAATGTGTGGTTTGCTTTCTTTCGGTTCCAGATACTCACACGTGTTCTTCGTTCTGCTGCCTCAGTTTCATTTTTTTTTTGTTCTGAGAGTCTTATTCTATCTTCTTCAGTCCCAGCTCTCTGTCTTTTAGTAGAATTCCGAGCAAACATATTAATATCAATATGTTTCTTCATTGGGGATATGCATAACAAATGCGAAGACTTCAATAAATTTAACAAATTCACTGATTCACTGATTAGTTGTATGTTGTTCAGTATACAGATCACTGAAAACAAACTGCATTTTTATGAAACAGTCATAATTAATTTCTAGCCTGGTTTACTGCTTTGGTTGGCAACATATGCCATATAATAGGAAGAATAGAATGTAGAATGGGTACGGCTCAAAAAAAACATTTATGTTTGGCCTCTTTTGTGCAATAGCATGCTTATCATCTGCATTGTTTTCGTCACTTCCGGTCTGAGATGTACTGAGGACTGACAGGTCTTTCTACCTACAAAAAGAAAAGTAAAACGTCATAATAAAATATATTAATTGTTGTGACTGAGTGTCACGGTCTTAGCATGATTGCCGCTTGTAGAAATCATCACAGCAGAAGTGGTTAACGCATTCAAATAAATGATCTGGTGGTACAATCTTGACTTGATTGACGCTTGAAATAGACATCACGGCAGGAGTGGTGAATACACTATAAAACTTGTTGTGGCTGAGTGTCACAGTCTTGACTTGATTGAAGCTTGTAGAAATCATGACAGCAGAAGTGGTCGACGCATTCAAATAAATGATGTGTTAGTACAGTCTTGACTTGATTGACGCTTGAAATAGACATCACAGCAGGAGTGGTCAATACACTATAATACTTGTTGTGGCTGTGTCACAGTCTTGACTTGATTGAAGCTTGTAAAAATCATGACAGCAGAAGTCAATCTCAAATTGAAGTAAAACTAAACACTTAATATTACCAGTGGTTTACACTTGATGATGTTGCCTATCTTGTTTCAAGTAGTTAAATTACACAAAAATTGAGATAGAAGCAATCATTTTTCCTGATGAATTTAAAATTCTTCTGATGCTGTTAAATTACAAAAACGTAAGATAGAAGCAATCACTCTTCCTAATGTTTTTAAGTAATGCTCCACATAAGAACTATAGTAGACTTCATTGTTCTGCGGCATTGGCTCTTTCCCACATAGAATATCTTTGGTTTTAAGAACAGTGGAGGAGCTGATGGTTCATAATTATATTTCATTATAAAAATAAGGAAAATCCATTTTCGTCAAATACATTTTAGGAAATGTTCGTGCTTAAACAATCAGAATAGCAGATGACAATAGCTAATAATTTTGCTTCTTTGATGAAGTTCCCCAAATACAATATCTTTTAAAACTTGCATGTTGTGAGATCGGGTCTCAAATTACTTGAAACCTTAAAAACAATAGACTTAATGCACCTTGAAACCCCTTCATGTAATCTGGTGAAGAGCTGTGTACCTCAAAATTGCTCGGTGATTGGCTAAGAACAAGTTCATTCCCAGAGCATACACTGTCACAGAGGCAATAATTCGCAGTCAATTAACGGCGAATTTTTCGTTCTGTATATAATATATACAGAGGCAATATTTCGCAGTAAATTAACTGCGAAGTTTTCGCTCTCCATATATATACGAAGGCAAATATTTCGCAGTTAATTAACGGCGAATTTTTCGCCCTCCATATATATACAGAGGCAATATTTCGCAGTTAATTAACGGCGAAATTATGGCTCCCCATTTATATACGAAGGCAATATTTCGCAGTTAATTAACGGCGAATTTTTCGTCCTCCATATATATTGATGGTTTGCACGTGACGTCACGGCGGCCATGTTGGTGGTCAAGAACAAAAGCGTTTCTCTCCGCTGGGAACTAAACTCTATTTTCATGCAAATTCTGCGACAAAAATTGTATTGTATTGACCACCAACATGGCCGCCTTGTCACGTGGTTGCAAACCAAGAATACAGAGGCAATATTTCGCAGTTAATTAACGGCGAATTTTTCGGGTCTGCATATATGTTCAGAGACAATATTTCGCAGTTAATTAACGGCGAATTTTTCGCCCTTCATATATATTCAGAGGCAATATTTCGCAGTTAATTAACGGCGAATTTTTCGGGTCTGCATATATATATATATACAGAGACAATATTTCGCAGTAAATTAACGGCGAAGTTTTCGCTCTGTATATATATATATATATATATATAAATTAGTGTGGGAAGGGAGATATGGACAACTAAGTACCTCATAATCTTTGGATCACCAACCTATTCTCGTTAGGAAGGCGAATCGCGGGAATGAGCCTCTGTTATATGATCAGCGGTTAAAAAGTCGATAAAAAAAGTCGGGAAAAAAAGTCGAGAAAATAGTCGGGACTGAAAAAGTCAAGAAAAAAATCGGAAAAAAGTCGGGATTAAAAAGGATACTCGAGCACGACTTTTGTATGGCACCAATCAGACTCCGCATATTGTATCTCTTTGTTCATCTTCAGTGTTGCCTTGTATGCCCGCAAAAGGGATTGTTACGCAGGCTAAACAATTAGCAGAGGCGTGTGATTGAAAACAAGTAGCCCGGTTTGCTTCAAAAATCAAAAGTGGGCCGTTTGTTCCCATTTGTAAAAGTTCAGATAAGGTAAATTTTGTTTCGAAAACGGTGAATTAAATAAAAATTCTTAGCCTTAGCATGACATGCATTGTTATTGATGTGTCTTGTGAACGAATAAAACACTACATTCATTGCATGCATTACGCCACTTTCAAAGTAAACCAATCCAGTAGCGGTTCACTGATTATCCTAAGGTAATGATTATCAATAGAGTGATTTTCTTTAAACCGTGAAATAGTTACTAAGCTAGTTGGCACAAGTAGGCACTATTATACACCAATTCGATAGTTTTCTTTTGTTCGGTTTTTACTAATTTTGGCTAATTTTGATTAATTGCTTGATACTGTTTCACGGTCTGAGTAAAATCACTCTAACTGATTAAGTATAAGAGCCGGCAACCCTGACAACTCAAAAGGTCTGTTGGTACCATTTAGGCGAGAGGGGAAAGGGGAGGGGAGTAGGGGTTGCTTATCATTATACTTTTAGGTGATAGCAGTGTGGATCGCACAGCTATATAACTCAGTCCTAGTGGTATCGATAGCCTTATTTGAAGGATAAATATTTACTTAGGAAACTGGGTTATATCTAGTCGACGAAAATGTTCTCACAGGGTTGCCTACTCCCACCTCCTTGCTTGGCGGATAAGCATTATTAAAAAAATTATTATCATTTAAAACAGGCAGGAAGTACAAGGCTGGCTCTACACTTGCCCTGCTGACAGGGAGGTCCTGGACCGAGATCGGGTAAACTCATTTTAATTATTTGCTTCACATACGTTAATATACTAATTGCGGGATACTTTGAAGTTTGTAGATGAACAATTTTGACAAGACATTCTGCTTATGTAAAAATGAATGAATAAATAAATACCGTAAGTAACAGCTATAATGAATGAGTAATGGAAATTAAAGTCCAAGGATCATTACTGCGAATTTATATGTAATATATATAGATAGGCTAAGCCTAACAGCGTCGCTCCCTGAACAAGCTTAACTAAGGTGAAACTTAACTAAGGTGAAAGGTCGGAAGCACAAGAATTAAGATTGACGACCGGGCTATTTTTCAATTTTAGCAATTCTCAAAAAAGTATTACGCGACCGTCTGCACAGTACATTTAGACCGTACAAAAGTTCACAAAAACAACTTTTTCTCCGTCTACAATAACTAGTACGACTACTTTCCGAATAAAATACAGTTGTTGCTTGTCAAAAATTCCCCGAGAAACTGATTTTGAAATCAAAATTGCAAAAATACACAAACATATTTGCGTAAGGCGACGCAAGTAAAGATAGAAGTATAAAATCGCTTTTCAATCTATGTAATGAATGAACAAGCACATACAAATGGACAATACAATCTTCTTTCGTAAAAATTTATTCAAATCTCCATTAGTTTATGTTTAAAAGCTAAACGCGTACCATTTATAGCGCATCGAGTTCGCCGAGCTGCCTTGGATGAAATTCAAGAATTCGATACAACTGAATTTAAGGACGTCTTAAAAACAATTCTCCAAAACTACACAAGAACACAAAGAAAAAGTCAATCACAGATTGATATCAACATAAATTCCTATCGAAAAATGTAATATGTTTTACCTTTAAGTCCCTCGCTTGCTTGGAAATTCTTTAATAAATTTCCGCTTCTTTGGTTGTGAAATCCGTAATGAAAACAAACATCTCGGATGTTGTGTGTCGTCATACGCGCATGTTTTGGGACGTCATACGCACCCGCGAGCTGGCCGTGCCCAACGCGGGCGGCCGGGCGCACACGCACGCGCCCGCGAAACATTCTGCTAGCCATGACCATGAAAAATGACGGGCATAGGTTTTAGGTTCTATGAGTATGGGGCTCTGCGCGGGCCTTCGGCCTTCGGCTATAATTGCAACTTGTATAATATTTTTTTTGGAGAATATAAGCGTATCCAAAGCAGTCTTCTTCAGTTTGAAATGTTACTGATGGCAGTGTAAAAAGTAAAGATTCACTGGGGTTTGAACTTCAGAGGTCGCGTTTTATTGAAAGACGCTGCAACTTATTTCGCCTTCATTGACCTCCATAAGCATCCTCTATATTAACTTTTTAGAATTAAAAATTAAACATCTATTAAATTGATAGGAATGAAGATGAGTTTCAGCCAGTTTATGCCCAAGTTTGTTTGTCAGGAAATAATAAATCTTTTCTTGGTTTTAGGACGTCTTTCCTGATAAAGCTACAGAAAGGAAAATACTTTCCCTGATAATCAAATGTCCAATTGAAGGTTGTGATTGGACAGGGGAACTAAGGAACAAAGAGGTAAAAACTAAGACATAAAAAAGTGTATTTTCTACACCTTTTATTAACACATGATGTATGCCTATGTTTTATTGCTTTAACAGGTGCACTTGGTAAGTTGCTCTTTCAAAGTTGTTTCCTGCACCAACGAAAATTGTCAAGTGACACTGAGAAGAAAAGATCTGGAGCAACACTTGACGATCACGTGCGAGTGGAGGATTGTTGAGTGTGAATACTGCAGGGAGCCACTCCCAGAGTGTAACATGCAGGTAATTAATATAACAAAGAATAGGCTATTGTAACCATTTCTGATAACCTTCAATATCCCAGTGGCTTTCAAAAACTTGAATAAAATTTCTTTTTCGTGCAAAAACCATTTCTACTAGCAATGCCCAATTTAAGAAGCGAAGCTACGTTTGTCAAGTATTGTTAATTATATTTTGTTTTTCCCAGGTGACCAACTGTACTTGAACGGATCCAGGAATTTTAAAAAGAAAATTTGCACGAGAGACAAAGTCAAGGGCGCGTCTAGAGGGGTCCGGGGGTATGCACTCCCGGAAATTTTGATAATTTAAGTCCTCTGAGATGTTATCTGGTGCATTCTGGGCGCTCAAATTTGGCAAATGCCAAGATCCCATATTGAACAAGAAACTGTTGAAATATTCAATAAAATGCAAATGTGCAAACATGACTTCAATCAACTCGAACTTTTTTTTAACAAGGAAATCCAAGTAACCGGAGTGGTATGGGAGCTAATTAAACTACAGTCATCCATCTCAAAATACCATCCGATAAACGGCCCCCTTCCCCTAAATCTGCCCCATGTAAGACTTAAAGTTGTTTTTGTAAATGAAAAGTGAATTATTCGTGGTCATTTGCAGGATCATATTGGAAAGTGTAGCAAGTTTCCATTAACTTGCCCTAACAGCTGTGGGGACTCAATTCCCAGGGAAATGGTAAGCGAGCATGCATGTGATGGGTATTCGTGCGTAGACTTCCCGCTTTATAGCTGGCATAACAGAGCTAGTAGCGTTGCGGTACAAGAGGCAATTCAGTTACTAGATAAGTGATCAATGTGAGTGTTCCAAGAGAGGTTTTCGTCAATATTAACGCGTAGGGATTTTGCAGTAACTGCTTGCAAATGCCATTAATAGGAACTCCACTGAGGGTAAGACAGTTCCCTTTTTTCCTTGTTTATTGCCTCCTTAATTTTAACATTCAAGAGTATAATAGAATAGAACAATCATACTTCGACTTCTTACTGTTTCTCTTCATTCAGGCTATGAAGTCGACTGGTTATGCGCCACCATTAGCAGCGCTGTAGTCAGCAGTGTTTGGTGGAATTTGACCCTTACTATTTCTGGCCGGCGAGAAACTCTCTCGGCGTTTTGCTGTAGTACCGCGTTCTCCTGCCGTTTGCTTTTTTGACTGTTGGCCTCCACGATTCAGGAATGTCGACTGATGTTGAAGTGTGAAGTCTTATGTGAATAGCCGACGCGTGTACCAGTGTGGGCATCGATCAACAGACTTTACCTCGTTCCACAGTGTACAATGGGCGGTCACGTGGGTGTGCTCTGAAACGGCTGAAGTCTGGGTACGGGCAAGTCGTATTTTCCAGTCGAGCTTCTTGATTCTCTCGTGCATAGCTCCTCCTGTTTCTTCGATGTGGCAAAGTGTACACCAGGAAAACAGGAAGATCTATGTACGAAAGAAACAAGGAGCACGACAGGAATATACGACCCGTATATTCCGTGACCCCGTTGTCGGAGTCGTCCAGGTTGGCTCAGACCAAGACCTTAGCTGTGTAACGAGATAAAGTTTATTGATAGAGACCTGCGATTGTACACGCTTCGGGTAATAGAGGCTATCCACCCTGACAACATCAACAGTGTCAAAATTCCTGAAGCGTGGATGTCAAAGGTAACCAAAAACAACAACAGTACTTTAGAAAGGTACTATATCGGACCACCGAAAGAGCAGCTTCTCACCGGAATAATGAGGATCGAGTTCCACTAATCACAGCCGACTATCGTGCTATTAATGGTGACCTGCAACCAGTCGACCTCTTCCCCTGCCAGGTGACTACATCGTGAGACGAACGATAATACACTTTATTATTACAATTGGCAGTTTTATTGTCAGCGTGCCTTATCAAGCATAAGACTAAGTGGGAGCTACGTTAACATTTGTCGGGAAACTTTTCTTATTTTGAAAAGGTTCTGATGTTTTTACCCAGGTGGTTCTGCTGTTTAGAGTGATATGTTTTCCGCCAAATTGTAACGTAATCTCTCTTTATCGATTTCTTCCAGTTTGAACATCATGATGAAAACGATTGTCCATTGTCTTTAGTCTCCTGCCCGTATGTCAAGTTGGGCTGCAACGACAAGGTGTGCTTATGTTACGCATAGGTTGAAATCGTGATTTAGTGCAGCAAATAAAGTAGAAGTGGCATTTTCGGCCTAATTAAACTGAAGCTGTCACAGACAATTTTTCTATAAATGAGCCATTTGTGATCAGATTTGTGATAAATACTTTTTGTCGTAAAAACAATTAAGTAATTTTATCTTTCCTTGTAGGTTCAGCGGAAAAACGTGGAAATCCATCTTCAAACGGCTCTTCGCGAACATCTTGGCTTTGCTTGTGTTATGTTGTATAACACGCAAGTTCAGTTAGACAAAACACAAACTCAGTTGAATAATACTCAAATTCAATTAAATAATACCCAGGCAACTACACGAAACCTACAGAAACAAATAGAGGCACTCGAGAGACGGGAAAAAGAACGATACAAAGAACGAGAGAGTGAAAACACGCCATTTATTTGGAAGGTTAATGGGTTCAGTGAAGTTTTTAGAAATGCGAAGGCAAAAGCAACGAAAAAAATATCAAGTGCTCCATTCTACACTGAACGTTATGGCTACAAATTGAAATTGACCATTCATCCTAATGGCTCCGGGAATGGCAAGAATACTCACCTTTCGGCCTTCATCGTTGTCATGAAAGGTGAATACGACGCCATATTATCGTGGCCTTTCAACAGGAAAGTAACTTTGACATTGTTTGATCAACAGGAAGATCCATTCGAAAAGGAAGACATTGTTTTTTCTTTTACTCCTAAAGCAGATGAGCATATAAACTTTCGAAAACCCATGGAAAACGAGAACCCTGGTCGTGGAAAGGCCCAATTAATTTCTCTCGAGAAACTGCAAACAAGGCGCTACATTGTGGATGACACTCTGTTTCTTCAGGTCGATATCGGTTCACGATGATGCCTTGTTATTTGCTCACTACGTTCCTGTTCGTGAGTGTCACCGTACAAAATCAGGAGCTCATTACATAGTTATGATTTTGAAGTTTAAGTTCCATTTTAGTTCGACAAAATCAGAGGATTTCTTTAATACATCAATAATACAGAAAAAAATATTCTGATAGATTGGTGCCATCATAATATGATTAGTGCTTCTAAGGGTTTCCTCATTTCATTTGATGGGAACCAATCAATTGATTTTATCTGCTGAATTTCTAGATATGATGTTTATGTTGGTAGTCAATACTAATTTTGCTTACAAATAAATGGGATCATTTTCGGAGTTTTTTTAAGGGAGGACTAGCTTAAACTACCAAACTGTTGCGAAGGAAGGTTTCTAACCATAATATTTTGGAAACCCGAACGTCCACAGATAAACTACCATATTTAGGAAGTCACGTGAACAGAACAGATGGAACCCCTAATACTCAAATGGCGTACCGTTTTGGACATTAAAATCGGTGCCCACTAAATATCGCGGGCTCAATGCCCACCGACCCTCCCCTTTCCTAGGCGTTTTACTCCACCCCTCACCCCTTGCGTCTAACTCCCCACCCTCCCCTCCCTCCAACACCGGTCCCTTGGGTAAGACAAGTGACCATTACATATCGCGGGCTCAATGTTAACAGCCGAGCGAGCGATCAAGTGAAATTTTGTCCTACTACTATATCTCGTTCAACGCCTTGCGTATTCACGAGTTAAAAACACAAAGCAGTACACACAATGAGAAACAGAGATAACACAACGTGTATGTGTATGAAAATGAACAACCGTTCAAACGTTTATTCAGTAGTAGTGAGGATGCTACCTTGACTGCTTTAAAGCCTTTCCGATTCTACTTGATTCAAACAAAAATTTGACGCCTTTTTTACAGAATTAAGTGACAGCAGGGCTAATAGGTTCATATTATATTATCACCAGATTTGAAGTGAAAATTTTAAAAAAGAGAAGCAAATACCGATTGTCACTGTGAATACTGATAAAGCGAAGTAACTCAGTGACGGAGAAAATGTTTGAAATCATGTTGGGTAAACAACACATTCAAAAAAACATTAGCCAGCTATGCCAGTCCACTCAGTCTCGTTTCATAGCGTTTGACAGCAGCTGTAAACACTGTCATTAACAATTTTATATACATGTTCAACTCTTGATTATGAGTCAGTCACCTGAGGGGCTAAGACGCCAAATCTCGCTGTCGAAATTTTGATTGTTAGAAGACTGGAGCTAAAAAGTATGTACCAGAAATGTACCAGAAATGGGTCAATAATAATTTAGCAAATCTGTGAAAATGCGATTCAATCTTTTACTCTATCTGCAACAACTATACGATATATAGGGATAGAAGATAAACGGAGTGACCCAGCTTTCAGAAAGATGGCACATAAATTACAACATCCAAGTGTCGACTGAAGAGAAAGTCGTGGTTGCTAATGAAAGAGTATTTTTGTTTGTACATACATTGTCGGTACCCTCATTTGTCAGCTAAAGGTTAAAAATTTCGTCCATTTGACACTTAATTCATTCTTCATCCTCAGTTGATAGTCAACAGTTAAGTTTTTTTAAAGTCAGCTTTAGGATCACGCTTAACTCTTTTCATACTTTCTGTAAAGGTTGTCATACACGTGTCTTTCGAAAGAAATAAAATGAAAGCAAGTTCTCCAAACAACCCAGGGTGTCTTTCAGTATATTTCGTTGCTGTCCTTTTTTGTGTTTGTCACCATTTCGAAAACTTTCAAAATCCATCCGCGGCCCCAGCAGCCTACTTCCAGAACCACATACCAGCAGCCATTTTTTAATTATGCAAATTAGGTACTAACATGTTCTCTAAAATACCCCGTTATGTCTTCCTGCGATATTGTGCTGCCGTTCATATATGCGTTGGTCATTATTTTGACATTATAACACTCGCAGACGTGTCGTTTTGAATATCCTTTCCCCAATCACCATGTACAAAAAGTGAACAAACCGCCATTTTGGAATTATTTGATGTTGTCTTTTCTGTTGAAATAACTTACTTCAATGATAACACTTCACGACTCACTTCGTTTTACACTAGGCCGAAGCATGTTTAGTCTCAAAACGAGTGAAACATGTCCCACTATGAAACGTTTTCACATCAGGTGGTGCCTTGCTCGAATCATGGTTAAAACATTACTTTTTATGAGCATTATTAACTATCTTACGAGGTAGTTTTTATCTAAAGGCCCTGTCACACTATTGCGTATGAGAGAAACGTATGAGTTGCGTATGAAAATTCATAAAATAATTTTCATACGCACAAAATGCCCTTGAAAATACAGCGTTTGGCCAGCGTACTTGACCTATGAGTAACGTACCTCTAGCATAACTCTCGCGTATTTAGCGTATGCTTAGCGTATAAACCATACGTCCGAATACGCACAAAATTTTTAAGCATGCTTAAAAAAAAATTTCTGCCTTGCCGTATGCCAGCGTATGCCACCGTATGCGACCGTGCTTGAAACGTATACAACCTATGCCTAACGTAGCCCTAGCGTATGTCAGCGTATACGAACGTATAAGTGATATTTTTTATACGCTGGAATACGCTTGTACGATACGCAATAGTGTGACAGGGCCATAAGCCAGATAAAATGCATTAAACGTGACGGTCGAGAGCGGGGAAGAATCGAGTGCTCGAAGGATCCTAAATTAGAGCTATTATATGAAATATGAAACATTTTATTTAAATCAAATATAGGCTTGTTAAGAGATAGTGTGGCAAATATCGGCGATGGACAGAAAACAGAACATAGGGAGAACATCGCGCCAACAAAACTTAACTATAAAATGTTCATAAGCACTGAACTGCAATTCAAAACTAGAATTCCTGGAATAAACGGTACACTTAGGCGCACCTGTGTGGATTTTCGTAATGCCAACTTTCCTGTAGACGAGCCAGTAAACAAAGTCGGTAGATTTAATTTACCAGTTCGAGGTGATCAGTACTGTGGAAGAATCTGGTGGTCGAGAGCCAATCGTTTTTTCAGTTTCAAATAGAAACGGGGGAGGACCATTATTTTTGGCGCAAACTTTTTACCAAACCTAGTGGTCATCCAGCCCTCTCCTCCGCTAAAAAAATGACTGGTCCCTAAACAGTTCACCACTCCCTTTTCAGAACGATCCATCATCACAGACTGCATTTCTAATACAAGACCTAATATTCTTAATCACAACCATACTTTAATTGATAAAACATAGTTTATCCCTGCCCTAATATTACGCTAAATTGAAGATTTACAGTAAACAAATTTCAACTTGGAAAATAATAAAACACATCCACATAACATTCGAAAACCAGTTACTTCCTCGTACTCCCAGTTCTCTATTGTGTAATATGCATTTATTAATTAAACCTATATCTGCGCTGTGCGCTTAAACTTGGCCATTTTTGATAGAATTTCCTTATAAAAGGTGAAAAAAATCGTGAAAAGAAAGTTCTTAAGAACTTGCGTGATGCACGTCACACAACCGTAAACAGCTTCCAAAATAGGAAACGATTACACGAGGTCACTTATGTAATTGTGACCCCAAGGTTTCGATTTTGAAACGCTGTGCATATATAATTTACAAAATGGCGAAGACGCCAAGGAATCGGCCGCGGCTACCTTCAGGTCACGATGAGGAGTTTGCGCGTGAAGTTGAAGATGATTGTCAATGTTTAATCTGTCATTTGCCGTTAAAGGAGCCCGTTCTTACAAGATGCGGTCACAGATTTTGCAAAGAATGCCTTGAGGAACATTTCAAAAGGTGCTGTCTTACTTATAAAAATATATTGAATTTTTGTAATTTAAATAATATAGTTCAAACCTCGTTAAATTTTGTTCAAATTCATTCAACAGACGACAAATCTCTCAACGCTAGCTCTATAGAAAAGACAAAGTCACGTATACATCGGGCATTAAGTCTCTTCGGTGAGATCTTTGTAATAAAGTCCGGGTGATACGTTACATTCTTACATAGACGCAGTAATTATAATAATCGATTAATAATGGTGATGTAGATTGTTCGTATTCTCGCGACCACGGAGGAGCTTAACTATATGTTTCCCAATGTAGAGGCTTTGAACTTCTGAATAAGGGATTCGTTGTGATCGTTTGTGCATTATTATTCCGAGAATTAGATCGATGCAACGTACTTAATTTTGTAATATCAGGTTTGTTTATGGCAGCCATCCATCGCTCAATCGGTCAAAAACTCTGCGATCACGCAATCGTTGGTATTTTTAGTAATTTGACTACATTTTTAAGTGCAGTTTAACATAATAAAACAGTGTTATTACAGTCTTCAGTTGTGCTCTTGCATGATAACAGAAAATTATGCAAATTCACTGATTGTTGTATAATGTCAATATTTATTGTATGTATGTTTATAATCGTGACATCTGGAAAACCATTAATTTAGGACTGATTATCAAAAATTATTTAAATAATCTTTGTAATAAATAATAAATAAATAATCTTTGTAATTATCACCTCTATTAAAGTGACACCTATATTAAGGGGACACTTCTCCTGTTCTCACCTCCATTAATTGGGACACTTCTCCAGGTCCCGACTGGCAAAACGCTCATATAATCTTTGAAATTATCACCTCTATTAAAGGGACACCCGTATTAAGGAGACACTTCTCCTGGTCACGGCTGGCAAAACGCTCATATAATCTTTGAAATTATCACCTCCATTAAAGGGACACCCGTATTAAGGGGACACTTCTCCTGGTCCCGGCTGGCAAAACGCTCATATAATCTTTGTAATCATCACCTCTATTAAAGGGACACCTCCATTAAGGGGACACTTCTCCTGATCCTGACCGGCAAAACGCTCATATAATCATTGTAATTATCACCTCTATTATAGGGACACCTCTATTAAGGGGACACTTCTCCTGGTCCAAATGGTGTCCCCTTAATGGAGTTTCCACTGTATTATTGTTTTTTTAATCGCTATTGAACTTCACAAAATACAGGCAGGAAGATCAAGCACAGCCTATCACTTGCCCTGCAGATAGGGAAGACCTGGACCGAGACCGGGTAAAGTCATTTTAACTTATAACTTGTTTTTATTATAAAGAAAAAACAAATATTTATCTGAAAGAAAGAATAAAAGAACGAACGAAATAATGGGTGGTTGGGTGGATGAAGGGACAATCAGACGGATTCTATTGTACGTACATCTACACGCCCGTTAATATTTCATCAGCAAAGATTCCTCTCAGAATTGAAGCTTCCTCAAGATGAAATCGTATTCTTACTCAGGCTAATCAACAGCACTTCAAGTAACCCTGATTTCACAGGTCTTAGAATTATTTGTAGAAACGTTTCCAACAATAAATGTTGACCCCATATATATCAGTCTCCTGAATACTAATCATAAACAAACAAAACAGACAATATTATATTAAACTTCAAACACTTTGTGTATGATATAAACTAAAAATACGTGTCTCGCAAAACCTCGCGAAGCTCGGGGGAGGATGCACTGCAAAAGTTTAGCGATGTGGGAGGGAGAGATGGAATTTCTGATTTGACTGGAGAGGTTGGGTTGCATGCCGGCAATGGCCCCAAAATTTAAAGTTGAGACATTTTCGTTCCCAGTCGCTTACATTTAACTTATACTTAGTGTCCTGTCTTCCTAAATAAAATAAATGGGAGCTGGTACTGGTCAGTTTTGGGTTTGAGCTGTGGGTCGCTGTAACTGCTATGGGACTGGGTACCAAAAGATCCTCAGGCCCTTATTCCCCCCCCCCCCCCCCCCCCCAACCTATCTTCATTAATTTTTGTCAGAAGGAAAATGGGTTTGAAAATGGATGTACAGTACTGTTGTGGATATGGGTCCAGGACAATATGCAGTGGTGTTCTGTTTATTTTGATTGGGCGAGAGTTTGTTTATCAGGAATACAGCCAACTCCTGCTGTCTCGATTAAATTCCAATTTTGAAGCTTGTGAGTGCTATCTCCCAAATTAACCTGTTGCCTTTAGATACTGCTATAGTTTTTGTTCTATATACTGGGTATCAAATAATTGCTAACCCAATTCACTAATAGTATTCGCTTGAATGGTTGAGATCGTAGGAGTTTACTGCTGCTGAAGAGTGATGTTGTACAAAAAATAACAACTCAATGGTGGTACAGTCGTAGTAAAAATAATAAGTTAATCTTATTCAAAAACAGCAATGAGACAACAGTAACATAGAATAGTAAAACATTCTAACATACCATAGATAATAGTAATTAAATGTAACATTGTCATGCATGTAGATTGGTTTTCAATCAAGTGCAGATCAAGTGTCATAAAAACAAAACCAAAGTTATTACTTTGGCCAGTCACAACATACACAGTCAATCCAATGAACTAATCAGAGCTCGGAGAAATTACAGGTAGCCAGTGCCAAGACCGAGAAAACGCGTGCGGGCAAGTTATGATTGTTTTTGGTTTTATTTTCGATTGGTTAAGAAAGTGGCATGAGATTCTCCCAGCAGTAACAATACTATATTTTGGATACAGGTCATGAGAATTATGAAATTGATTACAAAACATGAATATTCAAGATGAAGCAACAGATTCTCTGCAAATACCATAAGCAATGTATAGAGACCAGGATGGAGAATTTGTAGGTTAAGACCAGGACTTAGGCCTTCATGACCAGTAAGCCCCTTTAAGGCCTTTAAAAATCTCGAAACCAAATGTATGTATATGTATGTAGATGTATATTCTCCTTACTGGTGTCAATACAGTTCACATAGCCATATAACTACAGTGAATTTGTATTTAATTTCCACAGACAACTCATGTTGAAGGTGATCAGGTTCTCAATTTGCATAATCTATGTACTTGCACGTACACTGATATTGTGAGGAGATTTAAGATACTGATCATCGTTCCAATAATAAATGTGAAGCAGTAATGTTGATGTGTCATGTGTTTACCTATCGCCAGGGAACGGAGGGTCGGTCGATCGATCGATGACACGATTCAGGTGAAGCAACTGTGACTTTTAATACAACTGCTGGCACAACTGTGTAATACAGAACGAGTGCACGAGGAACAGGTCGGAGCGGCCTACGGCGCGTGTCCTTATCTATAGTACCGCTGACCGGTACTGGCGTGACCTCTTTTTTTCTCTCTTTACTCTTACAAACATGGTATGAACTCTATGGGTATAGAAAAATCTAGGTACATGCAAACGACTAACATGAACAAGGATAAAGCTTATAACAGTTTCTAGTTCAAGTCACAACGACCACTGGCTAATTAGTCCATGTCAAAGTCCTCATAACGTGCAGGTCTGCGTCGCTCACGTGTGGATCTGCGAGAAGGGGGAGGGGCATCAGATTCACTGTCGCTAGCACAAGAGTCTCCTGCTTGATCAGGGTGAGTCCTGGTATCGCATGGCTAATTGTGGCTGGTAGGTAAGTCATCAAGGCAGGGGACTTCCTGGGTAGAAGGTGTCGAGATCGCACATGGTATGACTGGTGGAGGTGGAGGTACTGGTCGTGTTGGTGGAGTTTCGTCAGATGACGAGTCTGCATCACCATTGGAGGGAGGTGGTCTGAAGTTCACGACTTCGGATGGAACCCGGTAGGACTCAGACGTCTTTACTCGGTAAGACGTGCTGCGGAGTTGAGAGCCAACAAACTTCCTGACATTGCAGAAAGAGCCGGTTACATCTACGACTAGATAGCGATCGCGGGCTCTGGTCTTGTTCCTATCGGAATAGAGGTAGACTAAATCACCGACAGCAATACGATCAGTTAGGTTTCTCTTTGCGACGGGTGCCTTTGACTTCTTACTGAGAGGGTGGCTGGTCAAACGTTGTGCGTGTTGTCGTAGAATGATGTCTTGGTCTTGTAGAGGGATCTGTTGGTTTGAGAACTGGTCTCGTTGAGTCCACATCTCTCTTGCAGAAAGACCACGCGAGCGAAGGCGCGCATTTAGATTGGCTGTGGCTACGGCGAGTGTCACGTGAGTTACTGGACCGCCTAGTGGATCATGTCGGAGTAGCTCGCTTTCGACTTCCTGTACTGCCCTCTCTGCGATAGGATTCTTGTTTATGTTTTTGGCATCGCCGATCTCAAGGGTGATCCTGTGGTGTTTCAGGAGTTGATCATCCCTGAGTGCCTTGAATTCTGAGGCTGGGTCGGTACGTATGACGGCTGTTGGTCCATTTCTCACAAAGGCGGATGAGAGCGTCGCGCAGAGTGTTGTGGCGCTCGTCTTCTAGCAGGGTTGTGGCTGTAAACGAAGTCACGCACTCCCGTAGTACAAGCACGAGTTGTCTTGAGCGCTTGATAACATCCGCAGCAAATGATACGCCAACTGCGTCGGGTGGAGGGCAGGACGACTGCTCCACGCGTACTTTCGGAGTTTGGCGTAAGGAGGCACAGTGGTGTCAAGCTTGGGTCACACGGTCGATGGGCTTGTGTATGTCTAAGGCATACAGGTACCGGTTGGTGACAGTCTTGAGTTGATGGCTCGACGGATGGGTGAGCTGTATGTGTAGGGCTGTTAGCAGTCCATCAAGTACTTGTCGAGGGACAATGAGTAAGCCATCTTTTGCAATGGTAGCAACGTTTAGATATCTCCTAACATCTTTTATGTTGGAAAGTTTCTTTGAAGGGCGTGGCCCTTGTTGCAGGTGTGCGCGAGTACGCCGCAGATCGGCACATTCGGCCTGGATGGCCAACCAGGCAGTGCGGCTGGTGAAGGGGAGTCGCTCATCACCACTCAGTATGTCTTGTATCGATGCGTTTCGGACGACGGAGTCCTGGGTGAGCTTCGTGAAGGTGCAGATCTGGCAGGCTTCGTCCTCACATGGAGCTGCGTTACGGCTGGCGAAATCCGAAGGTAGAATTGCGGATCCGGACACATGTCTGACGGACGCCTGATATCTGCTCACAGTTGACAGAAAGGTGGAGACGCGAGAGCTAGCCGAAAACTCTCCGCGACAGAGTTTTTCATATGCTTGCACGCAAGGCTTGCTGTCGGTCAGGATGCAGGCCTTGTGATGAGATTGGATTAGGTACGGGCTGAAGTGTTTGGTGGCAACATCAATAGCTAGGGTTTCCACCTCGCAAGGCAACCATGTTGGTTGTGAGCCTCGTAGTTTTGTGCTAAAGAACCCTGCCAAATGTTGTTTGTTGTTACGAGTGACGTAAAGTGTGGCCCCTATTCCAGGTTTACGGACAGCTCCATCGGTCACAATCCACAACTGGTCACTTGGTTTGGGTAGCGAGATGGTGCGAGCAGTGGAGAGGGTTTCCTGGGCGTTGTGAAACGAATTACGGAGGTCATCTGTTTAATGGATTGTTTCTTTAGATTCACGACCAGCTACGGTGTCATCAAGTTGTGCAAGAAGTGATGAACACCCAGGGATGACACGGGAGAGCACCTTGTATGCTCCTATGAATGACCGCATTTGACCGACGGTTTCGGGTTCGGGGCACGAGGCGAGGGTGGCGATGCGGTGTGGACTTGCTCTTAAAGTGCCAGCGTTCCAAATCCCATTATTGTTGTGGACTGAGGGTTGATGATGGTCTTCGATGCGGAAAGGCGGAGATCGCACTTGTGGAGGGCTTGTAGAACTTTCTTCCAGTTCAGTAGGAGTTCTTGTGGTGTGTTTGCTCCACAGTATAGATCGTCTGCGATTTTGGCGACGACGCCCTCTTCTAACAGGTGACCGAGGACGCGGCACATAAGTTCTTCCAGTGCTGTTTCAGAGCCAGGTATGCCCATGGCCGACCGTGCGTATACGCGCACTCCTCGAAATGCTGTAGCGACCCCACAGTACTTCATGGAATCACGCGAGAGGGGAATGTGGTAGAAAGCGCTGGTCAAATCTGATGCGATGATGTGCTTCCGCTGGGCGATGTGGCGTAACGTGGAGTCCACATCTGGCATCAGGGAAGGCTGTGGCTTACTGTAGTGGCCGACGTCAGCGAATGCGGTAACTAGGCGGGAGCCACCACTGGGTTTCTTGACGAGAAATGATGGGTTCAAGTACTCGACTGTGATGTTGATGTCTTCAGGGCATCTGAAGACACCCAATGCTTCGAGCTCGTCAAATTTCTGCTGGAGCTCCACTAGCTGGTTACGGGCATACTGCGGTAGGCGACCTTTCCGCTGGGCGGGGGGGGGGGGGGGGGGGGGGGGGGGGGGGGGGGGGGGGGGGGGGGGGGCACAGGTCTCATGTTGACTTTGGCTTCGAATGGACCTTCCGCACCATTGTAGCCCTTGATGTTTGGGTCGAACACGTGGTCATACTCGTCCAACAGCGAAGTGAACTTCGCTCTAATATCATAAGGAAGTAGATTGTCCGGGTCAAGGCGTACGTTTGAAGAGTTTTTTTGTACCTGGCATAGGTACTGGTGGTTTGGGAGGTGGCTTGGCTGTTGGGGGTGAGTTGTCACCAGGGGGTTCCGGTGTGAAGGTAGCGCCTGGCAGAAGTGTTCATTCCGCTTGAGGAAGTGTGGCTCAGATGAGAGATTGGGAATACGTATCTTTCCTGTCACGCTAGAGACTATGCGCGGGGCGGGCCACATTTGGGAGGCTGACAACTCCCTAACGCTGGGGGCATCAGTCCGAGGCGTATTCAGGCGTATTCAGAGTCAGGGGGAACGTCACTTGGTAGGTCGACCTCAACAAACTCTCCGGGCCAGATGGTCATTGACGTGGAGGGAGAGCGGAGCACTATTGCGCGTCGTGCGGCGGAGTTTACTGTTGCTGGATGCTGAGACCCGTAACTGACGATGGAACCGTTGCCAAGGATCACTTGGCGCTTTGCTGGGCGCACTGCGATGTCGTTGGTTTCCATAAAGGGAGTGCCTGCCAGGACATCCACGTCAAGGTTCTCGACGACAAGACCTTCGAAGGTGAAGTATCGGCCTTCGCGGTTGAATGAGAAGCGCGTCTCACCGACGACATGCAGGGGGGATGAGCCATCTGCTTGGTGGACAGACTGGGAGCTAGATGTCATTTGGCAGCCAAGACGTTGAACGACAGTGTGGCGGATCATGTTTCCGGTAGCTCCACTATCGATGGTTATGCGCACAGGGTAGTGGGAGTAGGACATGTCTAAGTACGGTGACTGGCGGGTCTGTATACGGAAGACCTTAGGACTTGGGCTGGGTCCAGTGTCATCGGTGTCGCTATCCGGTGCGGCTACGTTGGGTGTGGTCTTAGGTCCATGGGGGTCATCTAAGATGTCGACGATCTGTCTGGCCTTGGCGATGTATTTGCGGTCTTGGTCTGGGAGGAAACTGCATTCGCTCAAGAAGTGACTATTGTCAGGGCGATCTGCCTGTTTGCAGAGTGGACAGGATTTAGTTGGGCAGCTGGGTCGTGTAGTCGCCTTATACGGAGCTCTGGTGCCGAGAGGTTTACGGTAGTTACTGACAGCAGTGCGCATGATCTTGGCATCATCGGCAGTGCGTATTTCATCGAGTAGAGAAGTAAGTGCTTGAGATATCTCTGGCTTTATGGATGCGAGAGTCCGTGATCGTAACTCAGTTCCGTATCTCCGCTTCACTGACTTAGGTAGCTCGGGGTGGATCAGTTTGAGCCAGGTGAGAACGATGAAATTCTCCAGGGTGGCGGTGAGTTCCTCATCTTCCGTGGTAACTTTACCATGGTGTGACAGACTATTAGCACGGAGTAGAGTGTCTTCCACAAAGGCCATCAGTCTCTGAAAGAGATCCTCGGGGCGTTCATCTGCTTTCAAACGTAAGCCGGCGAAATCTAAAAAGTGTGCTCCTGTAACTTGGAAGCCGAAATGTGCACGAATCGTATTCCAAACCGACTGTATCGAAGTTGAGTTCTTCACAAGAGAGGTCCTGGAAATTGGCTATTTGCCCGAGCATTAGTTCAGATACAGTTGCTACACATTAGCTGGTCACGATTGCTAACACAAAATTGTTTTTTTTCTTACAAAATGTTTTTATCCAAATTGTAAACAGAAATTCTCTTTACTAAACTATTCGAACTATTCGAATATTGAACTATTTTATAAGGAATGCCGTAAACCCAAGATACTCAAGATATACAAAGTATATTTCGCTCACTGCATGCTCATTCACAAACAAATGCTAGTACATCATGTAAATGTTGTTTATTTTGTGAAATAATTTCCACCTGTGTGATCTGTAGTTTTGATCTGATACTTGAAGAAAGAAATTACATGTTGACACCATGGATACATTTTGTACAACTATATATCTGTGCTGGAAAAAGTTTTGGCTTCATCAGATCAGACCAGTTTTCTTGCACCTTTCCATGTCATTTAAGCTTAAATATCAAAGTTTCTTAGTGACCTTAGTGAGAATATCAATAAACATCAATTTAGTATGTACTAAGAGAATAGTTTCCAGTGTTTGAGTACTTACATATTATATTAAAAAAAATATCCTCTTATTATCTGCCTGTCAGTTGTTTAGCTACTTAAAATTTTTTTTTTTTTTTTTTTTTGCAAAAGGTAGATTAAAGAATAATTTATGGAGGGTTGTATATAAGCTTAAGCTTACTCGCCTTTAAATGTAGGTTGTTTCAATTGAAGAGAATCGGAGAGCAGATTAAAGTGCAGTGATTTGAGCTAGATTTCTTAATCGTTCTTCTTCTCTGAGCTTTTCCTGTAATCCGTGTTTGCTTTTCCCTACCGTATGAAAGATATTTGTCACGACTATTTAGCTGATCGTGTAATTCTTGCCGCCTCTCGTTGCGTCTATAAACATTTTGTCCAACACTTCCAGTCGGTGTCGCCTCTCCTGATCGGTTTCGTTTAGAATTCTAATGGCGGCATTTTGTCAAGGCGCTTGAACCTACTCAAACGGTGTGCCTAGGCTGTTCGAAGTCTTTGTAATCGATGCTCTCGTCTTCGTTGCTCGATCGCGCTGAATTTCAAGTCGCCGTTCTCGCTCCAGCGGAGTTTCGGTGAATAATTTTTTCTCGGGCAAGGTTTTCCAGCCACTTGTTGAACACAGCGTTGTTGTGTTTGCTGTTCTTTCTCATTTGCATCAGAAATTGGTCGTTTTTCACCGAGAATATATAACATTTTTTTTCACACACGATGAGTAAGGGTAAACCCGTCAGCCCGGCCGCCATGAATAAACATGAGAGTGCGTCATTGTCAGCGGTCGCGATTTTTGTTGCCAGGCAACTGCACGACACCATCATTGTCTAATTACAATAATTTTTAAGCCACAAATGACGGTTTGTAAAGAACAACAACAAACGCTCAACAAACTATAAAATGAACAAATCACAAAATCCAAACTTGTACTCGCCTTTTCGAGAAATAACATTGGCCTTTAATTTTACGGCTGATTTCCTTCCACTTAGTTTATCCGGCTCTCTTTCTTCATTGACTCTTTTTGATACCTCGTTCAAGCGTTAAGATCTTTAGCGTGTTTTCGGATCTTTGTTTGCAAGCCGATGTCAACCATGGTGAAACTTTGTTGTTTTTTTCTTTGTTTGTGTCGTTAGATATTTTATTGGCCAATATAAATTCACTTTCGCTTTGGTAACTTTCGTCTGGGCCCATAATTTACGAGAAAATTCAATGATATTATGCTTTAAACAACAAAATACCGCTGGAGCGCGCGTCATTAGCCA
Organism: Dendrophyllia cribrosa; assembly: GCA_024195265.1. Lineage (NCBI taxonomy): Eukaryota > Metazoa > Cnidaria > Anthozoa > Scleractinia > Dendrophylliidae > Dendrophyllia > Dendrophyllia cribrosa. Next base: position 31,374,433 of record JAJLRJ010000006.1, read on the forward strand.
ATCAGATTCAAGGATTTAGGATTCCGGACCGCTGAGATGCTTCAGAAAAAAATAAATATACATACGTACATATATACATATAAATATATTTTTCGCTCGAATCCGCGTGGCTCAGCTCCCGAGGGACGACAAATTTATTAATCGCGAAGATCAAGCCGAAGGCCCGAGCGGCCTTTGGCCCTCGCTTCGCTAGGAAATATAGCATTGAAGTCGTACGGTTTCTTGAGTGTTAATGTTTATTTGAAAGATAATATTTTCTCTTCATTTCATTTTAGGACGTCTTTCCTGACAAAGCAACAGATCGAAAAATTCTTTCCCTGGCAATCAAATGTCCAAGCGAAGGTTGTGAATGGATTGGTGAACTGAGGAACAAAGAGGTAAAAACTGAAACGTAGAAATCATGTAACTTTCCACATCTTAAATTGGCGCTTGAAACACGATGGGAAGTTTTTGCACCTGAACAACATTCCCCCGAAAGTGTACCCCTGGGCGCACACGAGAGATCGTTAAAGCGTTTGAGGGGTTCGAGGGAATTTTAGAAATGGGGCAGAGGAAAATAGAGTAAAAGCAGTAAAACAAGTAGATCGATTGCTGATTGCACCACATCTCCACCGGCCTCGACAAAGTGACCATGGCTTCCCAACTGGTGTCGAAAGCTTTGGAATTCATAAGTTTCTGTGGAAAAAAAATAATCTACTAAAAAATGCTCTGCCAAAGTTGATAGTTAGTAAGTATTGTTTTTTTGCACACGCTCTTCCACTCCGCCGGACTAAAATCAAATCAAATCGACGAGCGTTTCAGAACAACGGTAAATTACCAAGCATAAATGAAGGTTCGGGCACGCGTTCGATATGTTTCACATTGTATGAATTAATAATTAATTTTTCAAACGTATTTTGTTGTATGCAACAGCTTCATTTGGCAACTTGCCCTTCCAAAGTTGTTTCCTGTACCAACGAAAATTGTCATGTAACACTGAAAAGAAAATATCTCGAGAACCACGTAACGTTAACGTGCCAGTGGAGGATCATTGAATGCGAGTACTGCGGAATCCCACAGCCAGAGTGTCACATGAAGGTAAAAATTATTAACTGTATAATTTCAGTACACTACATCTGTCAGAAGCTTCAGCGTATATAACAGTTGACAATCACTCCCTTGATAATTGGACATGTCAGTGGGTCTGGAGGGTTGGTACCACGCATAAGTTTGGGAGACTAAGAATTCAGTATCCGGAAGCGAAAAATCTAAAACGAGAAGATTTTTTTAGTGTTACTAGGATAACAGCGACTGTTTACCAATTACTGATAACTAATTTCTCAAGGAATAACGCAACAAGTCATGTAGTTTCGCTGAGGCGTAGCTGGGTGGGGGGGGGGGGGGGGGGGGGTGCTCGTGAACCCCCTCCCTTTGTGAGATAATTTTAGTAAAATACAGCGTGGATGTCGACATGATAATCTGGTAAGTACCCTGGGTGTGACACAGCGTGACCCCCCCCCCCCCCCCCCCCCTTTGAAAAATTCTAGCTACAAGAAATATTCCACAGTAACCAAGTCTCACTTTAGTTGTGTCGTGGTTCCATTTTTTCTTTTTGCAGGGTCATATTGGAAAGTGTACCAAGTTTCCAGTGAACTGCCCCAACGGCTGTAGCAATTCAGTTCCCAGAGAAATGGTAAGTGGATTTCACTGTCGTCTTGTAGCCGGTGCATACCTCCTCCTATTTTTCACTACAACACAAGCAGTGAGCGATGATAGGCTGTGTTTTTTAGACTTCCTGTTTTCTAACTGGCATAAAATAATTATGGTACCTACTTATTTAGGTATTATTGCCCAAGATGATGTAAATGCCCCCCCCCCCCCCCCCTACTTTAAGATACATCAAGGTCTAAACATCTTTGCGATAATATCAAAATTTACAAAAATTGACAGACTAACGAGTAGCCCTTACATGAAGTTTCTAATGAAGTGGTCTTGACGAAAACTGCGAATCTTTTTCTAAATAATACAGAATATAGATCCCTTCACGGTATTTTCCCAAGCACTTCTGAGTGAAGATACATCCAAAGGTATTGTTTAGGGTCTCCCTCGCGTTGCCACACCGTCACGTAATTCAGTAGCCTTTCACGCAGACGTCACGCATTAAGCGATTGCGTGACAAACCCAAAGGACTTATGGGTCGAATGTTAGTACATGCTAGTAGCTCAGTCAGTCTTTATCGATTTCTTTCAGATTCCAAATCACATTGAAAATGACTGTCTACTGACCCTACTCTCCTGCCCGTATGTTAAGATGGGCTGCAACAAAAAGGTTTGTGCTTTTACCAGGCTTTAACGATGTTTTAGTGGGTTTTCGACATTAAGTATACTTAGGGAGTATACCTACATTGTACAACAACTAAGATTTCAAAGTGCCCTTCCCCTGGATCCGCCAATGAATACGTTTTCGTCTTTTCTTGTAGGTTGAGCGGAAAAACGTCGGAGCCCATCTTGAATCTGCCATGCGCGAACATCTTGACCTTGCTTGTGTTGCGTTGAACAGCACACTTATTCATTTAGAGGAAACTCAGAAGACAACAATAAACCTGGAGAAGAAAGTGGAGGCACTCCAAAAGCAGTTGGAAAAAAAAGGATATAAGGAACGAGAGAGTGAAAATACGCGATTCATTTGGAAGTTTAACAAGTTTAGTGAAGTTCTGAGCCAAGCGAAGGCAGGAAAAAAGGCAAAAATAGATAGCGATCCATTTTACACAGATCTTTATGGCTACAAATTAAAAGTTTCCATTAATCCTAACGGCTGTTGGCCGGATGGCTGGAATACTCACATCTCAGTCTTCATAGTTTTAATGAGAGGCGAATACGATGCCATATTACCCTGGCCTTTTCACAACAAAGTAACGTTGACCTTGATTGATCAAGAGGCGAATCCATTAAAACGGGAAGATGTCGTCAACTGTATTGTTGCTAAAAATCAGAAGAGCTTTGAAAGACCCATCAGAGAGGAGAACATTGGATTTGGGGATCCTGAGTTTATTTCTCACGAGGAACTACAAACAAGGCGCTACCTTGTTGACGACACTCTGTTTATTCAGGTCGAGGTCGCCTCGCTCTCATGATAGCAGAACCCACTCAGCTCTCGGATAGTCGAGCGGGCGAGCATCACGCCGGGGATCGGCGATCGACCGAGCGAAAGTAATATGGGTGGACTGATGAAGAGGCGGCCTCTCCCCCAGTTTTCCCTCGGCTCGTTCCACCTCTCGACTAAGAGGTTGACTAAGTGAGAAGAGACAACTAGCAGTCTATTATTAGTCTATATCAACGCGCATAGTTTTAATTTAGCTTTGAGTCTCAGACTCTAGTCTTTATCTGAGTCCACCGCAAAACTGGGATGTCTCAGCGACAAGCTATGAAATTCTCTTAAATACAAACGTAGCCTTACCCAGATTTTTAAAATTTAAATTGGTTGAGAGGTTATTAAATACATAATATGATGTTTATCGTAATAAGGATATCAAGGAATGAGACTACTTCTCAGAGTTTTATAACTAATAAATTTACAAATAGTTTTAATGATTAGAACAAAAGATGTACTTGTTAATATCTGCAGGTTAACGAAACTGATATGCGATCCTTTTTGTTTTTTTCATGTTTGGTTCTGTGAATAACACTGATCTTAAATCAGTAAACTCAACTATTTTACTGTTTCTCAGTTAGGCGAAAAAAAATCCCATACTATCATATGTTATTTTCCTAAGTGGCTTATACGTTCCTTTTTGGTGCTAACAAATGGCCTAAATAAAGCTTGCTTTATTTTGTGTGTATGAACATTGAGACGTATTTATTACAACTTGTTGACAAGGAGAAGTCGGCCCTTGTATTTTGCAGGTTTATATTTTCAAAAGAACAACATTTCTGCCATGGACTGCAAATCAAAGAGGTAAAGAAACCTGGGCTCAATTCAATTAAACTTTTACAAGTGTAATTTACAAGTGTAGCCATTGTTTCAGGGGTTGAAAACAATGGCTACACTTAGACCCTTCCACGGTTTTTTCAACTTTTGATATTGGCCATGTAGCGAAAATCTAATGACACTGCTGGAAATAGTAAAATAGCCAAGTTTGTGAGTCGTATCTTGTAAAATCGCAAAGTTATAGTTTGGCGAATTCGGGAAATTTTACAGACGTTTGTATGCTGGGGGGCAAGTTTGTGCCCCCCAGCATACAAACGTCTGTAAAATTTCCCGACTTCGCGAAGCTATAACTTTGCGATTTTACAAGATACGACTCACAAACTTGGCTATTTTACTAATTTTGAGGTGCTCTTTTCAGCAGTGTCATTAGATTCCCGCTACATGGTCAATATCAAAAGTTGAAAAAAACCGTGGAAGGGTAAAAGTTTTATTGAATTGACCCCTGGAGCGCCTTCAGAAACTCCAGCAACATCTGTTACAAATCCGTAGAAAACATTTTGTGAGAGGTAATTTCACTGTCCCTCATACCAGGGTCGGTCGGTCGTTCCTTGTTTTAATTTGTGAAACTTTTTCTTGTTACTTTTAGTTCAGGTTATTACAGAAGAAAGCGAAACCCAGGTTTGTTACATATGTTTTGATAAAAAGAGAAAATCTGCCATTTTGAATGAAGAGGATGCCTTGGGGACGATATAAATGAAATTATTATGCCATTGACCTGTAGATCAGCTGTTCCGGCAGTCTCGTGGAGCCCGCGGGCACGCAATACGAGAGAGGGAAGGCGAGCGTATGTTTCATTTATCAACCATTTCTATCTGGTAAAACAAACTGAGGCGCTAGGCTTCGTGTCAACACGCCGATTCGTGCTCTTCCGTGACAAACTTAACAGTTAAGTTGCGTGACCTTTATCATAAAGCGTCAATAGAAGATGGCGGAAGTTGAGCGCGTTGCTTTACCTTCTGGGTATGAATACGACTTTCTATCAGTCGTATTTGATGAATATCACTGCCTCATTTGTCATTTACCTTTACGAGAACCAGTTCTCACGAGATGTGGACATAGATATTGCAAGAAATGCCTTAATGAAGCGATGAAAAGGTAAGATACACGTTTAATCCTTTCACTCGCACGAGCGACCATGATCGATAAAAAAATACCAAATTACATTTTGACAGACAAGAAAGGCAGCGAGAAACAAACTGCACTGGGCAAAAGTGTTGCTCAAGAGCTCTCATTTGAATGGTCACACTTTAGAATCTTATCCAAATACTCAAAAGTCAGAATCGTATCCCTCATAAGCGGATGATTTTTGGGAAAAACAATAGACCTTTAACCACTATATATTTTGTATGGCGACCGTCTACAGACAAACTCTCGCCAGGGTGTCTATGAAGGTTTCCGAATTTGCGGAGCCATATCTTCGCTGTTTTACATCAGATCACGCTAAAAAAATTGGCCATTTTCCTAACTGTACGGTGCTCTTTTCAACAGTATCGATAAATGTTTGTTATCGGTTGAACATCGGAATTTGAATTTAACGTGATAAGGTCTTTCCTTCAAGCGACATGACCCGCGGGCATAAAGCTTTGATTCGATGCTAAGAAGTCATTCTGCGATAGTCTTATTTTGCCGTAACAGGTTTATCAAGTTGTTTTAAAAACACTTCTCGTATAACACGGCATTTCTAGCGAACTATGTCGCAAGATATTTTCACTTCACTCTCACTTACTACTCGTCTAATTGCACACGCATATGAAAACACAAGGCGTTCAGGTTTCATAAACAGCAGTTGTAACATTTATTTATTTTTTCAGGCAGCGAGTTCCTGAATGTCCCGTAGATAGAGAGCCTTTGGATCGAGAAAAGGTAATTTATTTTCCTCTTTTGCTGAAAGAATTGTAGAGAAAAAAAGAGGGAATACATATACCGCACGCAAACATTCGCTCAGCAGCTGAAGTCTTACGATTTCACCCAATCACTTTTTAGACATTTCTAATAAATAAACCAGCGGGGAGTGACTCAAGCTAACTTTGAAAACACGCGATCGATTTCAAGTCACGCAAAACGTTCAAGGTCACGCAATGTACAATAATTACATGTATGTACAACAATGATGTGAAACTTTATTTTTTAAGTGCTTCTTAAATTTAGCAATTTGTTATAAACAGAATTTAGCGTATATTTAATATTTAAAATGTCTTTTAAAGTTTTTCTTCGCTTTTAATAGAAAAAATATATCAATAATAAAATTGCGGAAACTTCAACCTTAATCTCGGAATCCGCAAATTGTCGCGTATTTCATTAGAAGAAGAACATTTTAACAGTTTTTCCAAATAAGGAAACATTAGCCTTTGTCGTGAAATATCGAAATTAAAGGCCCGTTTACACATTCGATTTTTGATGCGATTTTTGTCGCGCTCTCCAATGCAACTTTTGTCGCAAGTGTAAACTAGCGGCGATTTCCTATGCGATTCGGGTGCGATATTTGCTGCGATTTCCCAAAAATCGCTGCCAAGTTGCATCAGGTTTCGAACATGTTCGAAATCTCTGCGACATCGCGCGACAAATCGCGCCGAAATCGCCGCCCGTTTACACATGCGATTTAAAGGTGCAACTTGCGTGCGACAAAAATCGCATCGACAAGTGCGACAAAAATTGCACAAAAAATCGCCTGTGTAAACGGGCCTTTTAAGACTTATTCTCCTTATGGACTGTAGTTAAGTCTGTTAATACATCTTTGCAGTACCCTGCAGTGAGTGATCTTCCATTTTTGTCAGTTGAAGTAACACCAAAAGATTTTAAAACGTAAATAATGTCAACAATCTCTCCACCAATGTCAATAATAATCAATCATAGCTTCAGGGAAATATTTTTTTATATGGTTTTCTTATTAAAAAAATTGGAAGATTAGAAAATGATTTTTAAAACACCAACAGTCAGTTGATACCCACACAAGAGGACCCCAGGTTGATAGTGGACTATTTTAGTTTCCATCTATTAATTATTAACTACAAATTCTTATTTTAATACCTTCATTAAATCTTCAATATTTTTTATTTCTCTCAATTTTGCAAATCCTTTGAGAAAAACTATTTTCTCCCAAACAAACCCAAAAATCATCCCAAAATTTTCAAAACACCCCATAACCGTCATAGACTCGTGAGATGAGCATAGAGGTTTTGTATTGCTTGAAAGGTGACCGAGATATTTCCATTACAGCCATGTTAAGTCGCGGAGGCGGAGTCCCGCCTTAAAGCAACTAAATAACTAGCCTATTGACCAACTTTGGCTGTGTCACTATAGTAAGTATACAACGGATACAATTTTTTTTTGAAAATTTGTTCGTACGAGGAGAGACCGTTTATTATGACTGTGAAGTCTATAAAAGTTTTGTAAAGATGTAAATGAAGCTAAATGATAAGTAAAGATGCAATGATATGCCTTCCCCTATATAAACCAGTAACATCCTTTTTTCTACATGTTTTATTTACATTTAGGACATATTTCCAGACAAAGCAACAGAAAGGAACATTCTTTCCTGTCATGTGAGGTGTCCGAGTGAAGGATGCGATTGGACTGGGGAGACCAGAAATGTAGAGGTACGTAAAACGGGCTCGCTTAACTGTTTCGTCCCCAGGAGTTGCTCGACCGAGCGTGGTGCTTGTGGATTAGGGTTTGTGTTTTAAACATCCTTCCCATCAAACTTCATCGTGTTTTCCCGTGACATTTAATGATGGCAAGAAACGAGGCAGCGTAAACGAAATAATGAAGTTGTCTTCAAAGTTATATAATGATCCTAAATAAGAGAAAAAAGATCGTCTTTTTACCAAAAAAATTGCCAACTGTTTAAAATTTCGTCTTGCCTTGAGAATTTATTGCGAAATAAGATGTCTGATTTTAAATAGTGTCAGTCGGCGGCCGAAAACCGTGTCAAAACGGTCGAACAAGCAGAGATCTACTTGGAGACAAACAACTTGATTATACCACAACACAACTTCGCTCGTATCTTGGTGTTATGATCCTCGACATCATTTCTATTCCTTGTACTCTGATAAAGACATAGTACCCTCGTTTTCATGACCATCTTTTTAATAAGAAATACAATGTATGCTTGAGAGAATCGTGGCTAGCTGGTACGAAATATTTTTAATGGTCTTGTAATGTTCTCCCAGACCCATTTACAGAGCTGTCTCTGCAAAATAATTCGCTGTCCCAACCCGCACTGTGATACAACAATGGAAAAGAGGCTTGTGGAAGATCACGTGATGAACACGTGCCAATGGAGAAGTGTGCATTGTGGGCATTGTGATGAGAAGTATGCCAAATGTGATGAACAGGTAGCCATTGACTTTACGAAGGAAATATGATGTAATTGCAATTCAGTTTGAGGACATTTTCATGAGTGTGAGAATGCTTTTCGCTAAGAACACGAGCTGTGTGCCTTATAAAATAGATGAAGGACGACTAAAAATATATACGTAAGGAAATTTCATTCCGTGCTGTCTTACTTCCGTCATCTCAGTACTAGCCGAAACTCTGGCAAACAACTTTCATATCACTGCTTCAACTCTCTTCTCATGGCAAAAAATTGGGTGACATTTGCCTCTAATTTTTTTAACTCGTCCCCAGACCCCATTTTTGGAAGGAAAAATCAAAATTTCGCCCATTTATGAATTACTTCTCGAAACCCACACTTGGATTCCAGTAATTTGGTTATTATTCTATCTGGAAACGTTAAAATATTTTAATAACTTAAAAAAAGAAAGTCCCGTCATTTTGACGTCAGTGAAGTGACCAATGTCACGTAAAGGCTTGTATGGAGTTCAACCGCGCGGCCATCGCTTTTAGCGGTATAACTCATTTTAATAGGCGTAATATCAACATCCACACTCGGTTTTAAAGAGACTAGGATCTAGTGAACATTTTGGTGGGAAATATGATTTAATTGGAGCGAAAAAACCCCGTCATTTTGCCATTTTTTCAGTGCAATATGCTTCGACTGAGCCCATTTTGGCTTCTATTGGTAACTTGCGCGGACTAGCGCCCAGGCCGTTCGAGCTCAACTGCGCATGGGCAATAGTTCATTTTAGTACAATCAAAGTATAGAGCAAGGCTGATACTACGTAGAACATTTAACGCGACAACGACATGACAGAGCCCAAACTGAAAGCCAAAATGCAAGTAACGCGCACGCCCGGAGCAAATGTCTCCTTTTTATCTCGTTAATGCGCTTGCGCGTAAACGAGATGTACGATTCACAACGAAAAAAAGGGGCAAAAGTTGTTAACAAAGGTTCTTTGTTTAGTTTTGTTAACATTTGTCCGGGGGGGGTTACTTATAGAAGCTATATTAGGGCACCGAGGATACGGTGGGTTAAACAGGTTAGGATTTCAAGAAGTGCGTCACATACCGCCACTAAAATTTTTGAGGGGCACCCCCGGACCTATTGTTAATTTCCCTAGGGTATTGAATTGTCATGAACTTGTTATGTCTTACGTTACGTTACCACAAAGGTATTACAGTTCTTAGAGCTATGACCTCACCACAAGGGTATTACAGTTCTTATTTACAGTGATTTGCGTGAGTTGCGCTTTGACATTTTTCGCGTACAGTTCTTATTTACAGTGATTTGGGTGAGTTGCGCTTTGACATTTTCCGCGCTCGACGAAGCTAAGAAATTTCACCCTTTATCTTTGTTTGCTTTTTGAGGTTTATAGCTGACATTTTCCGCGCTCGACGAAGCTAAGAAATTTCACTTTGTATGTTTGTCCGCTTTCTGAGGTTTATACGCGGGTTTATAGCAGAGTTGTTTTACAAATGTTTTAAAGCTATGACCTCATCGCCTGACAGATTGTTTCTTATCTTGGATTTATTGTTTTTGTGGTTTTAAGCACTTAAATAGAAAATTGATAGAAAATTCTAGAAATTGGCACGAATGTTCTGCGATACCTTGTCTACTCGGGAAGATTAACCGCGAGGAGCGATTTTTGAAGTCGCTTAGCGAGTGACAAGTGGAAATGTCGTGAAAAGAAAATTGTCAGGAATGTTCTGCGATACGTTGTGTACCCGGGATGACTAACCCTGAAGAGCGATTTTTCAAGTCGTTAGCTAGTTACAACCGGAAAGGGATGACTAACCTTCAAGTCGCTTAGCGAGTGACAACCGGAAATGTTCGTGAAAAGAAAAATTGTGAGGAATGTTCTGCGATACGTTGATGACTAACCATGAAGAGCAAAATAGTTGGTTTTCCAATTTGCTTAAAGTTAAGCGAGTCAGCTTAATTGAGTTAAACTCTAGTTAAATTTAAGCCACCAAAGCAGGTAGCTTAAGCGAGTCGGCCATTAATTTTAGACAATAAGAAGCAACTTGTGGTCATTTATCTGACAAGGCTGTCAAATCGGAAATAAAACACGCGTTCTATTTTCATGCGTCGCTCGTGAAGGGGCCTAATTTGATTGTATTATACAATGGATTTGCTTTTCTGCAAAATTAACGTTAATGTCCCTTTTCAGTAGTCATTAGAATACTGAATCATTCCTATTACGGTTTGATTATTAAAGAGAAATTTCAATTTTGAATGGTTATTAAATGTTGAGGTGTCATGATTATGCAATAGTATGCAAGAGAGGTGAGATTTTGCGTATTCAGCTAACTAAAAATGTTCCCGTTTGATTGTGCAAGAGTATGGATTTGGCTTTTGCTCTATTTGGAACACTGAATCATTGCCATTACGGTTTGATTATGCAATAGTATGCAAAAGACGTAATAATTTTGCTGATTTAGTTAACAAAAGTTTATCAAGCAAGCATTATAAGCGATTTCAGCGTGTTGATTTTTTTTAAAGGAAAAATATTGGCACTATATGGGAGCTAATTGACAAAACAAACAAAAAGACAATGTATTATTTTAGTGGCAAGCAAGACAGAGAAAACGTTCTCCGCTTATAAAAAGAAGAGGAATATCAATCAGTCGGTGTGTTATTCCCATCACATTCAAATCGTGAAGCGGACAAGACAGATACCTTAGAGTGCTCAACGTAGCTTTATCGCATTGAAATCCTGACGCAAGAGAGTTGCCCTAGAGTGCTCAACGTAGCTCAATTAGCAAAGAATATAGCAGACTTAAAGCAAGAAAATATATATTGAAATCTATTATTTCGTAAAACAAAATTATCAATTGTTTATAATGGTTGCTTTTGATGCTTCAGGCGGCACACACCTACCCTTAATTGTCGGGAGTACTCCCCCCCCCCCCCCCCCCCAGAATATGTATCAACAATTCACTTCCAAAAAACACGCTTTTTCCAATTCTATATTACCTTAGGTTATTGCATATTCACTGCCTTCCTAAATTTTAGACTTGCCACAAGTGTACTGCGAAGCCCACAAGAGAGTTACGAAACTACGAAAGCTACTATGCTATCCGTTTGAGTGAGTGAGTGAGTGTAACAATAGAATCCGAGCCCACAACGAACTCTGCCGATTTTGACCCGATATTCTCCGATCTTAACTCCTTTTTTGTTTTGGAACCTCGTCGGTTGTTCAACGTTTGTCGAGGATAGCTTCGCAACCTCGTCGGTTGTTCAACGTTTGTCGAGGATAGCTTCTAATGGCCCGAATCGAATGTTCCCTCAGAAGACTATCAGATTTCTAACAAATATGGCCGGCCGTGAACTCCACGCTTTCATTTTGTAGACGTTCATTTTGCATAACCGGAATGAAAGCACGCCTTTTAAGACTTCGAAATGGAAAGAAAAAGTCCTTTAGAAGATTTTTTGCCTTTGTAGTGGTGGTTTGAGAGCTGAAAGCGATGAAATTTGTCACAAGTGAGGACATGTCTTCTTTCAGAATTTATACTCGAAGCGGCAGACTTTACTAAGAATTTTCAAGCATTCCTGGAAAACTACGGTAAAGAAAGTCACATTTTTTAATGTCCATTTACCTTGTAAGAAACATTTCATAGACTGTTTCTTTGTCTTATTGGTAGCTTTTGACAAATATTTAGAAAACTTGACCACAATCGGTCGAGCGAGAAATTCGCCAGATGCTGAACAAATTTGCGTGGCCGACAGTTTCCTTGATGCGATAATTTGACGCGTTTTCTTCTTGAGACTAAACTAAATTGGATAAGAATTGCATTCTATATACACATGAAAAGTCGGAAATTTTAGAAAACACTAGATATAATAAAGTAGGTTGCTGAATTTAAATATTATTTTGTGATGTTTATAATACAATTCGCAGACGCTAGCGCTGCAATTAGGATAAACAAATCGCTAAGCCTTCCGGAAGCAGAAAATCACTGAATTCTGATCAGCGTTTAACTCTTTTATTCAAGGGAAAGACATTTTCATTCAAGGAAATATTGCGTATTTGCGACAACACTTTGAATAAACTATGAAGCCAGGAAAAACTAATACATGGCAAAATCAAAGCAGTTATTAGGAACTAGAAAAATTTCACTTCGATTTAGTCTTGAAATCACGGGGGGAGGGGGGGGGGGGGGGGGGGGTGGGGGTTCATGATGCGTCACGCAATATTTATTTTTAAAATGTTTCACCAATTTATAGCACTCGTCACCACGGTTTTGAAAATTATAAAAACAAAATATTCTGAACGCGATTACATGTATTTTTTTTCTCATTACCTGTAAATTTAGGGCTTCCAAAACTTTATTGCAAATCCGGGCAGGAGAGGGGGGTCTCTCGGCTTGGAAATCCAAGGGGGCAAGGTGGGGGGGGGGGGGGGGGGGGGGAGGAAATCCTACGATAATCTAAGTAATAACAGGCGAAGTAAGCTACATGCAGTCATAGACTGCCTATTTTTTTATTAACCTCACCTTCTAACGCATTAACGAGATGGCTTGAAGAGCCCTTTGATTGGTATGCAGAGTAGAGGGTGCAATTTGAGTTCAGGATGAGGTTAGTTCTCGTTTATGCGCCAGCCCTCTTTTACGCCAGTCTACGCCTGTGTGCTCGCTTTTGTCAGCTCTCTTCGACTTTCTTTTCCTTTTAAGATAAACAAAAGAAAAGCTTCAAATAGACTATAAGCAAACCTTTGCTGACGTCATTGCTGACGTCAGTATGCATTAGCATACGAATTTACGTAGAGAAGGCACCGTGCTAAATACGAATCGACTTCAAAAGTTGAAAGAGCTTGTTAAACTAAGTAATCTACACGATTTTTAGCTCTTTATATGTAATTTCCATAAGGAAATTTTAGCTATTAAAAACTGCAAAATTAGGGGGGTGGGGGGAGCAAAAGTGCTAATGAGTGATAAATTCTTTGTAAAATTTCGAATTTTTAAAACAGCATTGCACAAAGTGTATCTTGTACATCGGGCTCAAATTTCCAGACAAAGCTATTTGTGCTATGGTTTCTCAACAGTCGGAATTTTGTGTAGGTTAATAAGAGATGAGGCGTATATGCTAATCAGGCAATAATTGGAAACAACGATTGGCATAAAGTAGATTAAAATATACCGGTAGTCAGTAATGCCTGTTATTTTACTGTCCACAGCAACACTCCGCTGAATGTCGCAGACTTCCTGTTGATTGTTCCAATGGGTGTGGCGAGGTTATACCCAGAGAGGAGGTAGATAAACAGTGTTTTATACTTTCTTATTTCCTTTGTTCCAGTCAATGTAGTGAAACTACAGTTGGACTTCCATGTGCGACCACCTCTCCAACACTTCTCCTAAGCAAACACTTTTCAAAAATACCAAACGTTGTCGAGCCAAATCATTATAATAAATAATGATGGAAACCCCTTGAAAGCGACCACCTCTCGTAAGCGACCGCGCCGCTTTCAGTGCTTGTAGTTTGAATTTTTCTATAGTTTTTAACTTCTGGTAAGTGACCACTCGCCCGCATTTCGATGTCACTGCAGGTGCAAATTGGGCGATCAGATGCAGTTCAAGCCCATTAACACAAATATTCTGTCCCCTACAGCAGAACTATAATGCAGTATTTAGTGTTACAGATGCCTTGTGCACTGACACAGTACTTCAGGATGGTAGGTTAAGGCCTCTTGTGATCTTACCCCTGGTTTGGCATTTAGGATGCTCGCTTACGAAAGGTTCATTTTTCATTTCAGATGACAGCACATCAGAACGTCGAATGTTCTCAAACCGTCGTAAACTGCCAATACGACTATCTGGGCTGTACAATTAAGGTAATTCCTACTGTTATATTTTTAAGTGTAAAAATATTTATGTGAGATGTGCATGCCTATGTGTACCGGTCCCGGGTACCGGTACTAATTCATAAACTGTTTTTCTAACTAAGCTGTTCCACATCTCCCATAAGAACAAAAAAAATCGTTTATGGCCAGTGCATGTTAACCTGCGTAGCTGGCGGTTTTTTTGTTGGCGCGCGCGATAATTCGCGAGCGGCGAAGCCGCGAGTTTCGAGTTTCGAGCGGCGAAGCCGTGAGAAACCCCACGGCTTCGCCGCTCGAAACTCGCGAATTATCGATCGCGCGCGCCAACAAAAAAACCGCCAGCTACGCAGGCTAAGTGCGTGTGCGATGCAAAACCGTGTGGAATTTAATGAGTGCAAGCAAGGAGGTCGTTCACTCGCGCGCTCCACGATCTTAGCCCTGGTCAAACGGTGCATGATAGTTGAAACACGCGCTTTCGTTTGAGCACTATCATCGACTATCACGCATGCCCTATTATTCACCTTGAACATGTTCAAAATTTTCGTAATGCCGTGTAGCATGAAGTTTTTGCGGGTTTTAATTTTGTTGATTTTGGTCTCGATCCGTAAAAAAAAAAACGCAGAGAAAAACTCTCGCAGAATAATACTCCGCAAAAATGTCAGTCAAAAAAAGAACTATGCTTTATAGTGTAAACTTGCGTTACTGAGCAGTACTGTATCACTTAAGATTTACTCGTATTCAGTAAAATGTCAGAGTAGAACTCAATGAAAAGTAGAGCGTACCGTTATTCAACAAGTAATAAAAGTTGAAAACATGAAAATTCCTTCCTTGTTAATGTTCTGCTGCTTGAACAGGAAATCACAAAAATTAGTTTCCAGCAGAAATTTCAGTCATCTCGAACCGCAAAAACAAAAAATCGCCAATCCGCAAAAACAAAAAATCGCCAATCCGCAAAATAAAACTCCCACAAAAATATCATGTTGCATGGTAACTTTGATCGTTTGTCCGAGCGCGTGATAGTTGATGATAGTTTTTTTTCGGTCAGCTGTTGTTACCTAGAATAGCACGCTCAGCAGACTCTATAGGGACCCGAAAACAAAGAAAATATCAGGCAACAAGCTGTCACGGTATTCGAGTCAAACGCGGAGTCAGTGGTTGACTATGACGCGACGTTTGGCCAACTATCATCAACTATTAGGCACTGTCGTGCACCGTGTGATCGCAATCATGACAGTCAACGATAACAGATAATACTTTTTGGAACAAAACTATCACTCCCATCAATATTATCGACTATCATGCGCCATTTGCGCAATTATCTCTCCGCTCCACCCGTGCAAACACCAGGACAGTTGCTTCGGCTTGTTGGAAAAGCTAGGTCATATTTCCTTTTTTGATTCGATGTGTATTTTGTTTCAGGTGAAAAGATGTGAACTGAAAGATCACCTGGAGCAAAACTTACAATGTCATTTTGAGCTCTCTGTAGATAAACTGAGTGGGGTGCAAGACGAGTGTAAAATCCTAAGGCGAGAGTTAGAACAGATGAAGGTGGATTATCGTGCTATGGGCTCCAAGCTCACTTCACTCGAGAAGGATGTCACTGAATTAAAACAAAAACACAAAGACATGGAAACATTCTCGCCATTTATATGGAAAGTAACGGAGTTTTGGGAACGAGTTAGCAAAGCAAAAAAGGATAAAGATGTTCGAGTCGAAAGCGATTCTTTTTACTTAGGTCCCCAAGGGTATAAGATGAAATTAGCCATGTATCCCAATGGAACAAAAGAAGCCAGAAACGCCCACATATCACTTTATATTGCACTGATGAAGGGGCGATACGACGCCATATTGCCCTGGCCCTTCCGGTACAAAATTACACTGACTATCATCGACCAAAACCCTGACCTAATGCATAGGCATAATTATGTCAAGTCTTTTATTCCAGAACCCTCATGGAAAAGCATGCAGCGACCGACGGGTGAGGAAAATGAGAGGCGAGGATTTGGAAGGTTTTTCTCGCATGAAAAACTCAGAGCGGGCTCTTATGTTGTAGATGATACGTTATTCGTTAAGTTTGAAGTGAGTCTGGCGGACAAACCGGTTTAGAAATTATGTGAAACTCCTCACTATTCTTCAGGCGTTGTAGCCAGCCAATAGTTTCTTGTGTACATGTCTCTATGATAGGCCCATCATGCCTGAAATTAAACATTGACAGCCATTACATATAATGCAGAAAAACAATTATAACAATAGAGTTTTTACGGCCAGCTAGCTAGCTATAATTTTGAATTGACTGAGGTGCTAGAAATGTTGTCTCACGCCGGACGTAGACTGTTTTTGAACCTCGAGACTGATCCCATCTTTTATTTTGTTGTCTGGTAGCATGTTCAGGTGTTCAGATAGCAGGGAGGGCGCGAAGGAGCAGAGCGAGGCGAGCGGAAATAGAAGAGAGGAGGCGTTTTTCCCGCTTGTTCGCGCACCGGTTTTTAGCTGCACCCCGGCAGCACATTCTTAATGCCTGGAACAGGCTAGTTACGAGGTGTCAGAATCCTCGTTTTGATTTTTACCCCTAAGAAATAATTACCGCAAAACACATTTTCACAGGATTCCAATGAGGTTTACATCACAAGAAGTCCTTTCCTTTAAAACTAGTTGGGCGGGATGAAAAACACACGAGCGCAGGCGCAAACAACCTGTCGAAGTGTCACGGGAAATACGACGTGCTTCGTCATCCACAACTAAATGTTGCGAAAAAAAGAATAGCGGGCTATAATATCCCATGTCAGCTCCATTCCTATGGTTTCCCCCAACCCTGAGAAAAAGAAAAAGAAAAAGAAAGAAAAACTATTGGGGCGTGTTTCACAAATCTCCAGAAAGCAAACGGGCCAGAAAGCTATAGTATTTTTAGCCGTGCCCCCTTCCCTCCCCCTCCCCCTCTCCCTCCAAAAACACCCCCCCCCCCCCCCGAGCTCTCTAATCGCAGGCTACAGTATTTTTTAAATCAAGTTTCTATCGGATGGCGGTGTAGCTTCTACGACTTTCTAACGGCGCAAACCAGTTCGATTTGTTTCTTCAATTTTGGATTTTATTGCTTAGCTTAGCAACAAAAATTGGATCTTTTTTGTAAACATTCTGGGCAGTGATGTAGCCCGGGGATGTAGCCTGATGCGGACCTAAAAAGGTTTTGGGGATTTTGAGAGACGCCCGGGGTACGCCCGCCTGGTCCGAGTCTGGTGACATTTGTAAACCCATACAGCGGGTCACTGGAAACAACTTTGTCTCGTTTCCTTCAGAACGCCTCTTGATGTGTCTGTCAGATTTTCTCAAGCAATAAAAGTAATGTGACATAACAAAACTGTTATTTCATAATCGTGTTTACGGATCATTATGCAAAACGCCGAACCAAGTAACCGTGGTGCTTACCCGGAGGACTCCCACATAAAAATGACGGGTGTGCTCGTCGTACCTTTTTGGGGTCAACATTTGTAGTTTGGTACCGCCTTAGGATGTTTAAGGCGTACCTCTTTAATAGGGTATTGAGCCGAAAACAGTATGACTTGGAACTATCATGTCTTAGAATTGATATCTCTGGGGAGTAAAAATTCATTTGAGTCACGTCCATCAAACGAGATTTTGGTACCTTTTAGGGTGGTTTCGAAAATTTCCGACGAGCACCCCAATCATTTTTATATGGGAGTTCCTCGAGGGGGAGGGGTCCTTAGTAGGCGAGCTTTATAACTATTCTGCACTGCGTGCCCATAATAATTTTGTGACTGCCTTGTAAATATAATGACATTTATTAAATATCAATTGAACTTAAAAAGCCACACATTCGAAAGTTGATGTCTGCTGAAATGGAGTTTGAGTTCATTTTGACAAGGGGTTGGATTATTAGCGGAGCTCTGCGGGCCGAAGGCCCGCGCGTAGCCCCATACTCATAGAACCTATGCCCGTCATTTTTCATGGTCATGGCTAGCGGAATGTTTCGCGGGCGCGCGTGTGCCCGCCGGCCTCCGCCATCGCGCAGGACTAGCTCGCGGGCGCATATGACGTCGCAAAACCTGAGCGTACGACGTCATGTTGAAACCAAAGCGAGGCTTTGTTTTTCGCGCGGTTAAACGGCCGAATGTCCGTCAGCTGGGAAAACACTTTGATGTTTCGCTGTGAATTTACTATACGGAGAAAACCGGAGGGTTGTCCAATACACCCGAACTGAGTCGATTCGTCTAGGTTTGTTGACGAATCGACAACTGAAAATATCCCGAGAATATGACGATATAATAACTTCCACTCCTTAACCCACCCCCTCCCCAACCACCACCACCGCATACTGGCCCTCACCTCCACCCCCCACTTCCTCACTCCCTGTACCATCACCCCACCCTGTCGAACGCACTCCCCTAATTTCCAATTACTACTAGTCTACCTGCGTAGATTGCGTACCTTTGAATGGTCAGCAGACAAGAAAAAAACACGCCAGTAGCGGCCACACATATATACTGATTTTACTAGACTATACACCATAAACGATTAAATACATACATGTAACAGCCGGTGAACATTTTCGTTTGTTTTCTAAGTGTCTCGCAAATTGACTTCCGGGAAGACGGATCGACTACAAGAACCCCGAATCAAGTCGATTCGAGTCGAATCGAGACGATTCGTTCACATTTTCTACCCTCCCTGCTTGCTGTGTCACACGTGACCAATTTCCGGTGAGTCGGATTGACTTTCAAAGACCGTCGTGTCGAACCGAGCACACGCTTGATGTCTTTTGTCGCGATATGTTCCTTTCTCGTGCACACGCTTTAAGAACGAGGAAGGTTCGAGCACACGCTTGATATCTTTCGTCGCGATATGTTCCTTTCTCGTGCACACGCTTTAAGAACGAGGAAGGTTCATGTTGTGTCATTGTTTCATTTGACCACCTTTCCGGTGAGCCCGATATCGACTTTCACGAAGATGGTTCGTGTCGAACCGAGCACACGCTTGATGTATTTCCGTTCTCGTGCACACGCTTTGTGTTGTTGTCTTAAGCAACCACACTTCCGGTTGGTCGTCCACTAAATCGCGACCTGTTTCCGGTGAGAGTCGAATCGTCAACTGCCTTAGACGAATCGACTCAGTTTGGGTGTATTGGACATGCTTGGAAAACCGTTTAAATTAAAGGCGTTATTTCCCTGAATATTTCGCGGTTTGCTACTCAAGACAAGGATACTAATTAAGGGATACTCAGGAGGATCAGAAGCCGCTTTAGTGAAAAAAGACGAGCTTTCAGGGATAAAATCTTGTTTCGAGGAACTTCATGTATTACGTTTTTATCAATGCGGGAGATGTTTGTTTTTCACGGATTTCAGAAGCAGAAGCGGAGATTTGAATTTCCAGGCAAGCGAGGGACTTAAGACCGAGTCCACCAGAGGACCACTGTCCAGGCAGGGGTGATACATGCCATCTCTCCAATTTTGATGAAACTTTGCCAGATTGTAGGAACCACTCAATAACTCAAAAACACAAAGTGGTTTGGTTTCGCGATTTTTCCCCTGGGAGTTAGACCACCCCCCCTGTTTTTTTCCCCCAAATACCAAACAATCCACTAAAATAAACATCAAAACTACATACCACGCCTGGTTACAGAATACAATGAATTTTATTTATTTTTCACATGAATAAAGACTGGACCTATGTTATTTAACATGCCTAGTTTCAAGTCATTTGCAGTGACAGGTGTCAATCAAGAGCTTTCAATGCTCACCCATATCATAAAAGATTGCGTGATTATGCAAATTAGCACAACTTCTGATCCAAATATCGCCAAAGTGCAACCCTCTTTTTTGAAACAATTTTTACCACGGTTCAGAACCATCCTAGATCTAATAAAATCGAGAATAAAATTTTTGGGACCTGTTATTTTTTTGCGACTACAGCCGTTAAAGCAACGTGACTACAGAATGGTTCTCACAAAGAGAGGACCAAATCTAAGAAAAAAAGTATTGCAGAATCAATTTGTTAACGCAATTTCTTAGTTAATGAGATAAAAACTGTCCTTAAATATTATTTATATCAGTTAAAACTAACTGAAGGTAAAATTCATTGCAATATCTCTGAAAATACCCAGGAAAATCATAGTATCAACACCCAAATTCTACTCCGATGCTCCGAATATTGGAATGAACAGTCGTGATATTTGAATTCTAAAGCATCAAGATGTTACATACGAATTTTTCTGGCCATAATCTTGTTGTTTAGATTGCTCTTGGGACCTTGCTGAATCATTAAAGCTCGCGTACTGACCTTGCAGTTAGTTCTTGTCAATACTTAGTTGCAACGATTCACGCTCTCTCTGCATGTAAACACATGAGTTATAAGTCGTATCGATCCCTGACATTATTGTTTGCCCTGACAAATAGAGTCCTGAGCTCATACATTGGATTGTCCATTCCATATTGGTTCAAGCAAATGTTAAATTGTTGATTTAGCCTCATCGGCAAGCAAGTAAACACCGAGTAATATGAACTGTCGAAGTTCGTCGAAGCTGAATGCGTGACAAAATGAGCCCATGAGCCCAGGACCCCGGTAAGCGGTAAATACAATTACCACAGACGATTATAGTTTGTAGTAAATCTCTACTAAAAGCTGGTAAAAAAATAGTTTTAACTATCTATTAAACCTAGAGATTTGTCTTCCAGTTTAGTGTAACTATAATGTATTATCTTATAAATCACAATTGTACCGGTAATGCGTGATAGATATGATCTAGTCGTGTGATTGAAACCTCGAACATTACGTGACAGATAAAGTCCTGAACTCACACATTCGATTGAGGTTCATAAAATCAATCAATAGGGACTTTAAGCACCGGGAACCGGAACGGCAACGGCGACGTCGAAACCGAGAAAAGACTGGGCAGAGAACGCGGTCTTGGCGCGAAGTTACAAAAGCTACAGAACCGCAACGTTTGCCAAATGTGCAGCTCGGTAGAGGCGGCTCTTTTCCGAAATGTGCTCGCTAAATGAGGTTAGGGAAATGCTTCTCATAAGCCGTGTCAAGAAAATAATCAACGACGGGCAGTATATGCTCTTGTACGATTTGAACACGTCCAATAATCTTGACCTGCCGTACGATTCTTACGACTGTTTTGACTTCGATGTTGTTGAGGACGACATAAATCATAAAATCAGACATAAATCTCACATAAATTAATCTTTCACGATTAGTACCCAGAAGCGTTATCAAAAACAAACTAAAAAGGATCCTGAAGAGAGCATTGAGGTTTGAACGGGTAGAAATTAGGATTAACAGTTTACGCAGTGGCTATTCGTACGGCACCCGTACGCGGACTTCGATTTGCTATTCGTACGGGAGTCCAAAACTTTCGTCAATTTTCGATGTTATTCTTCACTTTTGTTGATCCACAATATTAAATGCTCGTTTAGTTTTACGAAGCGCTTCTGGTAAGCGATGTTGATTTGGCTCAGACTAATTTGCGAGCGAGCGACTCATTTCGTGACTCTTAAGAAATTTTTCGCGTCAAAGAATACTCCCGTACGGCCAACTATTCGTACGGGAGTCCGAAAACTTTCGACAATTTTCGATGTTATTCTTCACTTTTGTTGATCCACAATGAAGAACACCTTTTGCCGTACGTGAGTGATTCTTTTCGATTCTTTTTATTATTATATGTTTCATTATCAATAATTTGAGTGTCTGGGACATCTAACAAGTTAAGTGTCAAAAAATTAATTCAAATTGTTATAATATATCTGGACATACATACCAGTTCTTCTCTGTTAACTAAACAACTTGTGAGCAAGGAAAGGTAGTCTCAATGGGAGAAGCGTTGGAAACAAAAAACCCAATTACAAGATTCTCGTATGAATAACAATAGGGACCTTACGAAAGGACGACGAGAACGCCGACGTCAACTCCGAGGGACTGGGTCGAGACGTTGCCGTTGTCGTCGACGGGGTCGGCCATTTTTTCGTTACGTGTACAGGTCGGTCGGTCAGTAGACGAAATGCCAAAGATTTGGGAAGCTCTCTTGTTAGCTCACCACTTCAAGTTCTTGAGCGATGAGGAGTTTATTCTCTTGTATGATTTGAACAAGCCAAAGAATCCTGAAATACCGTGTGGAGGGAAACGCTTCGATATCGATGAATTGTGCGATGATGAATGTCAAACGAACTTCAGGTTTTATAGAAACGACATCTATAGGCTGACTGAAGTCTTGGACTTACCAGATGAAATTAAGTGCTACAACGGCCTTGTTGTTGATAAAGTAGAGGCACTTGCGATGTACTTAAAGCGGTTTGCATATCCATGCCGTTATGCTGATATGGTTCCTTTGTTTTCACGGCCTATTCCGCAAATCTGTATGATTACAAACAATGTTATGGACTTCATTTACAATAGGTGGCGCCATTTGTTGTGTGATCTAAACCAACCATGGCTTTCTCGTGCAAATTTAGAAAAGTTTGCCGCTGCTATACACGATAAAGGTGCTGCACTGGAAAACTGCTGGGCTTTTGTGGATGGAACAGTCAGACCTATCTCACGTCCCGAAACCAACCAGCGAGTGCTTTACAACGGACACAAGAAAATTCATGCTATAAAATTCCAGAGTGTAGCAGCACCCAATGGCTTAATAGCTAATTTATATGGGCCAGTTGAGGGCAAAAGGCACGACAGTTCAATGCTAAGGATGTCGGGATTACTAAATCAACTTCAACAGTACTCTTACAAACCAAATGGAGACTTACTGTGTATATACGGGGACCCTGCCTACCCCCTCCGACCTCAGCTCCAAGGACCATTTAAAGGTGCCAGACTAACACCAGATCAAGAAGCTTGGAATACGTCTATGAGTAAAGTAAGGGTTGAAGTTAAGTGGATCTTTGCAGATGTGATAAACTATTTTAAGTTTTTAGGTTTTAATAAAAATCTCAAGATAGGTTTAAGTGCTGTTGGGAAGATGTATCTCTCTTGTGCTATAACACTTAATGCACATACATGTTTGTATGGATCAACATCATCCACTTATTTTGGAGTTGATCCCCCTACACTTGACCAGTACTTTGTATAGGGAAGCATAATTATGTTGGAACTGGTAGATTTATGTTACGGGTTTTACTTGTATTGTTGAAATACTTTTGTACTTTATACATTAAGGAGGTTAGAAAGGGTTTTTAGCTGCATGCGCGCGCGACGTGCACTCGTCATTCATTGACGCACGCGTCAGCTGATTTTCCTTTCAAAAAGTAGCATGCGCAGCTCGCCGGAAATGAAAATACTGCATAAAATCGTGCGAACCGGAAATAAATCGTGCATAAAATATTCCTCTTTATCTCAAAAATTTGCTCGGTGACCTATGTTGAAATTTTTCATGCAAGTAGCATTCAACTTTATCTAACATTTGAGACATTTTGGAAAAAAACTGTAGAGTGGAATTTTTTTAAATCTTTAAAAGCCCTTTTTCGATTTATCTCGATTTCCGCAATACAGATTTTTTTTCAAATTTACACAGGAAGTGAAGAATATTGCAAACTTTTAAAAACGCTTATAAAAAAAAAGGGGACTGAGTTAGTTTTAAAGATAGATTTAAAAAAAATGACTTTTGAGGGGTACATCTTTGGAGGGTTATAGTTACCATGACAACAGATATGATGTCATAAATGGTCTTGAAGGATACTTTAACAACCCTGTCATAAGCTTGTCTATAATTTGTTTCAGAGACTAAGACTATTACATTTTAATGTTTAATTGTTCTGACATGTACATAAGCTGTAGGAAACCCTTTCGAGCCTCCTTAAAACACCTTTATGATTTCCTGAAAAATCTGTAAACAGGGACGTATATAACTATGGATCACCCCTGTGAACCCAGTTCATGAGTCAACTTGCAATTGTGGACTGAATCGGTCCAACAAACAAAAACAACCTTTTTTTCTTATTCCCAAGGCTACGGTATACTACATGATGCTTTACACACTTGCTTGTTTATACTCCACAATGCTAAGCTTCTTGAATATTAAATACTTTTTAAATACTTAAAATTTTCTTTTCTGCACATTTTCAAAACTAAACTTTGTTTACAATGAATCCAAAACGAAAGCAGTTCATAATAATGGTTGTGTTGCAGCTCTTGTAAGCTTCTAATTTGGCTGGTCCTCTAGTGTAGCAGCTGTTATTGCTTTGGGGGCTAGGGGCATTGTTTCTGTTGTTTGTGCTATTGTGAACTCGAAGGGTGATGAGCCATTTAGGTAAGACTCTGCGAGAGCTGCTTCATTGCCCTGGGTATGGTATTTTGTCTTTACATTTCCTCCTCTTTTTGTCCAGGAAAGCTTCATCCTTATCTGGGAAATAATCTCTGCATAAAAATAGTTTTCACAGCTTTTCTCATAGATTCAAACATTTTACATGGTCCCCCAAATGGCATCAGAACATACAGAAATCATAGTCTTGGGAGAAACAAATACCAAGAACAGCATTAAATCTCTTATCATTTAACTTCTGAATGGGAAAAGGGGGTGGAAAGCGAGTGCTAGGAGACTTAATATGTGTTTCTATATATAAAAATAAGGCACTAGAGACTTTTATCTGGAAAAAAATCCCTTTCACATTCTATACTACAGAAAATTGTTCCCCCCCCCTTCCTCAACCATGCAACAGAAACACACAATTGAAATGGTCAGTTCCTGACATTTAATGAGAACACTGATTTATATATAAGGTTTGATAAATGTTCTTGTGACCATAAAAAGATTCCATATAAATCATTGTGGCCAATAAAAAAAATATAAAACTATTATGGCCCATATAGAAACATGCCATAACCTCTTGTGATTTGTTGCCATTATAAAAGCACATACAACTACTGTGGCCAATTTAAAACATGTCATAAACTATTGTGGCCAAAATAAAACATATAATCTATTATGATTTGTGGCCATATTTATAACATGATTTGTGGCCATTATCAAAACATTTAATCTATTGTGGCCAATATAAAACATGTCAAAGTATTGTGGTCAATATAAAACTTGTCATAAACTATTGTGGCCCACATAAAAACATATAACTGTCAACATGTGTAACAATGTCACTAACATTATTTCTTAGCAGCAAGTGCCTCCACCATTAAAGCCATCATAACAGTAGATTGCTGTTGCTGCTGTTGCATCAAAAGCTGTACAGTATGTTGCCCAGTTTCCGGCCACTTTAGTTTGTAATCGCTATAACTTCTTGTTTTTGTACGGAAAATTTCTCAATTTCCTTTCAAAGACAGCTCATTTACTTACCTTTAAAATGTTCAATGGTTGGCGGCTTTCCTCAAGTATTAAAGAAATTATACCATTTTTCGCAAAACTAGTAAGTTGCCCAGTTTCCGGCCAGCTAGCCCAGTTTCCGGCCACCGACTTAAAGTAAATTTTCCTTGAATCCTCTCGACTTAAACCGACTTGTAAGCCCCTTGATAATAGTGGTCGCCTAGTTATAAATATCAGGCAAGTTTCAATATTAAGCTTTGTCATCTACCGTTTACTCAATATTCAAAATATGTATGACCTCGGTGACCCGGAAGCGTGTCTTCCGCGGTATGTTGACAGATTACTTAAACAAATACATATGACTTACGTACTTTTAGTCACGCTATACATGCATTAGCTGTTGTTAATTCGTAATCTTTCTTACACTTAAACATGTATCTTTAATTTCTCGACCAGGAAATTTTAAAATTCGGTTCTTTCACTCAATAAGAAATAGGTTTTGAGCAATGTGTCTTTTAGTGGCCGGAAACTGGCACACTAGGTCGAAATCTTCGCTGAAAGTTTGACTGCTAAAATTTCAGAAACAGCTGTATTTTAGCTGATGATGATAGATTCCCTAATTACTTTCATCTTTAATCTAACATTTGTCTAAAAATTATGAAGCTCCTTGAGATATTTCCGTGAAACGAACTATTTGTTTATCTACGGTAGTTTTGATGTGCAGTGAAACGAACCAAAATTAATCGATAAACGTTTAATCACCTGGACAAAACCTGTCCTTCCTCGGCCGTTCCTTGCTCAGAAAGAGCGCCAAAACCACCAATGTATAGCGAAAATGTTCGGTTTTCTTTCGGAACGCTTCGGTGGACGAAAATTTAAAACTCCGACGAACATAACCGACTTAAGTTTTTTTTGGCCGGAAACTGGTACTGGCCGGAAACTGGGCAACACAGTGTAACTGCTGTTGTTGCATAAGCATCTGTTGATGCATGGCTTCATTTTGATTTCGTTTGTCCTCCATCTCTTGCTTCTTCACTTTTAGTTCTTCTCTTTGTAACTCAATTTGTTTCGCTATCTCCCGTCGCCTCAATTCTATCTCGTCTGCTCGTCTTTTACTTTCCACTTTACTTACCTCTCTTAAGTAAGTCATCGTGTCCGAGCCACTGGCTCGTTTCTTTTTCGGTGGCTTTTCCAGCTTTTCACTCTCATTCCTTTTTTTAGTTTCCTTGAAAGTCTCCAGCGATTGCCTTCTCATTTCTTCCGCTTTAGCCACATCTTCTTCAGCTTTCTTCTTCTTTTCGTCCGACAATTTCTCGTTTTCCCGGTCATGTTCTTCGAAAAGCTGAATTATTTCTTCCATCACCTGATCAACTTCAGATTCTTCTGGGGAGATTCCACTTGCTCGCTCCTCATGTGCAACTTTGGTCTTGTGGTTTTTTTCCATGTGTGAATACCTGTCTCTAACTGACCTCTGAGTGACTTTAAAGCTTGGTTCTTTCATGGCATTCAAATTGTCAGCAATCTTCGACCACGCTTCTCCTCTCTCTGTTGTACCGTACCTGTAAAGCCATGGCGCCTGGTTGAGTATTTCGTGAACGAAAACACTGTTGTGATCATATGTCCACTTCATTGACTGGCTGTTGAATTCAAGCAAATAAAAACCAGGTAAAAAATCAAATTTCAGCCTCATATAATTTCGGAAGGTAAAAATTTAGTGAAAAATGCATTTACCGTGACATTTTCGTCGCCAAACACGCTGCCGTTGTTACAGGACGTCAAAAGTAGAATTTTCACGTTCGGGCCGAGGAGGCAGAACCTCACAAAAGCGAGGCTGACAGTACTGCGCGTGCGTAATGCGGGTTTTCCTCTGACCAAGGTCGACGTCGGCGTTCTCGTCGTCCTTTCGTAAGGTCCCTAATAACAAGTTTATAGCGTACGGGAGTACATGGAGATGTCACATAAACGAGATTCCTTCGCGTAGCTGAATAAACATCGCTCACAAGAAGCGCTTCGTGAATATAAACAAACATACAATATTATGGATCGGCAAAAGTGAAGAATAACATCGAAAATGTTCGAAAGTTTTGGACTTCCGTACGAATGGCAAATCGAAGTTGGCCGTACGGGAGTATTCTTTGACGCGAAAAATTTCTTAAGTGTCACGAAATGAGTCGCTCGCTCGCAAATTAGTCTGAGCCAAATCAACATCGCTTACCAGAAGCGCTTCGTAAAACTAAACGAACATTTAATATTGTGGACCAACAAAAGTGAAGAATAACCTCGAAAATTGTCGAAAGCTTTGGACTCCCGTACGAATAGCAAATCGAAGTCCGCGTACGGGTGCCGTACGAATAGCCATTGCGTTAATTTTAATAAATTTGAGCAAAGAAACGTAGTTCTAAGTTTACAAGTTGTAGTGAATTACCACCTCTTTCTCAAAGAGTGTACAGAAGCACCAAATTGACCTAAATAAAGCAATAAATATCGTTTCCTATTTCTGTATAGTCTTCTTAAGCAACATTAAGTGTATTATATCAAAAAAGTCTGGATAAAACCAAAGAAAATGAGGAATATATACTCACGTTTTCACACGACGGCAAACCTTGCTATCTGACGTCGGGCACGGGAAGAGAACGTCTAGATATTTCCCGCCAAACATGCGCAATGCGTCATTTGGGTTTTCCCTGACAGTTTTCGCGTCGCCGTTGCCGTTCGGGTTCCCGGTGCTTAAAGTCCCTAATGACTTTGTTTAGTACCTAGCCGAGGGTAAAAACCCTCTACTAATAAACGTTGAACTATTGATTTAGCTGAATTGGCATGCGAGTAAACTGTGTGGATTTTCCAAAACTGGTAGCCTGCCCGGGGTAGCCTGCATGTAAATGCACGACTGAAAACGGAGCGCAGGAACCTTCAGTTGATTAGCGGTAGTTTCAATCGCCGAAGACAACTAAATCAGAGGCGATTCGGCGAGACTAAACCTAATTGCCATTTTTCCACCAATTGGCATGGCTTTAATGGAAATATCTCGTTCACGTTTCAAGCAATCCAAAAACTCTATGCATCCTTTGAATCTATGCTATGGGGTGTTTTGTAAATTTTTCGGTGATTTTTGGGTGTGTTTGGGAAATAGTTTTTCTCAAAGGAAAATTGATAAAATTAATAAAAAATTGATAAAATTAAGAGAAAGAAGAAATATGGAAGATTTAGTAGAGTTTTAAAATTAGAATTTGTAGTTAATAATTAATAGACGGACACCAAGTTAGTCCACTAGCAACCTGGGGTCAGTGCTCTTGCGTGGGTATCAACTGTCTGTTAGTGTTCCAAAAATCATTTTCTTTCTTCTAACCCTTCTTTAAACCCCTTAAAATTTCATTCAAATTTAGGATGAGTCCCGCCTTAATCTACCACAATGCGAACAGTAAAATACCGTGAAATGACTGAAAAAATTGCCTTTTCCGATCAATCTTTAGCCTGCATTGCAGGCGTTTAATCATGGGGCGAAATTTCGAGGACGCGCGCGTGAGGGGAAACAACACCTCTGCCAAAGATAAACAGCATGAAATTAGCCTGCGTAACTGGCGTTTTTATGTTGTCGCGCGCGATGCTGAATTCGCGAGCGCAAAAACGAGTGGTGAAGCCGTCAGGGGAGAAAGGTTTCTACTTCTCCTCTCCATTCCCCTCGCAGCTTCGCCGCTCGAAAATTCAGCATCGCGCGCGCCAACGAAACCACCAGAAACACAGGCTACATGGAATTGGAGCATTATATCTAAGACTACCCATAGCCTAGAGTTTGCTTGTTTTCAAAATCACAGTTCTAGGTGTCTTCGTATTTCAAATCTCGTGGATATCTCTTCTGCCTCTGCAATAAAGTCTTCCTCTCCCCTCGCGCGCGCGCGTCCTCGACGTTTCGCCCTATAAATAAACCGGCGCCTGCAATGCAGGCTAATCAGTCTTGTGCGGTAAATGAGGTCACAAAACTAAACCTACCTGTACAGTTAATACAGCAAAGAACATGGCGAGGACCAGTTAGAGAACGCAATATTTAGAAATTGGTAGAAGAAAAGTTAATGGATATGAAGGCTTCTCACAATTTTAAGGAGGCTCGAAAGGGTTTCTTACAGTTTATGTACATGTCAGAACAACTACACATTAAAATTTTATGGTTTTAGTCTCTGAAACAAATTATAGATAAGCTTATGACATGGTTGTTAAAGTTTCCTTCAAGACCATTTATGACGTCATATCTGTTGTCATGGTAACTATAACCCTCCAAGGAGATACCCCTCAAAAGTCAGTTTTTTAAATCTATCTTTAAAACTAACTCAGTGACCTATGTTTTTTATAAGCGTTTTTAAAAGTTTGCAATATTCCTCATCTCCTGTGTAAATTTGAAAAAAATCTGTATTGTGGAAATCGAGATAAATCGAAAAAGGCCTTTTAGAGATTTAAAAAAATTCCACTGTACAGTTTTTTTCCAAAATGTCTCAAATGTTAGATAAAGTTGAATGCAACTTGCATGAAAAATTTCAACATAGGTCACCGAGCAAAGTTTTGAGATAAAGAGGAATATTTTATGCACGATTAATTTCCGGTTCGCGCGATTTTACGCAGTATTTTTATTTCCGGTGAGCTGCGC
The DNA here is from genome assembly GCA_024195265.1 of Dendrophyllia cribrosa. Lineage (NCBI taxonomy): Eukaryota > Metazoa > Cnidaria > Anthozoa > Scleractinia > Dendrophylliidae > Dendrophyllia > Dendrophyllia cribrosa. The sequence goes on from JAJLRJ010000006.1 coordinate 31,404,452, forward strand.
GCGCTACTTTTTGATAGGAAAATCAGCTGACGTATGCGTCAAAGCATGACGAGTGCACGTCGCGCGCGCACGCAGCTGAAAACCCTTTCGAGCCTCCTTAAATGAGAATGCAAACGGCGAAAAGGACTCAAAGGCTCTTTCACTCCTTCCACCTTTCACCCAGTAGAAGGGGGAGGGGGGAGGGGGGAGGGGGGAGGGGGTAACATCTCTACCATCAGCCCTCCATATTAAACAGTAATGTACCCCCTCCCTCGCCCCACCAACCAAATACAACACCTCTGCCAAAGATAAACAATTTGAGAGCACAACTCAGCAGGAAATTAGCCTGCATAGCTGACGTTCTTTCTGTTGGCTCGCGCGATGCTGAATTCGTGAACAAAACCAAACCACTGGCCAAGTTTCATCAAAATTGGAGAGACCTGCCTGGTCCTCTGGTGGACTCGGTCTTAATCTTTTCTTGACATTACGTTATAGTTTGGTCTCAGCCTTACTGAAATGTAATAATGTTAAAAAAGGAAATTATTTTCTTTTTACAGACAAGTTGTGAGCCTTTATTCGAAGCCACTATGAAGCTGTTCTTGAATAGCTCTGAGGTGGCCTAAAATACCTGCCATAAAACCCTGTCCGTACGCCAAAATAAATTCCAAGACTTTACTGTGGATACGGTTAAAGGATAAATAATGTTATTTTCTGTTTTCATTTTCTTGGGATATCTATTAGTTTTGCGATGCGCCGTCCTTGAAGTTACGCAGCTACGCAGGCTAATTTCATGCTGAGTTGTGCTTTCCAATTGTTTATCTTTGGCAGAGGTGTTGTATTTGGTTGGTGGTGCGGGGGAGGTGGTTGCTGTTTATAGATGTCTTCCCCCCCGATAATATCGATTTGACACACTGAATTGTTTTATCGATTTCTACCGATTTACGTTACCAATCGATAAAAATCATTTGATTTCTATCGATTTTTACCGGTACCGATTTTTATCGATTGGCTACGCCGGGATTTACTACAAACTATAATCGTCTTTGGTAATTGTATTTACCGCTTACCGGGGTCCTGGGCTCATGGGCTCATTTTGTCACGCATTCAGCTTCGACGAACTTCGACAGTTCGTATTACTCGGTGTTTACTTGCTTGCCGACGAGGCTAAATCAACAATTTAACATTTGCTTGAACCAATATGGAATGGACAATCCAATGTATGAGCTCAGGACTCTATTTGTCAGGGCAAACAATAATGTTAGGGATCGATACGACTTATAACTCATGTGTTTACATGCAGAGAGAGCGTGAATCGTTGCAACTAAGTATTGACAAGAACTAACTGCAAGGTCAGTGCGCGAGCTTTAATGATTCAGCAAGGTCCCAAGAGCAATCTAAACAACAAGATTATGGCCGGGAAAATTCGTATGTAACATCTTGATGCTTTAGAATTCAAATATCACGACCGTTCATTCCAATATTCGGAGCATCGGAGTAGAATTTGGGTGTTGATACTATGATTTTCCTGGGTATTTTCAGAGATATTGCAATGAATTTTGCCTTCAGTTAGTTTTAACTGCTATAAATAATATTTAAGGACAGTTTTTATCTCATTAACTAAGAAATTGCGTTAACAAATTGATTCTGCAATACTTTATTTTCTTAAATTTGGTCCTTCTCTCATTGTGAGAACCATTCTGTAGTCACGTTGCTTTAACGGCTGTAGTCGCAAAAAAATAACAGGTCCCAAAAATTTTATTTTCGATTTTATCAGATCTAGGATGGTTCTGAACCGTGGTAAAACTTGTTTCAAAAAAGAGGGTTGCACTTTGGCGATATTTGGATCAGAAGTTGTGCTAATTTGCATAATCACGCAATCTTTCATGATATGGGTGAGCATTGAAAGCTCTTGATTGACACCTGTCACTCCAAATGACTTGAAAGTAGGCATGTTAACTAACATAGGTTCAGTCTTTATTCATGTGAAAAATAAATAAAATTCATTGTATTCTGTAACCAGGCGTGGTATGTAGTTTTGATGTTTATTTTAGTGGATTGTTTGGTATTTGGGGGAAAAAACCAGGGGGGTGGTCTAACTCCCAGGGGAAAAATCGCGAAACCAAACCACTTTGTGTTTTTGAGTTATTGAGTGGTTCCTACAATCTGGCAAAGTTTCATCAAAATTGGAGAGATGGCATGTATCACCCCTGCCTGGTCCTCTGGTGGACTCGGTCTTAAAGTGTATATGACAGATATTTTTTTATTTGCTTGTTGGAATCTACATGGCGTTCTGATAAGAAAGTCGAAAAATGTTTTTCGATATCGATTTTCTTGTCCGTGATTTAGTCGTCTAAAGACGTGAAATATCATATCCGGTGTGTTACAAAACCCCGCAAGAAGAAAGACTGGAAATAGTCCGCTGTGACGTCAATACAAGACTGCCGGTGTCGCGGTTTCTCGGTTCCTCACATTTTTTGGTGCGCCCTGAGGAAGAAACATGGTTCTATTGAGGTGTGTTGTCTATGGTTGTAGTAACACGCACCAAACAACGGAGGAACTGAGAAACCGCGACACTGGCATTCTTGTATTGACGTCACAGCGGACTATTTCCAGTCTTTTTTCTTGCGCGGTTTTCTAACCCACCGGAAGTGGATCGATTTTCTGATCAGAACGCCATGAAGATTCCATCAAGCAAATAAAAAAATTTATTTTTTTCTGAAGCATCTCAGCGGTCCGGAATCCTAAATCCTTGAATCTGATTGGCTAACTACGCGCGCTCCAGCGGTCCGGATTTTCCCATCCGGACCCCGCGTACGGACCGCTCCTAATTTTACAGAAAAATTTTGTTACATTTTTAAACGCCGTGTAAAATGTAAAATAATGGGAAAAGTTTAAGCAATAATGGATTCGGAAAACGACAGCTATCATAGCGAAAGCGAATTTTATTATCCCGAGGAAAACGTACTTCAAGAAAACAAAAATTATGGAAACACAAGCAACGACACTGAAGACGAAGAAATGACAACAATCCAAGATTTCATCGAGGCACAACGGCCGGAAACCACGACCAAAAAAACCACCTATGACATTAACGTCTGGAAAAGATTTTGTTTGTCTATCGGAGAAGCAAGGCAGGTAGAGAACATTCCAGCCACTTACCTCAACGTCCTGCTGTGCAAATTTTTTATGAACATCAAAAAGAAAGATGGCGGAGTTTACGAGCCAGCCTCCCTGTCCTCGTTTCAAAGAAGTATTCAAAGGTACTTGAAGGACAAAAATTCTAGTCTGAATTTGTTCCAAGACATGGAGTTTGCAAAGTCGAGAGAAGTACTCCTTGCAAAAAAAAGAGAGCTGGTAGAGAAGTACGCAAAGGGAAATCGCCCACAAGCAGCAAGATCCATGACCGCAGCCGAAGAAGATCTGCTGTTCAAAACAAAACAGTTTGGCGACCACGACCCCGAAGTGCTCCAGAGAACCGTTTGGTGGGTTTTATCTCTTCATTTTGGCTTTAGAGCTCGAGACGAATCCAGAAAGTTAAGATGGGGAGACATTACCCTTGACAAAGATCCAGAAAGTGGCGGAGAAGTTCTTGTGTGGACAGCTGAAAGAGGCTCCAAAACAAGACATGGCGAAGGCCCGCACCAAAGAGCATTCTATCCGACTGCACAGGCTACAAGCACCGAGCGTTGCCCCGTTAAGCTCTTCAAGAAATTTGCCGCTCATCGTCCAGAAGAAATGAAACACCCGGACTCGCCATTTTTTTTGGCTATCAACCACAAACGAAAGCCAGATTCACAGGTCTGGTACTGCAAAAGTCCTCTCGGGAAGAATGCCATCGGAAAATTCCTTGTAAACGCAGCTAAAGCCGCCGGATTGCCTGGTAATATCAGCAACCACTCCGTAAGGAAAACCTGTATATCCCGTTTAATGGATGCCGAATTCCCCGAGAATTACGTAGCCCAGCTCAGTGGTCATAAAAACCTCAAAAGTTTAGATGCATACAAGTCGGCATCACACAGCCATCAGCGACAAATGTCAATGGTCCTAAGTCGGTCCACCGAGAGTTCCACGAGCCACACTGGAATTCAAGCAGCCAAAACGTCCCAATTGTCAGTTAAAAGGCTTGAAGAATCAAGATCCATGACCGAAGGCTTCTTTTCTGGAGCAACAATTGGCAAGTTTGAAGGATGTACCTTCAATTTTAACGGCATCCCTAATTCAGCGCCGAGTTCAGCAGATGGAGAAACCTCGTGGCCAGCCAAAAGAAAGAAACGAATGGCGATCATCAGCGATGATTCTGACTCTGATTAATATAAGGACGATGTTTCCCCTTTTCAGTCGTTCCGAAAAGTTTCTAAATATGTGCATACATTTTTGTGAATATGAGATTTTGAGATCATTTTGTTGTTTAAAACTTGAGAAAACGAGACACTTCGCAAATCTTGAATGACTTGAAAAGTCAAGAACTTTCAGTCAGGTGATTTTTCCCATATATGGAGCCGCCGGGCGCAAAACCATGACATGTACTTGAATGGCTTTTTTACAGTTCATTGATTTTTTACAGTTCATTGATTTCAATCCAATTTTTGCTGCGTTTTTGTTTTTGGAAAGGAAACAGCAATTAAAAAGTTATTACTGGTACAGTTGTTTTTTGGTTTCTCTACATTAATGAGATGTAAAGTTCAGTTTTACTGTTTTACTTTTCTGCCAGGCTTCTATGACAAACTGTTTGCAAAACCAGTTTCCTATAGAAAAAAATAAACACGTTATTTACCGGCCTAGGTCGGTCCGTATTGGGAAAAACTGTGCCCTCGGTCTTGAGTATGGCCCTCGGCCTACGGCCTACGGCCATACTCAAGACCTCGGGCACAGTTTTTCCCAATACGGACCTCCCGGCCGGTAAATAACATATATATCTGTCATATACACTTTAAAGGTAAAACAGATTACATTTTTCGATGAGAATTTATGTTGATATCAATCTGTGATTGACTTTTTCTTTGTGTTATTGTTAGTTTTGGAGAATTGATTTTAAAACGTGCTTAAATTCAGTTGTATCGATTTCTTGAATTTCATCGAAGAAATCTTGAACTCGATGAGCTATAAATGGTACGCGTTTTGCTTTTAAACGTAAACTAATGGAGATTTGAATAAATTTTTTTGAAAGAAGATTGTGTTGTCCATTTTTTTGTGTTTGTTCATTCATTAGGTAGATTGAAAATCGATTTTATGTAAACAAAACAAGACTGATTTTATAGTACAGTTCTATCTTCACTTGCATCGCCTTATGCAAATATGTTTGTGTATTTTTGCAATTTTGATTTTCAAATCCTGAGTTTCTCGGGCAATTTATGACAAGCAACAAGTGTATTTTATTCGGAAAGTAGTCGTACCAGTTATTCTAGACGAAGAAAAAGTTGTTTTTGTGAACTTTTGTACGGTCTAAATGTACTGTGCAGACGGTCGCGTAATACTGTTTTTGAGAATTGCTAACATTGAAAAATAGCCCGGTCGTCAATCTTAATTCTTGTGCTTCCGACCTTTCACCTTAGTTAAGTTTCACCTTAGTTAAGCTTGTTCACAGAGCGACGCTGTTAGGCTCAGCCTATCTATATATATTAGCTGAACGTAAATGAAGAGGACGTGACAGCGTTACGTGACGCTCGGCTCACTTTTGAACAGCCATGGCCCCGGACGTGCGTGTCCTTTGTAATGTCACGTTTACGATATTTGCGTTGTTTCCGTTTTCGACTGAAATGGCGGCGGGCGGTGTGCCTGATCTAGGAGGCTACGACTACGAGTTTGTTGGTGAAATCCCTGATGACTGGGATTGCCTTGTGTGTCAATTACCACTTAAAGATCCTATTCAAATCGAAAAATGCGGCCACAGACTCTGCGAGATCTGCGTTGGGACAATATTAAGGTACGAAATCGGTTGTGTTTTATATTTACTTGTCTAATCATTTCTTAGCGTAGCTGACTCTCTTTGATTCAGCGATCTTTTCCCTTAGGAAAGCGATCATAGTCATTGTGAGTTATTCCGTATAAATCAGTTCTCAGTCAGATAAGCGACTGTGTCGCATAAAATGTGCAAAGTTACTTCTAATCTTGTTCGCTGATCGATGTAAATTATTTTGTTCTTTTAAGCTGCAGTCACGAATAGAAGCCCCTTTACTTCATTTTTGCCCTCAGTGATGAACTTTATAAGTAATTTAACTTAACTTAAGGAATGATACTGCATCTAGTACGACAGAACGAGCCATTAAACTGAATATACATGTTGATATGTTGTGAATGAATTTGTAAATCGTAAGAGGAAGACGAGCGAGTATTAAATAAGCGAAAAAATTAATTAAGTCGTCGACATTTCATCGTCATGGGCTCCCTAATTCGCTTTATGACTTTATTTTCGATTCCATTAAGATACAGAACCGAATTATACTGCTTATTACAGTGAAACTGGAAGGTTGTTGATTTCATATTCTCGACCCGAATGCCAAAACAAATGAACCGAATCAAATTTCAGCTTCACCTCATCAGTTGGCATAGTGGTTTTACCCCGGGGCTTTTACAGAGAAGATAACGTATTTATTTAAGTTTCTATTTGATTTACTTTACGATGTAAACTTGTAAATGCCCAAAACGGTAGGTCAAACAGGCGAGACCTTGTCGCTTTACTATTCTTCATTTTAGATCTGCAACACCTCAATGCCCAGCAGACAGAGAACCTATCACAAGAGACAGGGTACAGTATTTAATGTTATTTGTTTCTTTTTTTTTTAAGCGACCATTGACGTATCTCTCTTGTCATTCCTAGTGAGTCAGTTACAATTTATAGCGATACGATACATGCATGCAATACCGTACCAATACATGCAACATGATCATTCTGCTGACAAGTATAAATATGTATGACGTAATTATATACAACAAGGCGGAAAATAATATATCCGGACCCGTGTTGACTCGTGTCATCAAATCGAATATTTTGTGATATATTTTATTATCGTTGATCGCATTGTTTTGTTCCGGTTACAATATATGTTACGGGAATGTACGTAAGACTGGCAACAGTCATGAAATTAGGAGCGCGTTATTTTCTTAATACTTTATTCTTTTTAGCACAGATATTTTACACGCCTCGCAGGGTAAACACTCTTATTCTCTTTGAAACAATAATGTTTAATAGAATAATTAATGAGGCTTTTTGTTGGCTTCATCCTAGCTAAGTTCATTGTTGGCTACAAATTTTTAGCGCCTGATGTATTCCCTCTTGTAACAATAAACATCAGTTGGATCAATTATCGTCATTTTAGACGTAATTTACTACAGTTTTCTCTAGTTTTTTTTTCTCGGCTCACTAGTTGTTGCCTACAAATTTTAAACGCTTGGTTTATTCCCTCTTGTAACAATAAACAATAGCGGGTAAAATTATTTTCCTTTTTAGGTAATTTACTAAAGCTTTCGATTCTCTAGGTTTTTACTCGGCTCATTAATTGTTGTTTACAAATTTTATGATTTTATGGGAGTTGAATTGGTGATTTAAGTTTTTCCTTTTAAGGACATTTTGACTGTTTTGTTAACCCTTTCAAAACACTCATGCCCATAAATCACGAACTGCACTCGCTTCCATGTGATTTTCTTTACTAATATATCAGCGAACCAAAAGGGTCCAAGAGCAGGGTTTGTGTTTGTAACGACAGGCATGTATACGTTTGTGACACAAAAGTAAGGGACCACAATCATGTTGCATAAGTTTTCTGACCATCAACAAACACTTTTCCCCTTAAAAATAAGAACCTATCTAAGAACCTAAATAGCTAAACTTCTCGGTATAGTAGAAACCGATAGGCCATTTCCGAGTTGCCTTTAGCCTCTCAATCAAAGCGAGGCTAGGTGCGAAACCTTTTATATGAAAATGAGTTTTCATTCACATGCAAATAAAACGTTTTTGCATGTGAATGAAAACTCATTTTCGTATGAAAGGTTTCGCACTTAGCCTCATTTTGATAGCGAGGCTAAAGGCAACTCGGAAATGGCCTATTATATAAGAACGTTTTAGGCCTTTTAGGCTAATTTGGAGAAATGAAGGCTCTTAATATATGCGAGTGTTTACTAGTCGAGCGAGGGCGCTAATCACGCACGTGAGTCACTGAGCTTGTTGTTGGTTCTCACCCGCGCCCACCGTTTTTACTCTGGGTGCTTTTGTTTTCCTTCCTTCACAAAAACCAACATTTCTAAAATCCAATTCGATCTGGAAACAGTGGATAGAAGTAAATAACACACCTGATGATATCCCTCTTTTTCAGATTTTTTCTGACGTTGCGTGTCATCGTAAAATACTGGACGCAAAGGTCAAATGTCCCAATAATGCTTGCCCCTGGACCGGGGAGCTTAGAGATGTTAAGGTAACATTTTGTTGTTGTTTGTTTCTTGGTCTGACTATCTTCGTACGGGTGCCTTTTTTTCGATCCTGCGTTTGTTGTTTACAATAATTTATTGCTTATTTGTTTTTGTCATGTTCTTAGAAACACGGGGAGGAGTGCGGTTATGAGTCGGTACCTTGTGTGAACGAGGGTTGTGATGAACAAGTTCTTCGAAAGGACGTCATTGTACACGTGGAGTCCACGTGCCTCTGGTCTGTGATGCAATGCGCCTTCTGTGCTGTACGCTTTCCCAAACTGGAGAAAACGGTGAGTAGCGTTTTAGATGGTCATTTCTTGAGAACAGATTTTTCCGCAGTCTCTGTGCTACTTAAATTACCGGGAGAACGAACAAACGTCAGAGGAACGTCTTGAAAAATCCATACTGACGGCGTACATTAGAAAGATCCAGAGGCAATGATTCTGATTGGATAAGTAAGAGCTAATGAGAAGCACTACCTAAATATTGTCATCAACCCTTTCAGGAGCCTTTATTTTGCAAATAGGATGGGGCGTGTCCTAGTGGTTAGTTTGCAGGACTTGTAATCAGAAGTTGCCTCGTTCAATTTTTTCCTGCCGTTAAGTTGATTTATGTAGTCCCACATTCACCCCCCCCCCCCCCCCCCACGTTTTGTAAATAAAATTAGCTAGCCTTCTACTACATGTAGTTGGGATTGTTAAGTATGTTATCCACATTTAACTGACTGCCCCCTGATTAGCTCAGTTGTTAGAGAGCCAGTATGCAGCGCAGGAGATCGCGGGCTCGAATACCGGGCGGACCAACATATTTAAGGTTATAGAATAATTAAGGATTAAGGTGCAGCTATTGCTATGACATCGACAAACGGTTAGGCCTTCACTTTGCTCGGATGGGTACCAGGGGCGTAGCCACCTGTACGCACGTACGCACGTGCGTACCTGAAAAAGTCTAAAAAAAGAAAGATTTGGGACTTGAGGGTTGAGTGTTTCAAAATTGATTGTGCGTACCTCTAACAAAATCCTGGCTACGCCCCTAGGTACGTATAAATGGGGACCTAAAACCACTGAGGACGTAACGAATCCTGGCTGTGACCACTTTCAGTGTCATACATTCCTGTGGTGAATCCAGACTCCATGATAAAGAAGGGGAGGGGAGGGAGGCGAAGTGACATGGCGGGAGAGCTTATTTTTTTTCTAGATAAGGGGGAGGGCAGATCAGGTGATACGCATGTGATATGCAAATTAATTAATAAGAAACACTCCTAGTGAGATGGCACGGCAGCTCATATACATGTCCTAGTAAAGGCACCTTTGGCTTTCCTCTCCCCTCCAATCCATGATATGTGAAGTGTAATGAATGAGTGGAAAGGTCAGAACATACGGGATTTCATTTTATGTACTTTTTGCTTCCTTTTCGTTCCGGTTTAGGCACACAATGAAGCCTGTGGACGATTTCCAGTCGAGTGCAGCAATAAATGTGGATCAAAAAACATACCAAGAGAAGAGGTATTATTGATTTAATCTCAAACTCACTATTCCTTCCACTGATGCTATACAGCCAGGGTTGCCAAGCCGGGGTAGGGGGAGTATGAGAGGGGGAGGAGGTCCCAAAGCCTTGAAAACCGAGAAGAAGGCTGAATGTATTTAGATCTAGCGGGCCGTAATGCCGTTTCGTTTTCCTTGGAGGCCTAGGGTAATAGTCCGCCGACGACCACTAGAGATGGAAACGATACATGTCTTGAATTATTCCCACTTAAGCAATTTTTTTTCTCCAACAGATGAATGACCACACTGAGCGACTTTGTCCTTTGACTGTAATAGACTGTGAATACAGTACCTTGGGTTGTGCAATCAAGGTAACATTATAAAGGATCAGGTTCAAAGGAAAGATGAGTAAGGGAAACTGGGTAAATCCGAAAACTCCCTAAGCCCGCGATTTTTGTCAGTGTTATATCCTAGCATCATAGCATCTCCATGGCGACAATATCCATAATGCACTTTCCCGTTGTTTTAAATTGGGCTTGGCACAAAACCGTTTGAATATTAAACGATTATTTAAGTTGAATAATTGTTTTAGTTTATACCATCCAAAGGATACTTAACCCCAATTATATACCTTTTTTCTGACAAATGGGGGAAAAACTCGCGCGTGAAATCTAGGATAATGCTCCGGAGTTTGATTACCAATCAGCGCACGAAAAACATCTACTGGTTTGGTATATACTAAAACCATTTTATTCAGATGGCAATCAGAGTTGGAAATCACGTTACATCAACCAAGTATATTGATAGCAACTTTTAAGCAATGATTTATATTTGTATGTATCGTATGTACTTCTTGGCATTTTCAGCGCAATCTATTTTTACATTTTATGTAGTGTTTTATTATTTAATTTTATGAAATGCATTTTCAGATGCGGGGCCTTCTGGATAACAGCCATCGAGCTGAATGTGCACCCTGTGTAAATATAGTTAACTTATCATACCTGAAGCCAATATGTGCTCGTGTAATGTATGGCAAATAGGACACAATGAGAAGTCATCTTCATGACTCTGAAGATGACTTCCGCTCAGGTTGTCGAAACGTCAGTCAATGTCAACAACAACAGTTTTTTTCAGAACTGCACTAACCCGAACGATCACACTCGAAAGACTACACAGCACTATGCAGCATTAAATTCTGACATTTATTTGATTTAATTAGTTTCAGAGGCATGATTTTCAAGCTCATCTTGATGCCATGAAAGACACTCATCTACATTTGGCCTGCAAGGGAATGGTTAAAATGTCCCAGACAATTCAAGAACAAGCCGAGAAGATAACTCTCCTTGAAGAAAAGTTAGAACGCTTGCAGAATTCTCCTTTTATATGGAAAATATCGAACTTTTTATCCGTCATGGCTGCTGCTCAAGCCAACGAACAAAGAGGAATAGTTAGCGATTCGTTCTATTCTTCTCCCAACGGTTACAAATTTAATTTAGAGCTCTACCCTGATGGGTACTATACTCACGAAACCAAAGAGGAGAAAGGTAATTTTATGTCAATCTACCTCAGAGTTCGAGTTGGAGAATATGATGGACTTCTTACATGGCCATTTCAAGATGCCGTGGTGTTTACGTTGTTAGATCAAAACGAGTTAGAAGAGAAACAAAGACATCTAAAGCAAGAACTTCAGCCCACCGCCGAAGGATTAGCAAGACCGAGCGAATCGTCAGAGCCGGCCTGTGGTGTGTGGGAGTTCGTGTTTCATAAGGATTTGTATTCGCGCTACTATATCAAGGACGATACCATCTTTATCAAAGTAAAATTTGTGGAACAAAGCGAAAGGAAGTATTCAAGGAATGCAAAAGTGCTCACCTTTTTCCACTGATCATTGACTATTTCATATTTACAGAATCCACTGTTTATACCGGCATTCCATTACCTTAGCATTGAGTTTGTAAATAAGCTGGCCAAATTTAAGTCATGAGGGCAGATATAGAGGTCTACAAAGTATTTTAACGTAACACACAATCGGTAAAAAAAACACCTGTGGAAGCAATTTCGTCAATAGAATAAACAAATACTTTCAGTTCGATGCTGAGAGAGAAAGTGTTAATCTATTTTGCAAGTTCTGTTGACTGAATTTATTCCTTTTCCATACAAAACTGACTTGAACTTCACCGCTTCCTGGTTATTAGTTGATAGAGCACCGGTCTGCAGAGCGGGAGGTCTCGGGTTCAAACCCCGGCAGGACCAACAGGGTCTTAAAATAACTGAGGATGAAGGTGCTGTCTTTGCTATGATATCGGCAAATGGTTAGACCTTCACTTGGCTCCGATGACCACGTAGAAATGGCGGTCCCGTCTCCCGTTGGGACGTAAAAGAACCACTGAGGACGTAACAAACCCTGGCTGTGACCACCCTCAGTGTCACTTGTTTATGGGTGGGGTGGGTGAGATGAGATCAACAATGAACCGATAGCGGCTGCCTGTGGCGCCTTCATAAGCTGACGTCCGATCCCGTTCTCATAAGTGTATGTAAAGAGCACATAAGACATGTGTGATATGTGCGCAATATAAGTCTCCCTGTTATTATTATTATTATTATTATTATTATTATTGACGTCGACATAACGCAGGATGCGGACCCAGGCGTCATATACCTGACATATAATTTTGTACCACGTGATGTGTTATATCCAATAATATCGCGAGGAGATTAATTGGTGGGTTGTTATTTAACCCATTTATTTTGTTTGCTTAAGATATGATGTGCCCTCTGATTCTCTGGCTAAGGACAGGGTGATGACGTCTTTTGCATACATTGCGACAGCCAGTCCCGTGTTTGTTTGCCAAGCACTATGCATGGGAATAATATGAACCTTAAGAAAAAAGAATCTTAATTCAAAACATCTTTTATTGAATCACTTGTTACAAGGGTTCCTTAAGCTTGTGAAAGCTAATTTTAACATGTTCCAGAGGTTAGCCTACATTTTGTTTCCTTAGTTACAGTTCAGCTAAACTGTGATCATACTCTCCTCCCTGAGAAATAGGAAGAAAAACCGCCTGATCGCAGGTTACTGACAGCTACTGACAAGAGCCAGTAGCGCAGGAGAAAGATTTGTAAATAACGACCGGCTTCAAAAGTGATGGTGAGGTGCGAATGAGGTCATAAAGTTAAAATGAACTGAAAACCTCTCCACGTGTCAAAAGTAAACCAAAATAAACATTTTTACGCTTTGTTCATATCCAAAATCGTAAATGGTATAAAGAAGAGGAAAAAAATGGTGCACAGCAAAAATGGTGCACCAATCCCCGCCATCATAGCCCAACTCCCCCCCCCCCCCCCCCCCCCCCCACCAAAAAAAAAAAGAAAGGAAAAAATAAAAACATGGACGACCCTTATGTAGCTGACTCAGCAATAACTGGGTACTCCTGTTCCAGGCGCTAAGATTGTGGGGCCGTGGAGTAGCTAAAAACCGGCGCACGAACCGCAGCGGGGAAAACAAGGGGAGACTGGGTTTTCGCGCCTATTACCCTCCGGCCGACTGTTAGCACTCGCAATATTTTTTCTTCGCGCGCCGTCTATCCTTCGCTCCCCACTATCTAACCGCCTGAAACAGGTTACCCATTTTCTGAACGCCTGGAACAGGCTACCCACTATCTGAACGCCTAAAACAGGCTAAAATCACTACAATACTTACACAATATAAACAAATTCGAGACAGTCCGGTAGTTATACTTGCTGAAACAAAAACTAAAAGGTGTCACGCTATTTGCAAATTCCTCGTCCCCGTCAAAAACTAAAAAGGAAATTGTACGACCCTAATATAACCGACACTGAAATAACTAGTTCCTTCTGGTTTTACCTGCTAATTATTCATCAAACTGAAATGCTACCGCAAAAACTTGTAAAATATTTTAAACAAATTCAAAACAGTCTGATACACTGACGACATTTAGAAAAGCAGTAAAATTAAAATGGTTATCCATGCATTTTTTAAACTTTAACAGATTCTCAGATAAAAAAAAAACACAAACCGCGGTGATAAACATATTGAGCTTATTCATTTTTGATCAAACTTGACGTTTCGTATGCTACTACATACATTTTCAAAAGTGACCGTTACAGTGTTGAAAACTATACTTATATAGTATTGAAAAGGGACTGGGACCGAGATTAATTACAAAACTTAACAGTTGATCTATTAAAAGAAACAGCTAATTAATAAAGCATCAGCTTCTCGCTACTGACGTTTGCATTAAAAGCTGGCTTCAGTTCTTGAATAAACAATGTTTCTTTGATTTTACAGTGGAAATCAGTTTTGCCCGACGCTAAGATATCAAAATGATCCCACTTGATGTTATGTCCAGTGGTGTTGACATGGTCAGCAATGGCTGATGTGCGGTCATGCTTAGCGAGGGCCTTAAAATGCTCAGTTTTTCTATCATGAAGCCGTCGTTTAGTTTTATAATCACTTTTCACATTAATGATGTTATAAACAGAAACATTAACAAGTCAAACAACCATGTCTCCACTGTTCCTAAGAAGGATATTATTATCCTGCTACCTTATTTAGGTTTACATAGCAACCAAATCTCTAAACGTCTTAAATCTTGTGTATACAATTTTTACTCTTGTGTCGACCTTAAAATTATTTTTCAAAACATTCGCCTCATCAAATCTTTCTTCCCGTACAAGGACCGCTCAACAGTCTAAAGTTATTTACAAAGCCAGTTGTTGGGATTGTGAAGAATTTTACATTGGTAAAACTAAACGACGGCTTCATGATAGAAAAACTGAGCATTTTAAGGCCCTCGCTAAGCATGACCGCACATCAGCCATTGCTGGCCATGTCAACACCACTGGACATGACATCAAGTGGGATCATTTTGATATCTTAGCGTCGGGCAAAACTGATTTCCACTGTAAAGTCAAAGAAACATTGTTTAAACAAAAACTGAAGCCAGCTTTTAATGCAAACGTCAGTAGCGAGAAGCTGATGCTTTATTAATTAGCTCTTTCTTTTTATAGATCAACTGTTAAGTTTTGTACTTAATCTCGGTCCCAGTCCCTTTTCAATGCCATATAAGTATAGTTTTCAACACTGCAACGGTCACTTTTGAAAATGTATGTAGTAGCATACGAAACGTCAAGTTTTATCAAAAATGAATAAGTTCAATATGTTTATCACCGCGGTTTGTGTTCTATTTCTTATCAAGCTACGATGGCCCAAGAACAAAAGTCTTTACGATACAGATTCTCAGATGTTTCTTGTCAAACAATGTATTTCATTTGTTTCATGCAATATGGCTATAAAGTTAGTTTGATAAAACATTTTAAACGATACTATTTTTCACTAACACGATTTAGCTCAATTTTTTAGTGAACTAGAACTTCAGACCATAGTTAATAAAGTGCAATGGTTATGAAATCTGAGAAAAGCTTTGTTGGATGTTTTTGTTATCACTTTTCGGCTTTGACCGTGCACAACACAATAGATATTGAACTTTTGTTCAAGCAACTGACCAATAGAAATGGTGCTATTAAGTTATTCAGTCATAACGTGTGATCAAAAAACAAAAGATGTGCGGTCAAGTACGGTTTAACATAAATTGTAGCTCCTTTGTTATCGCCATTGGTTTCATAGCCAGTCCCTCGATTAAGGGCCTGGTCGCACTACAGTCAAAAACAAAAATCCGCCCGTGCAAAAATCGAGGAAAACAAAAGAAACCGCTCCGGTGGGACACCCTTTTTGTGGAATGTTTTTGATTCTATGTCATTTTGCACGGGCTAATTTTTGTTTTTGACTGTAGTGAGACCAAGCCCTAACTATGTAGACACGTCAATAAAATTGAATAATTGATCGACTGATTGATTGATTGACTGATTGACATAACATTACAATAAACGAATCGCTATTGGTGTAAACGAGTCGGCCATAACTACATATTTTACTTACTGATGATCATTTTATTAGTTGTTATGCATGCAATAAAATAAATAGAGGATATTACATGGCCGCGCGAAGATACGGAATTTCTCTTCGAGTGTTGAAAAATATTTCACGAGTGAGCGCAGCGAACGAGTGAAATATTTTTCAACACGAGAAGAGAAATTTCGTATCTTCAAGCGGCCATGTAATGTTCTGTTTATTATATAAACACCAATGAAATGAAACCATTTCACTTTTATATTTTTTTGTAGTCCTAAAGTAGAACGTGTAAGAACTAAAAAATGGAAGAAGTACACGGCCTTTATTTAAATGCGTGAACGAAATAAATATTCCTTTCTTTTACAATGTAATAAAGGGCTATCCTAAAATAATGGCCCATATAATTTTAGATTTCGGAAAAAAGCCAGCTGTAAACAACAATATTTTTACACATCAACTTGAAGACTAATAGTTGCTCTCTATTTATGACCAATGTAAGAGAAAGAGCGAGAAAAACGTCCATTGCCAAAAATTAAGGAGCTCGCAAAAACAAAGCACTTTATAAGATGTAATAACAAATATTTGAAACAAAAGTAAATGTAAAGGTTTCTCAAAGTCATTTCTTAGCTGACTTACTGTTCAACTCACTGTTCACAAGTTCATGATCAATTTTCTTGGCTGCTTCCACTGTCTGACTCAATGAACATCACTCGGCGAAACTTTTTCTTTGGAGGTTCAGATTCGGGGCTACCCATTGCACTTTGTGACGAGGCCATATTGATGTTGAAAACCCCTCCTGTAATTGTATTGCCATAAAACATCGTTTGCAGCTGGTTTTCATGCACTGACGAAGTCGATGAGCTCGCTGCAAGTTGATAGTGGTTAAAAGGTGGTGCGCAGACCGGAAAGTGAAACGCTCCTCGCGAAACATCTGAAACTTCTCGACTTGTCGACGCCGTGCTTGAGAGAATGTTTGAAATATTTTCCATTTGTCGCTCTCGTAGGCTGCTGTAGTTGTTTATTGACTGGAGGTTTTGGTGGCCGGTTATCTGTACTATCTGATTTGGCGGGACGTCATTATCCTGCAATTTTTGCACGAGTGTTTTTCTCCCGGCGTGGTTTGTTTTACGGGGAATTCCCCCCGCTTCGCACATGTCTTTTAGGATACTGTTCAGTTTATTTACTCCCATAGGTTGTGCTTTAAACCAAGTACAGTCGTTCTGCTGCCCCTGAACGGAAGATTTGAAGTGGTTTACCGTCAGATAAAATGGAGCGTCTGGTTCCAACATGGACTGAGGACGTTTATCTCTGTACAGTTTATAAACATTTACTGGATTGCGCTCGGCTGGAATCTCTTTGTTTTCATACATTCTCGGTTTCACGGACCTGACATTCCGTGGGTTGTCGCCCTGTCTGCTCTTAGTTTGTCTCTCTGAATGAACAAGATATTCTTTGCCCTGACTATCAGTCTCCAAAACAACATCGCCCCAACGCAAATTTCGTTGTTCTGTGCAACCTCTGAGACCGAAGTGTATGATATTATTCAGCCACACAGTGTTCAGCAGCGATTGTGGGGAACTTGTTCCCAAGACTTTTTTTTCAAAGAGAATATCAATTTCCTCGTCTGAGAGAGCAGTAGTTGCATTCGGTTTATTTCCTCGGCCTTGTTTTTTCAGTTCTTTTTGCTTTGCTTTCAATGCGTCTCTCAATCTCGTAAATTCGGGATCAATGAATAGTCTTTTCCTATATTCGTGCCTTGTAAGATAACGGTCAACGCTTGATAAGATTCCTCTGAGAGAAGACGGCTCATATTGTTCACCTTTCTTCGTTCTAGCTGCAATAATAAACTCACTAAGGTATACATTCAGCTCCTCTGGTGGGATTTTCTCTAATTCTCTCTCTTCTTTCCGAACCTCGCGAAGAAATTTTAGAACAATGTTGAGGTCATACATGGTCTTTTTCTTCGTATTTTCGTTCTCTTGTTGAGCGATAAGCTTGTCAACATCATCTTCAGACACATCAATAAATCTGCATTTAGAATTATCGTCGATTAAATCGAGAATATTTAGATTAAAGTTAGGTTCGTCCGCCATTGTGTCGAGATTACTTTGACAAAGGCGCCGTTGCGAAAGGCGCGATTTATTATGTAACCATAGCAACGGTGATCTTTTTACGTGTGAAGATAACATGTTATTCTCACGTGTGAAGATATGATGTTTACGCGCGAAAGCTCACCTGGTATTTCATTGGTGTTTATATAATAAACAGAAATACTCAGAAGAGCTAACACCAAAGCTGAATTTTCCGTTTTGTCGCAGTGGACGCATCAGAATAACCTCTAAATGCTCTGACCAAGGATTGAAAATCATAATTATATGCATTCAATACGCGAACAAAAACGAAGTGAGCAAATCACTGAGCATCATAGGCACTTTCATAATGGCGGCCGATTTATTTATTCTTTTATATGTATGTTAATTAGCCTCACTGGCCACATTTTGAGTAGTACTGTAGCTCTTCCAGACCTCTAATTTTATTGGCCCCGTAGTACTGTAGCTTCTATTGTGTTTAGGTCTAGGGCTATTGTTTACGTTGTTTAACCTATTGTTTCGTTAACCAATCACTGAGCTTGTTTGGAAAGGTACAGCCTCTCCCCACATTTTAGAGTAAAAATTCTTTTGAATTTTGCACATGTTACCGAGGCCAGTGAGGCTAATTAACATACATATAAAAGAATAAATAAATCTGCTGCCATTATGAAAGTGGTCTATGGCAGACCGATCTCGACCTGAATAAACAAAGTGTCATCCACGAGATAGCGCCTTGTTTGCAGTTTCTCGTGGGATATGAAGCAAGGTATCCCAGTTCCAAGGAACCATGCTCCCTTGGGTCTTTTTAGAAATATATCATGCTTATCCTTTTTACGATTTAAATAGTGTACAACGTTTTCCCGTTTTTCTGGATCTACCTGTTGATCAATTAGTGTCAAAGTTATTTTCTTGTTGAAAGGCCATGGTAACATGGCATCGTATTCACCTTCCATTACACAGAGACCGACCGAGAGGTGAGTATTCTTGCTGGTCAACCGAAGTGGGTAGCCATTAGGATGAGCTACCACTTGCAATTTGTAGCCATAACATTCTGTGTAGAATGGATCACTTTCTATTGCTTCTTTTAGTCCTGCTTTCGCTTTATTAAAAATTTCACTAAACTTGTTAATCTTCCAAATAAACCGCGTGTTATTATTATCTTTATCCGTATTAGTTTTAATTTCTAATTTCCTTTGAAGTGCCTTCACTTTTTCCTCCAAGAGTCTTGTTGTCTCTTGGTCCGTTTTTTCTTTCAGTTCCAATTGCCCCTGGAGTGCCGCCACTTTCTCTTCCAAGTTTTTTGTTGTATCTTGAGTGTTACTTAACTCATCCCGGGTTTGACTTAACTGAGCTTGTGTTTCATCTAACTGAACTTGTGTGTCGTTTAACTTAACACAAGCAAAGGTAAGGTGCTCTCCCATGGTGAGTTGAAGATGGGATGGTACGTTTTTCCGCTGAACCTACAGAAAAGAAGACAAGTAGACGTAGAAACAAGCGTATTTATCTAAACTTACGTGGCAACAAATTTCGCATGTTAATCTCGTAACACAAAGTTTGTTTTGGCAGCTTTAAATGACAGTGAAGAAAGGCAAAATCAGTCAGGGTGGAACAATAGCGCGATATAATCCGGTGAATTGAATTGAAATTTCATTAGTCGCTTTTCTGTGTATCACGTTTAACAGCCGTTACATTATAAACTAAATTCGATTCTGAAACGACATTACGGCATTACAATGACGGCTAGTTCGCGGTTCCGCCACTACGGGAAGTCCCGAGTTTTCTCCCAATGCCGTCATGATACAACTGTAGTGTCGTCTCAAAAATGAATGGCCCTTATCGTAGAAAAGTACTCCACGCCAACATATCAGCGGTTTCTCGCTTTCTTGACCCTATAGTCTCGTTTTGATGTTTACGAGAACCTCTGACGACGATGAGCGTAAACATTAAAACGAGACTATAGGGTCAAGAAAGTGAGAAACCGCTGATATGTTGGCGTGGCGTACTCATCTATAATAATACGTTAATACTCGACTTTGGCTAAAAGCCTTACATCGAATTTACAATTAAAAAGATAACAAAAAGCAAACTTTACTATACTATATACTAGTGTATCCAAAAGATAGTAATTGCTGCGGTAAATTTGTTGTAATAATGCTGTTTTATCGCCTCGCTGGTATTACAGAATTTTCTCTTTCGTTTTTTGAGGAAAAGCAAAGCAAATGTAACCGGGATGAATCGACGAAAACTCCAGCTGATAAGACTAATTTTGTTTTGTAATTCACGCATCAAGTTCTTGCAATGTCTGTAGAATATTGTTGAGCAAAGGACGCGTTCGCCACGAGGAAGGTGTGAAAATTTAGGTTTAACTTAATTATTGATAATGAATATGTTGCGTAACTAGCTAGCCGTATCGTATTCGCGTCTCCACGCTCTCAGCCCAGGTTTCGCGTCCCCACGCGCTCAGCTCAGTCTCATCGACCGCTGTCGGAGTGATTTCAAAATAAATTTGTCTTTTATTCCGTACAATCTTCCAAAATCTTTGCTATCCAACGGTCCTATCACTATGCCTCACAGTCCTCGCTCAACTCGCGGTAGTCTTCGACACTTCAGTTCCGATTACCACTGGCACATGTTGGACCAAAATATTACAAATCTCGCAGCCAACAGCTTGAAGCAGCAAGCGAGGCTATTGTTCGTGGCGCAGTGAATTCTGGCCCAAAATGTGTGCGTGGCGCAGTGAATTCTGGCCCAAAATATGTGCGTGGCGCAGTGAATTCTGGTAAAAAGCGATCAAATCGAGATTTTTCGTAGCTTATATTTTTTTCTCATATTTTTCTCTTAAATCCTGATTATGTTGCTGCTCACTCGCTACGCTCGTTCCGCAGCAACAATATACTTGTATGCCTTTATACTATTTACTTGTGCAGCCTTGCCCCGCTTAAGGTTAGTTTTCGCAATTCAACTGCTTTCGGGCAAAAAGAAAGAAAAACTGAATATTGCTTGCAGATAAATTCTAGCTAGTTGTAAAGCCGTTGAGCACGACGTTTTGTACGCGTAATCAGAATTTTGTTCTCAAAATACGGTTTTCACACCCAAATTGCTCATTAAAACAAAACAAACTCAATGTAACACATTGCCGGCTGGCAAAGGGCAGACAACTGCGCTGCAAAGTTTGAAAATATTCATGAAAAAAAAACTAAACTGGAAAGCGACACGAGCATTAAAGAACATTCGGAGAGTGTGTTCTATTATTCCAATGAAAAAGACGATGGACGCAAAGAACAACCAAAATTCAGAAGATGAGAAACATTCGGAAAGTAAGGCCTCTTTTACATGGAAAGAGGATGATCCTAGTGCATAAGGATGATCCTAGAATGTTCATTTGGTTTACATGCATAAATGCGGCTTCCAGGATCAACGCTTCATTGGTTTACATGAAAAATTCGACAGGATGGCGCCAGTTCCTTTAAGGTGGCTCGATATAGTTATTGGCCAGTCTTTCAAATAAAATATAAACGATCTTACTGCTGTTATTCGAGAGTTTTGTTTCGCGATATTAGGCTTAATATACACGTACATGTAGCTTAGGCTTTCTCGTTCACGGAGAAATCTAATTTGGCAGTCTTGTCTCGTTACCATGGCAACCAATGATTGAAATGTTGGGCTTGTTGTTCAAGGCTAGCAAACCTCTTAACGGATTTTCTAGGGTTTTACACGGTAAATATTCGCGATTTTTGGTGAAACAGAAGAAACATTCAGTAAGTCTAATCTAACAAAGCCATAAAATCGGAACATAATTTTCGGCAATTTACTCACTTTTCGTTTTTTACGTTTCTTGCGTTTGTGTATGTACAAAAATTGTTAACTTTTTTTGTGATCGAGAACAAAGAAAATCTTACCAATTTGTCAATTTTTATAAACATTCACCGTGTGGAGTGCGCGCAATAAACGTTTTAGTTACCGTAAAAACCTCTTTATATTCGTGACGTCATCAAAATAAACAAACGTGCGCTCGCTACATTTTCGTTCCCATGCCACGCGCGCCAAAAAACTATATGGAGCCACCTTAAACCTTGGGGCTCCCGAGGCCGTTTACATGGAGCTAGGATGATCCTAGCGCTAGGATCATACTATCTCTCAAATAGGATGATCCTAGCGCGAGGGCCAAATGCAACCCTTGGCATTTAAGTAATGATCCGCATAAGAAGGATAGTACTGAACGGCAATGCACGATGGAATGTCAACTATTTTCATTGTTACAACTAGTGATCTCATTGGTCTAGACTCAAAAACCGCTAAAAAGTTAAGGTTCAAGGTCCATAAAGTCTAAATTTTTTTAAGGTTTCAAGTATTTTGAGACCCAATCGCACAACATGCAATTTTTAAAAGATATTGTATTTGGGGAACTTCATCAAAGAAGCAAAATTAGTAGCTATTGTCTTCTGCTATTCTGATCGGTCAAGCACGAACGTTTCCTAAAATATATTTGACGCAATGAAATATAATTATGAACCATCAGCCCCTCCTCTATTCTTAAAATCAAAGTTATTCTATGTGGGAAAGAGCCAATGCCGCAGAACAATGAAGTTTACTATAGTTCTTATGTGAAGCATTATACTTAAACTGAAAACAGAAAACATTTTGCGCTCGGATGATCCTAGTACTAGGATGATCCTAGCACTAGGATTATCCCCTTTCCATGTAAATAGGACCTAAGTTTTATTTATCCTGAAGATTCGGAAGGTACATTTCTCTGAGTCGTGTTTTCTGGCAGTCGTCTGCTTTTAAAATGTTGAAACGATTTGAAACTGAATGATAAGTATTAGTTTCTTTCAATTTTTTTACTCTTGTCGAAGCCTTAACAACCTTACCTCTTGTGCGATATTTTTTTATGAAATAAAAGAGGCTGATTCATTGCAGCAGTTACTGTATGATTTGTGGTAAATTCAACCCCACCTTCCAATGACAACTTTGCCAGTTTCAGTATATATAAATAGCAAAATGTTACGGGACAGCCTTATAATAAACTTCTTATTAACACTCACTAGGGACCGCCCGTACCAGAAAAGACCTTGAGCGATATTCACACAGCACGGCCCTCGTGTTCGGTAAATAGAAGAAAATAATGTCGTTTTAAACGCAATCAAAAGAGTTGGATGACGATACCAAAATTTAATGTGATAAAAGCACAAACCTTTGCGTTGCATCCCATCTGAACATACGGGCAGGAGACTAAGGTCAGCGGACAGTCGTTTTCAATGTGATTTGGAATCTAAAAAAAACAGAGACAGAGACTCGTGAATACAAAACGCACCTTTTACAATTCGTGGATGGAGGACCGGAATTTATTTGTAAAAGATGAAATAAGGCAAATTTTGTTTCGAAAACAATAAATTTAAAAGACTTGTCTTATAGTGTGACATAAATATGCATTGTGCGAAATGAGAGAGAACTGGATGACGTAATGCGTTAAATTTGCTGTGAACTCAAGGGGGAAGACCAGATACCATGCAGTTCTTTAGAACCCCTAATTTCCTTGGACCTGGGCAAAAACCCATAAGTGGGTTGTAACGTGCAACTGTCTCTTGTACGCTTCAAAACAAGCTTCCGATTATTCAATATGCTACGAAGTTGTTATAGCCATATTTGGAAAATCAAGATAAAAATATTAACCAGTTAATTCGCTGGAACAACTTGCTTCCACTCTCGAGGGACCGAGGGGTTTCCAAATATGGTACTACGCAAAAAATGAATATTCGAAAGCTGTGAATGCACGTTACACGTTTCAACCCACTTATGGGTTTCTGACCTGGGTATCACGCAGCTCTATTGTTTTCAAGGCTAGGGTCCATTGTTGTGTTGTTTGTTCTATTGTTTTCTTAGCAAATTAGAGAAGACCTTGTAAGAGCTGCGTACTGCCCCGGAAAGTCGATCCCGTGCATTGTGTGAGTAAACAAATTTATAACATTACGTAATCTGTTCTCTCCTATTTCAAACAATGCGTATTTGTGAGTAAACGTATAAAAGCAGATCTGTTCTTTGGAAACAATAAGTTGCTGCTCAAACCTAAGACAAAACTTTTCCACGAGTAATAACTTAAATTCAATATAAGCTTTTTAAAACAAAAAACACGCAAGCAAAAAATGGCTTATCGACAAAATAACACTTAGCCTACTTTAAAACTGATATCAACAACAGGAGTATATTTTCAATTAATATTAGCTTGGAAAGCTTTACATACAGCGATGAAAGACAATCAAAACAACCTCGATATGTACTTTGAAAAGTTTATTGAGCTGAAGGTTTAATACAACACTCAAAGTGGATCTTAAAGATCAAACAATGGCTCTCAAACTGAGGAAATCAGTTTCGATTAAAATTCAACTGAAGTTTATAATTGTGCTTACAAATCATTTGATAGCTAATTAATAAGAAGGATTTGCGCAGTGAAATTAAAAAGTATAGCTTTGTTTTTTTTTAGGAGAACTATGTTACGCCGATTCCTTTTACACTTTACTGAATGGAGTTTTGTTTCTACAGAGTACGTTTGAAGCGGATAGAGTTTAAACTCTCATTATGTCCAAGCAATTTTCATCAGTTTTGCCTCTTGAAACAGCAAGAAGAAAATGAAACTAACAAAAATTATAGGCTTAGGTTAAAACAAATTATTTTTATGAAATGATCAAACAATTCTGTTCCATTTAACTCTTAGCACTATAGCGTAGGCTTCAAAACAATAAGCGCTCAGTTTTCATTCAGAACTGAAATGTGGAGAAGTACGGGATACACTGTACACTTCAAAGTAAGTAGATAAAGACGAAAAAAGTTTCAGAAGTAAGCTGAGTGTCTGGAACTAACCGTTATTCCAATTGAAAAATTATTTACAAGAAAGCAATCTTTGAATCCAAAATAAAGTTTGTAGGCTTCCAAACGTTTGGATTAATGAATGTCTTTTTTTTCTTTCAGCTGATAAATTTCAACTGATGAACTTCAAACAGGAAGGGCTAAAACATTACGACACTTTCGTTGAAGACGTGAATTTGTGCTTTGTTAGTGGCAGCGAGTCAAGTTCATTCATACTTTTATACTTTCAGCCACTTTGATTGTTTTTTCCGCAACTTTATAGACACAAAATTACAACAAACTTCTCTCTTTAACAAACCTTTAACATAGTTTAATACATAAAAGCAATAGACTGCATTTTCTATGAGTTTACCGGCGTTAATATATATAGATAGGCTTAGCCTAACAGCGGAGCTCTCTGAACAGAAACGATGATGATAAGCTTAACTTAGGTGAAAGGTCGGAAGCACAAGAAAAATTAGAATTAAGATTGATGACCAGGCTATTAATTTTAGCAATTCTCAAAAACAGTAAGCTTATTACGAGACCGTCTGCACAGAACATTTAGACTGCACAAATTCCACAAAAGCTCACTGTTTGAGAAATGTGAAACCTCTCTTGAGTAGCAAACCGCGAAAAAAAAGCAGGAAAAAACGATTTTGCAAACCGTTTTCTCCGCTAAACACAACAGTGTTTTTTTTTCTTTTAAAATGTTTTATTTATCAATAACAAATCCCTAAAGTTTACAATATTATCCTGAGAGGCTAGTCATTTCCGGTTACAAGGCATCCTGAGTTAAAGCTAGTCATTTCCGGTTACAATAATACAAGGTCAGTTCCGGTTTGCAGTCCTTTCTGGTTTGCACATGATTACCTTAGTCATTTCTGGTAATGAATGATGAGTTGCCAGTAGCTAAATTATTAGAGTCACAAGCTTTGACTGTTGTATTTCACAAATATTCGGATGACATCACAAAGCAGAAAATTTCTGTTCGCGGTTGGGGGGGGGGGGGGGGGGGGGGGGTACTCCCATATATGAGCTATATAGGTATGTGCCGCTGTGAAGGGTATGGTTTTCAGGCAGTTTAGTCTGGGATAGGGTATAGTAATCAGAGATTTTTGGTCTAGAATAGGGTATCATTTTCTACGAAACTGATCAGTTGCATGAAGAATTTAGTCTAGACGAGGTTTACTGGCAAATGGCATTTAATAATCGGTAAGGTGTGCTGTATGACATTTTTACTGACCCCTGGTATCTTAGACTGTGATAGTGAATGAGTTTCTGCAAAATAGCGAGTCTAGAAAAGGTCTAGGATAGGGTAGGATTTTTCGGTGTTTAGTCTAGAATATGGTTGCAAAATGCAGCTAAAATGGTCTAGTATAGGTTAAGGGTCTCAGAGTCCCAGCAGCACACCCCCGCCCAAAAATTTGCAAAGTACCCCCCCCCCCCTCCCCCCTCGGTCAATTTGCAACTGTGTTGTGATGTCATTCCTTATGTCCCTTACAGTGGCCCGAGAGTTCTCGGTGCTATTGTGAAAAGTTGCTTTATTTCGAAAAACCCATATACCATAAAGTATGGTCTTAATGAAAAAGCGTGCTCGCATGTCATTCTCGTCGACAGCAGAAGTCCATTAGGTAAAAGAAAATAGTTTTAACATTAACTAAAAACCTGGTATTGAGTAGTGCCGATAGGGTGGGAGTGAAAACACCCCACACCCTTCCACAGGTTCAAATTTTAATCTAGCTTGGAAAGGCGTGGTAAACAGTTATCTGGTTCCACATTTGCAGTACCATTGCTAAACCAGACACCCAAGATTCGCATTCTTGACACCCACGTCAGGCCATAAGGAGTGTCCGGACGTTAGCACCAAGCTCCTAACTTCATGGCTTAAGTACTCTTTGCCACATTTAATTTAGTCCCTGTACCTGTCTCGTATTTGTGAAGTAAGGTAAACAATTTGTCTAAAGAAAAAATGTCGTTTACAAAACATGTGGAGTTATCCGCATATTGGCGAATTTTAAAACGCTTTCCTCAGGCTTCTGGAAGGAGAAAACCTTCAATAGTATCATCCTTTCTTATACTGGTAGCCAAAACGTCTGCGCATAAAATGTACAAAAGTGGAGACCGGGGATCTCCCTGCCTCACCCCCCACTCGAGTGGAATTTCTTTAGTCAAAAAACCATTAACTATAATTTTCATATTTGCTTGACAGTATAATGTAGATATTCAGCAAGATACCAGTTTCATTGGTAATATTTATATAATCTAGAGGGTCACGCAAGAGAAATAAATTCTCAAAAATCGTCCTACCTGGGAAGGAACAAGTTTGACCTTCTTGAAATAATCGAGGGTAACACTTTTGAAAGTCTGTTTGTAAGAGCTTTTGAACAAATTTTGTAATGAACATTGAGTAGCGAAATGGCCGGGCCACCAATTTTTGAGGTTTTTCTTATCATCTTTCTTGTAAAGTAATCTAGTCACGCTTCCTTACATTGAATCACTGAGAGAATTATTTTCCAAACTAAATTTATAATTTCGAACAGAATAGGGCCTAAAAGATCCCAGAATTTAGCGTAAAATTCTTGAGGTAATCCGTCTGAACCGGGGGTTTTCCCTGAAGAAAGTCCACGCATTGCGTGGGTAATTTCAGCCATTCGCTCTCACTTAATCTGTTTTCAAGTTTGTTCAAAAATTCGGTTTGGACTGTTAAATTAACAGGTTCTTGCAAGTACAAATTACGGTAAAAATCGAAATGAGCCGGAGAAAAGGAACAAGCTTAACTAAGGTGAAACTTAATTAAGGTGAAAGGTCGGAAGCATAAGAATTAAGATTGACGACCGGGCTATTTTCAATTTTAGCAATTCTCAAAAAAAAACAGTATTACCCGACAGTCTACACAGTACATTTAGACCGTAGAAAAGTTCACAAAAACAACTTTTCTCTGTCTAGAATAACTAGTACGACTACTTTCCGAATAAAATACAGTTTTTGTTTGTCAAAAATTTCCCGAGAAACTGATTTGGAAATCTAAATTGCAAAAATACACAAACATGTTTGCATAAGTCGACGCGAGTGAAGACAGAAAATCTAAGTCTTGTTTTGTTTACATAAAATCGCTTTTCAATCTGTGTAATGAATGAACAAACACATAAAAATGGACAACACAATCTTCTTTCGAAAAATTTTATTCAAATCTCCATAAGTTTATGTTTAAAAGCAAAACGCGAACCATTAAGAGCTCATGATTCGAGGCCGAGATGTCTCCGATGAAAGAAATCAAAACAACTGAATTTAATTGAGCGCGTTCTTAACAATTCTCCCGAAAACTAGCGAGAACACAAAAAAATCAATCACAGATTGATATCAACATAAATTCCCATCGAAAAATGTATTTTGTTTTACCTTTAAGTCCCTCCACTGCTTGGAAATTGTTTAAATCTCCGCTTCTTCAGTTCTGAAACCCGAAGTGACAAACATCTTCCCGCATTGCTCCCATCCTCGAAGCAAGATTTTGTCTCTGAAAGCTCTTCTATTTCCACTATAGCGGCTTCTGAATATCCCTTAATTAGTATCCCTGTCTTGAGAAGCAAACCGCGAAAAAATTCAGGAGAATAACGACTTTAATTTAAACGGTTTTCTCCGCTAAACACAGCAGTGTTTTCCCAGGTGACGTGAAATTGCAATGTTGTTGGGTGGCGTCATACGCGCGTGTTTTGCGACGGTCTATGCGCCTGCGAGTTAGCCCTAAGCGACGGCGGTCGGCGACGGTCGGCGACAGCGGCGGGCACACAACGCGCCCGCGAAACATTCCGCTAGCCATGACCATGAAAAATGACGGCCATGGGTTCTATGGTTCTCTGGTTCTATGAGTATGGAGCTGCGCAGCCGGGCCTTCGGCCCGGCGAGAGCTCCGCTATAATCCAATTTGGGATGTTGAAAAGCTTGTAAATTACGAGTCGTTCTCGTGTTCTCCCAACATCCCGCGTGGGTTTATAACGCCGCTAAACTCATAGAAAATGCGATCTATTGCTTAAGTAAATAATGTTCAACGAATACTAGTTAGCATAAGAACAACATGATTTGCATATAAAAAGCAGGAAGATTTATATCAAAGCATGGTCAAAATTGGGCTATTAGCTATCGCGTGGTCGCACGTACCACATAGTCGAAGGCGTTGAATTCGCACGTTTTACATACTCCGTTAATATCCGTTAAAGGTACGTTGGCCGCTATGACCTTCCATGCCCATTTCTTTGGATTCGTCGGTGATCGATATTTATATTTAGTCTTTTCTTTTGCTTCTTCATTTAAGTGGATAGAAATCTGTTTCTTGGAAAGGCACCATAGCTGCAGTATTTCATTCAATAATTTGTACAGGCACGATAAGTTTTCTCGCCTAGGGCTAGTCACCAATATCGTAGTGAAGCTTAATCCTAAGGGTTATGCCGACTCGGACCTCGTCCAGCAGATTCAACATTGCCAATTTCATCGATAGTAAAAGATACGAGGAAAAGATAACTGAGCCCGCTGCCGTTTTATCAAAGTAGGCCAGTTTCAGAAAACTATAAATGAGGACCGTGTGCGTCACATTGTCCCATAATTCTTATCTAAGTATATCATAACTGTTAGTACTAAGTCAACCATAAAGTAAGCAGCCTGCGATGACGGCCTATTACCGTTCACTGCCTGTATTCAAGATTAAAGACAGCATTTCATGCAGTTACCATTTCCCTGGAAGTTGAACCACCACAGCTGTTAGGGCAAGCTAGTGGGAACTTGTTGCACTTTTCAATATGATTCTGCAAAAAATAAAGACGAATTGCTCTCATGTACAAAAGCAGATATAACTTCTCACAGTAACAGCATCTGCATCTATTAATAATGGTAATAGGACTGAGTGGAGTCCAATTCGGTCTGTAATCATACGAGCGATTAACAAAATCGGACGACCGCGAAGCGGAAGTCCGATTTGTTTAATCACGAGTATGATTACAGACAGAATTGGACGACACGAAGTCCTGTTACCAATTAATCATAACTATAACAAAATTTGAGGATAAAACGTTAAATTGTTACACGTTTTGGTGATTAAAAAAAACAATTGAGTGCATGTGTTTTTGACCGAGATGCACGTACGGAAAAAGAATAGCGCGCGCAAATGACGCGTACTGTCCAATTACATCGTCCAGTTACAAGCATGACGCGTAAACTGTCCTATTAATGCTCTAATCGGGCCTGCTGATAACCAATCAGATTCGAGAATTTTGTTATAGTTTTGATTAATCACGTGAGCCGCCTGCAAGGGACTGCGTGAGTTACATTTGTCGGTTCACAACAGTTCTAGTGGAATATTAAATCAAGCAATCAATCAATCAACCAATCATTCAATCATTTATTTATTTATTTAGACACATAAAGCCTAGAAGTTAAAAACTTGTTAAAACGCGCACGTGTAAATAAATCTATCTATTCATTCATATAATTTATAAAAACGAATAAAACTAGGCATAAAACAAATAAATAAAATGATTAAAAAGAAGAAATTAAATTACTAAGTTTATAAATGCGGGTTAAGATATAAAGATTAATTAAAAAGTAGAAATAAAGTTTCTAGGAGTTGTATAAAGGTGGGTAAAAGCATTAAAGCATTTCGCAAATGGTACGTAACCTGGTTATAAGCGGTAAGTCTCTCTGCATGATAATTATTCTTAATGAGTTTTACCTGCATGTGACACGCTGGGTGTGGCTCCCTGCAATATTCGCACTCTATGATCCTCCACCCGCACGTGATCGTCACGTGTTGCTCCAGTTCTTTCCTTTTCAAAGTCACGTGACAATTTTTGTTGGTACAGGAAACAACTTTGGAGGGGCAGGTTTCCAAGTGGACCTGTTACGTACAATAAAAATACGCATATTTCGTGTGCCAGCAATAGGTGTGGAAAAGAGGAAAACAATTCTGTTTATCTCATATTTACTAAGATGACATGATCGAGGTTAGCATTCACTATCTTTCTCTTTATCACCACACGCGACGTTCTCGACGTCACTAATCCCATCAGTATTCGTGCAGAATGTGTTTCACATATGAACCTAGTAAATAATAAATAATAAACTGACCGAATTCGTTATGAGTCTCTACGGGGATCAGTGGTTAGTGCCTCCGACCGGTGTACGGAAGGTCATGTGTTGGACTCCAGCGGGACCCAATGAGATTTGTTCTTTGAAGTCCAGCATGCTCGCGAAAAACTGAAGAATACATACGAATATGAATATATGAAAATCATATATGTGAACTGCGGATAAACATAAGTGAAACACTGTACACTGCGAGGATCACAAATTTCACTCAAACTGAATACAGTTAACTATCAATAATATTAGTCTGTTTCGGTTTTTACCTCTTTGTTCCTCAGTTCACCGGTCCAGTCGCAATCTTCACTTGGACATTTCATTGCAAACGAAAGAATTTTCCTTCCTGTTGCTTTGTCAGGAAAAACGTCCTAAAATAACACCGGGAGAAAAATCATTATTCCTTAACATACTTGAGCACTCAATACAGTTCTTTAGAACGTTTATGCTTTATCTTTCGTTTTCACAGCAAAATATAATATTTCATAAAAAAATACTACAATATTACACAGCAAAATATTACAATTGGAAGAAGTGCTTAAGATTAGCAGTAATCAAAATAAGATTCAATTAATTTTTAAGGCGTCCGAAACGAATTTTACTTGACCTTCTTAAGTAGTGAATCATTACAGAGACAGAATATAGTGGCTACGGCAAACGGAGAACGTGACCTTACCGTTTGCGCTCTACCGTGAAAGAGGTACAAGTTGTTATATAAACTTGAAGTTTATTTACGTTAACTGACTAATAACAGAAAAAAATACAAGAAAACAATCAATCCACTCTAGAATTTGAGTTGTTAGTAGTTAAGTTTGTGTTTCTTTCTTTTCCCCTCTGGTTTGTGTGTAAATTTAAATTTTACCAGTCGTGTCATTTTACATAGAATTAGAACGTATGAGTCTAGTGATTCATTTATTTAGATAAAGAAGATAAAAATCAAAGGCTGATCCTATGATCCAACTCGTGAATACGCGAAGCGTGTTTAACGAGATATGGTATACGGGTACAGATATGCAAATTTGTCACTCCATGTCACTAAGTCGTAAACTTGTAATTCCCCAGGGTATTGCGTAATGTCTCGTTTCAGACAATGGCATATTTATGTCACGCTAACATGTTTTATTATTTGTAAACTGAATACGCTTATTTGTAAACATCAAGAAAAAGTTAAGTAACCTTCAGTTGTTTCGTATTCACGAGATGGCTCTTAGAGTCCCTTTGATTTTTATCTCGTGATGCGCCAAGCGCGTTAAAAGAGATATAGTATACGGGTACATTTATCATTTATCAATTTACTGTTTTTTTTTTTCGCTCTTTGTTTTAGGCTTATTCTCTCAAATCGCTGCCCGTTGCTCGCAAAGGCATGAAGCGCCGAAAACGTGGATTCTCGCGCGTGTCTGCTGGCGAATTTAATACGTAATGTGTCGTTTCAGACAATGCATATTTATGTCACGCTTAGATGTTTTCTTATTTGTAAACTGAATACGCTTATTTGCAAACTGCAAATGGAATTAAAATTCCAAGTTAGCATTTATCATTTTATTTTTTTTTTCGCTCTTTGTTTTAGGCTTATTCTCTCAAATTGCTGCCCGTTGCTCGCAAAGGCATAAAGCACCGAAAGCGTGGATTCTCGCTCGTGTCTGCTAGCGAATTTAAACTGAATAAGCTTATTTGTAACTTAAAGTTGTTTCGTATTCACGAGATGGCTCTTAGACTCCCTTTGATTATACTTAGCATGAAGCGCAAGGCACGCGAGAGGAGGGAAGAAAAAAAAATGCGCCTTTTGACACACTATTGTTCTGGCCCTTCCACCCTCCACACTCCCCCAAAAACTGAAAAATACGTGTCAGACACAACATAACAGCAGCTAGTATAAAAAATGCTGGAGATTCAAAAAACTCATACTGGATGCAATAACGGGGGTTTCTAGCTCTACAACAAATAAACACAGAATATACTCTAAGGAACGAAACACACCAAGAAGACGCTTTTATTGCAACAGAGAGAATTACGAGAGTGAAATTTGTGATCCTCGCAGTGTGCTGAAAAAGCAACCTGAAAAACATTCAGGCTTGAACGGGATTCGAACCCATGACCTGGCGATACCGGCGCAATGCCCTTTCCACTGAGCTATCAAGCCAGATGGATAGATGGTCAATTGTGAGTTCTCTATCCATCCATGCTCTATACATAGATAGATAGATAGATAGATAGATAGATAGATAGATAGATAGATAGATAGATAGATAATCTTTATTTAAACACGGTAAAAATTCGTCAGCTAAAAATCATTATAATACTAACACAAAGCAATAAACTAATATTAAAAAATATCTATATATGATCTACATCTGGCTTGATAGATCAGTGGATAGAGCATTGCACTGGTATCGCAAGGTCATGGATTCGAATCAAAATTGACAGTTGACGTTTTGACGATCAGTTGTCACAAATGATCATCTATCTATCTGGCTTGATAGCTCAGTGGATAGAGCATTGCACCGTTATCGCAAGGTCATGGGTTCGAATCCGGTTCAAGCCTGAATTTTTTTAGGGTTGCTTTTTTGCTGAAAAAAAAAATACTTAAAAGTTGATAGCAAACTGCGGGGATCACAAATTTCACTTATGTTTATCCGCGGTTCACATATATGATTTTCATTTTTTTTCATAAAGAGAGAATTACATTCTCAAAACGACTTTGATCTTTATCCATGGACCGAACAAACACTATCTCACGATTCATTCATAATGTGATTGAAAAAAATGTGAGAGGAGGTTGATCAAGGATATTAATGTATTTGAGTGGTATTTAAAGTGTGATCTCGTGCACAAATTATTTTTAACAAGCCTCAAAATTCCATCTTTTGATATAGATTGCTGCTGTATAATCAACCACAAAATTTCAACTTGTTGGCAAATAACAAACAGTTCATAACATTTTGATGTTAACTATTCCTAATATATATTTTTCAAATATACGTAATGGTCAAAAATGGTTTTTAAGTATTACACCTTTTTTTAATTAGTAAATGACAAACAAAGCAATATTTGTCTGAAAAAAACCTGCAAAAAAAAATCCTGCACAAGCAACGAGCGAAAAAAAAAAAATTCGTGCAAGCTGAAAATCCCCGCCCCCCCCCCCCCCCCCCCCCCCCATCCCGCCCCATCCCGCCCCATCACTTTTCTAATGGTCCGTCCCTAAGCTTGAAAAATCCATTTGAAGTATTCCAGAGCTCGAAGCCTTATTCACCGGTCAGCGGAATTACCAAGAAATGCCTTTTACAGCCGATCGAGCGAGCGATCGAGTGAAATTTTTAACCAAACGCTTGTTTTACGCTTCGCGTATTCACGACTTAATAAAAAGATAATAGATGAAAAAATGATTTACCCGGTGTCGGTCCAGGCCCTCCCTATCTGCAGGGCAAGTTAAAGGCTGGGCTTGAACTTCCTGTCTGTGGTTATAAACAAATAAATGGATGAAATAAATGGTAGATAAATAAATAAATAAATAAATAAATAAATAAACAAGACCGGTCGGTCTACTTAATTTACATAGTTTGGTCGCAAATTAAACTGAATTATCAGGGTTTGACTTGATACCCAGGCTTTGGTATATGCTGATCTCTGATTATTGAAAGCCGGTGTTGAAGGTGTGTTGAAACACAAATAATCGTTCATGTAAAATGAACTCTATAAAGAACGTTTATTAAGATATAGGAGAAAAACATTTGCATAAGTCATAGAGTGGGAGGGAAATTGTGGAGACGTCGCTGAAGGGGAGGAGGCTGGGTTAAAAAAAAGCCCCAATACTCAAATGAGCCAGCGTCGAAAAAACAAGAGAACGAAATCACCTTTTATTTAAAGGTCTTAAAAGGAAAGTTTGAAGGAAGACCCAAAGAATTATTTTTTGTGATCCAATTCTCATTTAAATCGAAAAACGCAAGAATATTAAAGGGACACTGTCGCAGCTGATATATCGTGTTTTCATAATTATGGCAGGAGCTTGCTTCATTGTCTTAAAATACTAAGAAAAAATCGCCAAAAGTGCTGAACGCAAAGAAATATGAACTAAAAAGACAAAACAACGACAAAAAAACTCAAATTTCCACCAGAATGGAAACTTTGATTTCTTGACGGCCTGTCACGAAATCAAAATTTATAAATAAAAGAGTAATCCACTTCTATCCTTGTACAGTACCTCCCAAAAGTATTAAAGGGGCAGTATCACGAGGTCGAAACTTGAAAACGTCGGCCCAGTTTTCAAGTTTGATTCCGCAAATTCAAAAAGGCCGTCGAGAAGTGGAGGTATTTGTTGAATCAAAAAATCCATTTTGATAGCCGGAAGAAAGAAAAAAAATCATTTTTAACAGTGATATGTCCAAAATTCCGGTGCAAGCCGGAATAGTGAACAGTGCCGCGCGTGGAACCTCGTGATACTGCCCCTTTAAAAGTTTGCTGTCGCGTAGCGTTTCGCCCGCGACGCGATTCGCGTAGCGCAAGATTACGAAAGGTTTATCCACAGGCTTCCCAAGCTCAAAATTCGACTCTACATACGTGGTGTATGCGACAGCTTGTGTATATAGAGAAATGTATGGGAAAATCACGGATTCTCTAAAATTGGGTAAATAACTATCTATTTTGAAATAAAGTTTACCTACCTCAAATGTGTCGCTTACTTGTGTCTTGTACTGAATTTGAAGCCATTCCGACGCCATTTAGCGAAGTTATTCGGAGTCGTTGTCTCTCCTTCTAAAAAGAAGGAAAGGCAGACCACTGCATCGATCGCTGGCCAGAGGTCACTCCACAAATCGCTCTTTCCTCAAAAGGAAAAGTCCCGAATCGCAATAAAACCAACAGTTCCATAGAACCCAATAAATTTCACAACACATACGTGTGCTTCGGCGGTCGAAAGACTCGTAAAGAACGAGATATTTTGCTTAAAATTCGCCTATTCGGCTTTCCAGATGTGCTTGTGACCGACCTCGCGCCAACGGTCGTTACACAACGACAAGTATCTGGTTTCATCCTCAACTCTGATTGGTTCATTTGAACCAAGTCACGCGCTGACAACACGACCCTCCACCGGAGGGAAAGGTACATTTTGTCACGAATCAAGTGTCACACACGGGTTCAGGTTGCCATCGCTTGCTATGTTGTGGTGCAATGTGTTCACAAGTTCAAGGATTCTTGAGCTGGACATGCTCGCCTCGTCCCAAATTATTACATCAACGTCTCGAATCCTTCGTACAAGGCTGGCAGTGGCCATTGACCTCTCCAGAACCAGTTTGGCTGGCATATCTGCCGTCCCAAGACCGTGCAGGCAATCCCGCTCGAACACACCACGGCGACTTTGACATTTCGGGATTCACAGTCCTTTAAAATGCTTGTTACTAGCCTTGACTTTCCAACGCCGGCCTGCCCAGTAATTAAAAGGTTGTGACCCGCCGACACAAACTGCAACGCTTTTTCTTGCTCTGCGTTGAGGGCCATTTCGACGAAGATAGCTGCTGCCAGAGAATATCTCGAAGTCGCAGGAAATTTTGCTCGATCACCGGAACGCGTCGATCAAAAACTACATTTTGTATGATTGCGGCTTCAGCCCATTTTGGATGCAAATGCGTGCGGAGAACTAATACGATGGAGCGAACTTATTGTGATAATTCAAGGAAAATTTTCGAATAAAGTTGAGTGAAACTCTTGAATGCACGTGGAGGTGTCAGATTTATTTTTACGCGGGTTTTCCCCGACATATGTAAACATGACTGTGATTGGCTATTGCGAACAATACAGCTTTCAGAAAACATCCCTTGGGAGCCCTAGTTTGACACTTGATTCGTGACAAAATGTACCTTTCCCTCCGGTGGAGGGTCGTGTTGTCAGCGCATGACTTGGTTCAAATGAACCAATCAGAGTTGAGGATGAGACCAGATACTTGTCGTTGTGTAACGACCGTTGGCGCGAGGTCGGTCACAAGCACATCTGGAAAGCCGAATAGGCGAATTTTAAGCAAAATTTCTCGTTCTTTACGAGTCTTTCGACCGCCGAAGCACACGTATGTGTTGTGAAATTTATTGGGCTCTATGGAACTGTTGGTTTTATTGCGATTCGGGACTTTTCGAGAGCGATTTGTGGAGTGACCTCTGGCCAGCGATCGATGCAGTGGTCTGCCTTTCCTTCTTTTTAGAAGGAGAGACAACGACTTCGAATAACTTCGCTAAATGGCGTCGGAATGGCTTCAAATTCAGTACAAGACACAAGAAAGCGACACATTTGAGGTAGGTAAACTTTATTTCAAAATAGATAGTTATTTACCCAATTTTAGAGAATCCGTGATTTTCCCATACATTTCTCTATATACACAAGCTGTCGCATACACCACGTATGTAGAGTCGAATTTTGAGCTTGGGAAGCCTGTGGTTTATCTTACTTTCGCGCAGCCGTCTGTCACGGGTCAGTACATAACTGCAACTCGATGGTTGGCAGCAAAATCGAAGGCGAATTTGGTTGCGAATGTGTTTGAAGTTTTCTTTTACGCAAGCGATCTTGCCATAAACAAGGGACATTTAAAGATCGATTGCGAATGTGTTTGAATTTTCCGTTTACGCAAGCGATATGCTATGCTAAATCTCTTCGAGATTCGCCATAAACAAGCGACATTTAAAGATCGATTGCGAATGTGTTTGAAGTTTTCGTTTATGCAAGTGATACGCTATGCTAAATCTCTTCGAAATTCGCCATAAACAAGCGACATTTAAAGATCTACGCAAGCGATACGCTATGACGAGCGAAATTTTATTGATCGATTGCGAATATGTGTTTGAAGTTTTCGTTTATGCAAGCGTCACGCTATGCTAAATCCATGCTAAATCCTGCAGTTTTTATCCAAATTAACTAATGCTTCTGTTTTGCTCTATAGAATCTTTTATCGAATGAAGTTGTATATTTGGTGGCATTTGGCGATATAACATGGAATTGTAGTGCATTTCGTTATTTCGGCGGGACAGTGTCCCTTTAAGGCTGGTTTTCACTAGCGCATAAGCACAAGCACAAGCCAACATAAGCAGACTCATTAACGTGTTATTCATTAGTTCCAATTGTTTGAACAAAACAGAACAATAGGCACTAATGATCAACATGTTACTGAGTCTGCGTATGTTGGCTTGTGCTTATGCTTATGCGCTAGTGAAAACCAGCCTTTAAGCATGACTAGCGCTGTTATTACCGAAATTTATGGACTAGAATCGGTCCCCCAAAAACAGGTAAGTTCGACTCGTTTATCGCGCGATCACAGTGCTTTAGGCCAGCGATCGATCGATCCTCGGCGATCATAAGAAAACTAATCAAACCAGATTGACTTTAGTTCCGGAGAAGCATTACATAATATATAATTGCTTCTGAAAAGGAGCAATTTTTGACTGTATCCTTCAACGTTAAATGTGCCACAGTCCACATAGCTACATATGAACTGATCTTATCTAATTTATAAGAGCTGAAGATATATATGCAACGCTTAGTTCCTCCTTAATAAAGCTTCTGTTGAAAACGCTGTTTTGGTCCATAAATTGGTCTGTCCTATCGAAATATTTGCAAGGAGATGACGTTCGACTTTCATTATAAGGTGACATCAGACAGTTTTGAACCAAAATAACAAAGCTAAGAATTCGTAAATATAACTATTAAAGGCACACCTTCTCAAATGTTTTTCGATGCATTCTCTACAAAACCTGTGTCCGCATCTCGTAAGAACAGGCTCCTTCAACGGCAAATGACAGATTAAACAGTGAAAATCATCTTCAACTTCACTCACAAACTCCTCTTCATGACCTGAAGGTAAGCGATTGCGTCGCGCTTCTGCCATAATATAAAACCAGTCTGTACAGTTTGTTATTTCGAAAGCGAAACCTTTGCCTTCGGGTCACTAATTTGCGTAAGTGACCTCGTAAATAATCGCCGACTGATTTTACATTTAAGTTGCTGTGATTGTGTGACCTATCTCACGCAACTTCGTTGGTACGTTTCACTGTCACAGTAGCGGATAAAGTCTTTTTTATCTTTTTATACTCGCAAAGTTCCAGTGAAAAACTAGTAATCTAGTAGCACTACAGAAAAATATTGCTCAAATGGTTCCATTTGAATGTGTTTATCTCAAAATTTCGTCAACAGACTCAAAAGTTGAAATCATAATAATTGACTCGAATTCATCCTGGCAAAAGACGTTTCAATAACTTGTCTTTGTGTTTTCTTGGTTTTTTAAAATCTCCGTGTAATATTAGTGTCACGTGAGTAATAACGGATTATCACTCACGTGTTGCACTGAGCTCTCCCCAATCCTCCTCTGCTTTCATAATCTGAGATGGCGGTTAAATCTTACACGAAGAAATGTCCAACGCTCATTCGCTCAAAACTACGCCTTGACTCCGAGGCTAAGATAAATAAAATGAGTCTTCGAATCTTTTTGTTGGATTTCACTGGTTGTTTACCATTTACCCAAAAAATCCGGAAATTTCGGTTGGAATGTAAATGGAAGGCTAATTTCGTCTTAGAAAACGAAATTTTTAAACGAAAAAATGTACGTTCTATTTGCTCCTTGCTACTATTTTCAGGCCTTTTGGCTTTTGTCCGTAACTGTGGAAACGTATGTGGAAATGGAGCACGAACATCCCATGGAAATTTCCATTCGGGGCTTTGATGCGTCCCATTTATTGCAATGTTAAACAACCGGTTTCACTTCACTTCACAACCAAGCCACCATCTTTAAGGTCGGGGATGGGGTACAGAAAGACACCATCATATTTGTGTTCAACGGTGGTTGTTGTCCGAGTACAAAACGTTTACTTTGAATGTTTTTCTTTTCTAATCGTTGACTATTTTATATTTACTCAATTTCACGGTCATTTTACCTTTTTGTACTGGCATTCTATAACCTTAACCAATTGTAAAAAGTCTTGCATCGTAACAAACAAACGGGGAAAAAGAGCCGTGTGGAAGCAATTTCGTCAACAGAACAAATAAATAACTCGATATTGCGTCAGTTTTGTGTTTTAAGACTAAATTCTTTCTTTTTCATAAAAAAATATTTGGGCCTTTTATAAGTTTTTTGATTTGTGAGTTTGTTTTAATTATCGTTGAAATGACGCAGGATGTGGGAACAGGCATCATATACCCGACATCTAATTTTGTATTACGTGGTGTGTTAAATACAATAATTATCGCGAGGAGATTAACTTTTGTTTGCTTAAAATATGGAGTGCCCTTTGATTCTCTGGATAAAGCCAGGGTATTGGCAGTAGTAGGTTATAAAGGGCCCTGGCACACTCTCCGGCCGCCCCTTTTTATCATAAGTTTTCATTTCTCAATTACTTAACCTAATTTTTCCACTAACTTCGAATTTGTCTTTGGTTCAGATTGCAATTGTTCTAAATTTCAAATGTGCCAGTTTGAAAACCCTAGGAGATTCAACCTCTCCCCTTAAAATTTATCACAATATTTAAATTTCAACTTCATCAAAATCTTTTCCCTAAAAATTCTGAAATCATCCAGTGATTCAAAAGAAATAGATTCATTTCTGATAAGTTCAAAACAAAATAATTTGTTTCCAAAAAAATCCTGTTGAAGTAAGTGGAAATTAAAAACTTTTTCCAAAAACAGCGGCCTCCGAGTAGCCAGGGCCCTTTATAACCTACTACTGGATTGGGATATAATCTTTTCTTCCCAAAGTTTACAAATCAAAAACTTTTCTCCCAGAAAAATCAGGGGAAAGATAGGTTTACAAATCAAAAGAAATCAGTTTACATTCCAAATCTATTTCCCAAAGAATTTAGGAGAAAGATTTGGAATGTAAACCTATCTTTCCATAGGTTTACAAAAATAAATTTATCCCCAAAAAATTTAGGGGATTAGTTTACAAAAGTGAATCCAAAAACAAAACTTTCTTTATAATGGAAATATATTTTTATTTTTTTATTTCTTTCCAAAGAAAGTTTTGTTTTTGGATTCACTTTTGTAAACTAATCCCCAAAGAAATCAGGAGAAAGATTTGGATTTGTAAACCTATCTCTTTCCAAAAAGTTTACAAATTTATTTTTGTAAACCTATCTCTTTCCAAAAAGTTTACAAATTTATTTTTGTAAACCTATCTCTTTCCAAAAAGTTTACAAAAAATAAATTTATCCCCAAAGAAATCAGGAGAAAGATTTGGATTTGTAAACCTATCTCTTTCCAAAAAGTTTACAAATTTATTTTTGTAAACCTATCTCTTTCCAAAAAGTTTACAAATTTATTTTTGTAAACCTATCTCTTTCCAAAAAGTTTACAAAAATAAATTTATCCCCAAAAAATTTAGGGGATTAGTTTACAAAAGTGAATCCAAAAACAAAACTTTCTTTGGAAAGAAATAAAAAAATAAAAATATATTTCCATTATAAAGAAAGTTTTGTTTTTGGATTCACTTTTGTAAACTAATCCCCAAAGAAATCAGGAGAAAGATTTGGATTTGTAAACCTATCTCTTTCCAAAAAGTTTACAAATCATTTTTGTAAACCAAAAGTTTACAAAATCTTTTTTCTTTCCCAAAGTTTACAAATCATTTTTGTAAACCAAAAGTTTACAAAATCTTTTTTCTTTCCCAAAGTTTACAAATCATTTTTGTAAACCAAAAGTTTACAAAATCTTTTTTCTTTCCCAAAGTTTACAAATCATTTTTGTAAACCAAAAGTTTACAAAATCTTTTTTCTTTCCCAAAGTTTACATTTTTCATTTTTTTGTAAACTTTTTTTCCACTATATAAAATGTGGTTTTTGATTGATTTGTCAACTGGAAAAATAGTGAAAACAGAGAAATCAATATCCGCCCTTTCTCCTTCTTTAAATTTATCTCGACAATATCTTTGCAGAGTTTTCAAAGAAGGAAAAAGAATATTCCACCTAAAAGATGGTCGTCAAATGGAAATAAAAAAAGTTGAACCTAAAAAAAAAGATGAGATTATAAACGATAAAATGAAAATCATCCAAAGAATGATGCTTGATTTTCCTCTTGATAAATGGGATTTTTTGATAAAAGAATTTGGTGAGGTTTTGAAAAGAAATTCAAATCTGAAAGAGGAAAACATTTCTTATGAATTTTGGGTGAATATTCCTCCGGAAGAAAAGCCAAAAATTCCTCCGGAAGAAAAACCAGAAGAAAAACCAAAAGAAAAGCCAGCTATTCTCCCGGAAGAAAAACCAAAAGAAAAACCAGCTATTCTCCCGGAAGAAAAGCCAGCTATTCTCCAAAAAGAAAAGCCAAAAGAAAAACCAAAAGAAAAGCCAGCTATTCTCCAGGAAGAAAAACCAAAAGTTTCTCCGGAAGAAAAACCAAAAGAAAAGCCAGCTATTCTCCCGGAAGAAAAACCAAAAGAAAAGCCAGCTATTCTCCCGGAAGAAAAACCAAAAGAAAAAAAATCTTTTAAGTGGGATTTAAAGGAAATGTTCAAACCAAAAGTTTCTCCGGAAGAAAAGCCAAAAGATAGATTTTTATTATGGAATAATTTATTAGAAAAATTCAAGGATTACACTTTGGTGAAAGAAGATGATGAAGAAGGAATAAAAATTAATATTGATGATAAAATAGTTTTTTATAATCTTTTAACCGGAGAATGGTTTGTTGCAGAAAATTATATGCAAACGGAAATTAACTTTGATAAATTAGGTTATTTTGATTTTCCATCCATTGATGATGTAATGGATAATAAAAATATCGCGGAATGGAAATTTGGAGCAAAAAAAAAAGGAGATCCAGATCCTTTTCTT
This sequence comes from Dendrophyllia cribrosa, assembly GCA_024195265.1. Classification (NCBI taxonomy): domain Eukaryota; kingdom Metazoa; phylum Cnidaria; class Anthozoa; order Scleractinia; family Dendrophylliidae; genus Dendrophyllia; species Dendrophyllia cribrosa. The sequence goes on from JAJLRJ010000006.1 coordinate 31,447,098, forward strand.
TGGTCTCGATTATTCTTCTGGAAGAAGTGATTGAAATGACCGATTGCTAAAGTCTCAATTCCATCTTCCAAAATAATTCTTTTATCATCTTCCCTTGTTAATGCGACTTTCAAAATCTGTTCAGTAAAAATTTCATGTAAATGTGATCTGAGGGAAACATTTTTCATTGGGGGAAATTTTTCTCCCCGAAGAACATTTACAAAATCTTCATGAGAAATCTTTTTTCTAACAACATTCTTTTTTGTTCCCTTTGCTTTCTTGATTCCATTTCCATCATCAATCTTTATGGAATAACATTTTGCTCTTAATCCAGCAAATTCACGAATGATTTTTCCTCCAGCTTCATCTTTAAACATTCCCAAGATTTTCTTATTTTTCCCAACGGGAAATCCATTTTCCACAGCGAAATGATCTTTGGGATATCCAGATGTGTCAAACCATTTCTCAACATCCCCAGTAGTATCAGCAAAGAAATCATCCGTTTCAATCTCCAGAATTAAAGAATCTGTATCGGAATAAAGAACTTTCACTTTCTCCCATTTTTTCTTGACATAACCATAATGAAATTGAAACATATGAATTTTGGAGAGATCAAGAATTGCAGCCCCAACAAAAATTGGTTTATTCAAAACGACTTTTGTTTTTCTCATATGAACAGCTGCAACTTTATCTCCGAATTTAGCCGCGTGTTTAAAGTTAATTTTTTTCACCAAGTTTGCTTTTTTCTTCCTGTCATTTACCAGTTTCATATCAATTCTATTCCTGACATTTTCCATGGTTTTCCCGTAAACAGCATTGCTTGCCAGTTTAAAAAGATCTTTTTCAAAATCATTTTTAGCTGCCGTTCTCAATTTTGTATTCCATTCGATATAAGGTTTCATGAATGCTTCATTTCTGAATCTTATTCCCCGCCAAATCTTTTTCAGTTTCATTCCCAGGGAAAGAAAGAGTTTCAAATTCCTTCCATCCAAAACCATTTTATGTTTATCTTTGAGGTTGGGAATTAACTTTTTGATTCCACCAACTTCCAGAAGTTCAGGTGCTAAAGGAAAATCATTATGGAAATCATGTAATTCTTTTGGATATTCCAAATCAACTTCCAAAACGCATCCAATATTTTCCCAATTTTTCAATTCTTCCTCATCCATCCATTCAAATCCTCCAACAGGAAGTTTTTGAACCATCGCAGTTGGATAAAGGGAATTTGCATCAAGATAAACGATGAATTTTGATGGTTTAGAAGGATCAAAATCTTCCATAAATTTATTATTTGCCTGAGAAAATCTGTGAAAGACGGATGAAACTCCCCCACGAATTTGCCTTTCAAAAAACCTAAACATTTCTATATCTCCTTCGCTTATCAATTCCAACTCAACTCCAGTCATCTTTAACATTGCATCCCAAAAGAAAGAGGGAGAGGTGAAAAACCATGCAGGATCAAGCAAATAGTTTTCCAGTAAAACTTTCCTGAAATTTTCTACCACATCTGTCAGGAGAAAAACATCAGTCTTCAAATAAAGATCATGATATTCTCCCATATTTTTCATCTCAAATTTTCTCCAGATATTTCCAGCGTGAGTAAAATCTTCATCTGAAATTCCTTCTCCAGATAGTTGGGAGAAAAAAGCTTCTTTCCTAGGAAGTTCACAATTAAATTTCTCAAATGAATCCATAAATTCATATGGAAAAACTCCTTTTCTGGAAAGCAAATTAAATTCATCTTCATTTGGAAAAAATCTTTTCAGGCAATGTAAATCATCTTTCTCCAGATTTGCAACAAGATTTGCAAGAGAAGAATTCATAAATTTCAGGGAATCAACAAAACGAATCTCATGTTTCAAATCATGTTTTTTCCCTTCTTTATCTTCATATTCTCCCCAAACAATTTTTAAGGAAAAAGAAATATATTTTTCATCATTATTTGGGATTGCATCAATTTCCCCAAATTCATTTCCCATGTTTTTAATAAAAAGATGGGAATCATATCCATCAAGATTATGAATAAAAACTGGAGTGAAATCTGGTACTTTTACTTGTAAATTACAAAAATCATGCGCTGCTCCGCGAAATTCTCCAGTCAGATGACAATGATCAGCAACTTTTTTTTCCTCAATCTTTTTCCTACAAAACCAACAAATATCTGTTTTTTGGAAGGCTTCTTTTTCTCCTTTCTTCCAAAGAATTCTTTTCCAATTTTTTTTCAGTAATGGCTCTCTGATTTCATTTAAAATCCATTTCACTTGATCAACTAATTTCACCAGAAATTCTCTTCCAACATCATCTCCTTTTTTTCCACGAAAGAAAACTGGGGAGAAATCAATTCCAATTTGACTTACTGGGAGAAAACAAAAACCGCAGGGAATATGGTGTTGAATTTGCTCTGTTTTTTCCCCAATTTTCTTTTCTGTTTTCTCTAAAATTGACTCAAAATCAGCGTAAATAACAAAAGGGACTTTTGTTGCGCATTGAACTTTCTTAAATTTCATAACCGATTTTTCTGGGGGAGGAAGAATTGCTCTTACTCCATCATTCACGCAAAATTCATAGTGAATTTCAAAAGTTTTTTTTGAATTGAATGAATTAAGGCAACCATCGCAGACATGCCTCTTGTTTTTATTTTTTGAATCTTCTCCAAACCATAATCGATTAAGATTTTTAACCAAGACAAAATGTTCATTTTCTTCATTTTTCAATTTAAAAAGGATAATATGATTCTTTTTCTTTTCTCTTGTTTTTCTCAAAGTCACAATTTGATTCCCATCATCAACAATCCCTAAAACATTTAAAGAAATTTCATTTTGTCTTTCAAATTTATCAATATCTTTCCATGAAATAGGAAAAGAAATTCCATCCCAATTGAATTCCTCGCATTGTTTTCTCAATAAAGGAGTGATTCTTTGTGGATTTTTCTCCACAGGATTTTTCCATCTGCCAATACACCACTTAAAACACTCATCATCATTTTTATTTTTCATATTTATCAATGCTTTTTTTGAAGAAAGCCAATCAGGTAGGGGAATAAATTTTCCCACAAAGATTTCATCAAAATGAATTTCTAATCTGTCAACTGCAATGAATCTCCAATTGCTTTTTCCCTTTTGGAAAGTCTGCATATTTTCCAACATTCTTTCATTCATTTCTCTCAATAAATTTTCCAAATCAGTTCCCTCAAAAACTTCTTCAACTAAGGAAGAAAAGAATCCATCATTTTCAATTTCTTCTCCCTCAGCTAAATTTTGAGAAACCATTCTGCAAACCAAAACCATTTTCACTTTAAACCCAAAATGTTTCTTCAGAATTTCAATTAAATTTCCTTTCAAATTCTTTAAGAATCCTTCAGCGGAATATCCTTCTTTTCCATTTATAATAAAAGTTGAACCCCCAAGTCCTTTTTTTTCTTCAATTTCAAACTCAGGTCTTTTCAACATTTCTCCAATCTTCGCGTTCAACTTCAAAAGTTTTTCCCGGGCTCTTTCTTTCAGATTCAAATCAAATCTTTTTTTTATCTTCCCAAACCAGGAATTCATTGAATCAATGGATGATTCAATAAAATTTGGGATTTTTTTTTGGAAGAATTCTTTCTTCAGTTGATTTAACTATGGGAAAAGATGTTTTTTTAATGATTTTTTTCTTTGGATTTTCTAACTCCTTTTCCAAATCAGCTTTTTTCATCCGAGAGAATCCAACCATTCCTTCTGAACGTGCTCTTTCTTTTAATTCTTTCAAGGTTGGCATTTTGAATGATTTTTTATTAAAATGGAAGAAGAAGATTTTGAAAGAATGATGGAAGAAGATTTTGAAAGAATGATGGAAGAAGAAGATTTAGAAAAAACGATGAAAGACAGTGATTATATTATAGAATTAATTAATCTCAGATTTCCGGATGATTTGGCGATAAAAATTATTCAAAAAATCCGAGATCCAGAGGACTTTATTAATATGTTCACGGAATATGATTTTAATGGAGATGATTTTGAATACGGTGAGTTCTCAGCATCAGAAATTGTTGAACTGTTTATGGAACCCTCATCGCTTGGGAATGTGATATGAGATCACTCAAACAATAAATCATATTTCTTCTCAAACTTCTCCAAATCCAATCCCAAATCAATCACAATCCCATCAACCACCTCCATTGCTGGAAGGAATTCATTTCGAATGAATTTTCCACTTCTCAAGGCAAAACGCAGATCAGTGAGAGTTTTCTCGTAAGTTGTGAACGCGAACTTTGTCATTTCAATTTTGTTTCCATATTTCTTCATTTCATTCCCTGTTTTGACAACCAATCCTGCACCTGAAATCACTCCCAAAACGATGGGATTCATTGTCACTCCTCCAGCAATTGCACCAATCGCAACAAGAGCGGAAGATGTTAAATTCACAAACAAATTCATCTTTTTGAAATGTTTGTGAGCTCTTTTCAAACACCAAAATCTTTTGTGATAGAATCGGAAGAGTTGCTTGATCTCTTCCAGTTCTTCTGGAGAGATGTCTTTGCTGATGTGATTGAAATCGAGAATCTTTTTCTTTTGTCGCTCTTTTTTCATTTTGAAAGAGAAATGAAAAAATTCACGACAAAACCTCAAAAACCAGTGTAATAATAATTGTTATATTTGGAGTTTTACTCAAGGTTTTTATTGGATAAAAATCAACACGAGTCATTTCCTCGATTTCAACTCCATCTCCCAGATCATACTTCCAAATGTGTTGACCAAGCTCTCCTTGCCAAAACCATGTTTTTTTCTTTTTGTTCACTAACATATCCATCCCAAGATCGATTTTAGGGTGTATAAATGATTGGATTGAATGGAACATTATCCCAGCTTTAACAAGTCGTGTTTTCATTGGAAAGAAAATAAATTTTACATTTCTCCCAAACAAGAAGCTATAATTATCAACGGGATAGTAATAATAACCTGTTTGAATAATTTTATCTCCTGTCAACTTGAAACCATTCATGTCAAGGTTTGTTTCCATAACCATCTTCCCCGAGTCAAAAACGAAAGGAGCATCATAAACAGAACTTGGCACATCTGATTGAGAACCTTTGACGCCATAAATAATCAGATTTGCTGGACCTTGAACAGCTGATGATGCTGTTCCTTGCCATTTTAAATCCAAATAGATGAACTCCGGTGGAGTAATCTGCCATTTATGCATGTGAATGATTGAACGAGAATAGTTGGAAAACTTCTTCGTTGATTGTTGATTGATATTCAGGCTGGTCGAAACCACGTCAACGCTCACACCCGTCATGGAAGCAGGGAAGAATTCAATGCAAATCGTATATTCCCCTTCTGGAAGCTTCAGCATATGGAAACCAAGTCGACCAGAGTATTCATTAAAAACATCTTTTGTTATTTTCAAATTGAAAGCTTTTTTATTGATCTGATGAGGAGAACTTGTAAAATCAGATAAACCAGTCACTGTCATATTATGTTCAGCTCTGGATTCATCCACATCCTTCATCAAATACCGGAATTCATCCTTCAAGTGGGAGGTTGAAGATATATGCGATTCATTGACATATTTTTTAAGGTCAGCTTCTGTTTTGATCAGTTCCTCTGCCAGAGCTACTGTCTTCTCATTTAGCTGTGTATCAACATATTGTTTTGATGTTGCTTCATTGGATGTTTTTGGATCGGGAAGACCAACAAGTTTTTGTCCTCCCATATCCAATTCCCCAGTCATTGTTCCTCCGGAAAGAGAAAGAGTATCTGAGGCTAAATAAGTGAGTGATGAGGAAAGTTGTGTGACATGTTGATCGACATATTTTTTATTGGTTGCTTGATCGATTGCTGTTGGATCTTTCACGTTATAAACAAATTGGTTTCCCATATCAAGACTTGTTTCCATTGGGAATGTTTCTTTCCGACTGAGAAAGACATTCTTTGCGTCATTATAGGAGATCAGATTGTTATAGTTCGCCGATAAATCAGCATAAGTTTGTTGCTTTGATTTGACAACATTGAAAAGTTCTTTCAGATCGATGTTCTTCGTCACTTCATGCGTTGGTGCTGGAGCATTTGGGTGGAACTTCTTCAGCGTCACCATATTCACAGCAGAAAGATCATTGGATTCATCCGTATCCAGATTTGTGATCAGTTTCCGATCCATGTCAATCTCTCCAGGAAGAATCAGTTTCTTTCCCCTGAGGTCCAGATCTCCAGTCATATGGGAGGATCCATCAACCTGCAAAGAATCTGCTCTCAATTGAATCAGTTTGGTTTCCACACTTCTGTCTAGCGTGTCAACTTGATGTTTTGTAACTGCATCACCATTTCCTGTTCCTTCAGCGACATTGACTAGTTTTCTGTTTGACATGTCATAATCCCCTGTGGATGTCAGTTTAAAACCAACTCCTGGCAATCCATCTCTTCCATCTCGACCCCCTCGGGAAGTGCTTGTTGTTTCAGAAAGCAATCCATTTGAATAGCTCATTTTAAAGTCTTTCATCAAAGTTTTTGGCAATGAATTTCCTCGACTTATCCACATAGAGGAAAGAGAATGGATCACGCGTGGCTTTCAGATAATCTTCTTTGGTGATGTTATTCTCCCTGCAGATCGCGGTAATTTCTTTGTTGCTGGGGAATTCAAAGATGCAAAAATGTGAGCAATTCAGTCGAATATCTTTTGGTGTTTGGAAATAGCTTTGTGAAAGATAGATGACAGAACAATTCCGGTGCCTGCCTTGGATAAAATAATCAACCAGGGGTTTTTGATTCTTTTCGCAAACAAAATCATCGAAAACAACCAGCTTTTGATTCGCCCCAGATAATTCAGAAACTGGGATGATTTCATCCGGGGATGCTTCAATGATGTCATACCCAGCTTCTTTACTGATTGGGTGAAATGTTTTCAGCAGATGTTGATATTTGGTTTGGTCAAGATTTTTTGCATAGAGATAAATTTTATCGTAGAAGAGCAGCGGGCGGAGGATCATATCCAGAAGAACATTTGTTTTCCCCGATCCTGAAGGGCCGCAGATCAACATTCTGAAAGCTCGATCCGGCATGAAGGGATGAAGCTGCGCGAAATTTGTGATTGGGTCATGGCAATCATAATTTGGAATCTTCATTTTATTATGTTCAACATCATGTTCTACATCATGTTCTACATCCCAAATTTGTATTTGTGAGACATAAAATGAGTTTATTGAAATGGCAAAAACTTGCAAAAAGCAAATCTGCTTTGGGACGAAAAATTAATTTAGTTCACAATGCTATCACCCAGAAAAAGTTGGGTGAAGAGACAAGTCAAACTGGACTTGAAAAAATGTTCAAGCCAGTCACATCGAAACTGGATGAAGTTGTGGCATCGAATTTGAGGCAGCCAGCTTTGCCAGTTCGGAGGAAAAAACAAGTCGTTGGAGAAAAACCAGAGATTGATTATTACCCAGAAGTCGACCCATTTGAAGATATGGATGTGGGTGGTTTGTTTGATGATGAGATTGTTTCACCGCAAGCAGCTAAACAAATCCCAGCAAATCCACCATCCTATGCAGAAATAGCAGTCGATGAAAGTGACGCCCCACCTGAATATGAAGATGAATCTCCTGATTATGCTCTGGCGCCGGGTGATGAAAAAGAATATGAAACGGATGCAAATAAATTAATGAATGAAATGAACATCGACAATTATAAGATAGTGGATATGATGCTTAATGATCCAGAGGTTTCACCAACAAAGAAAAAAAATTATCTTGAGAAAACCATTCTGCCTGCTGCAAGACACAAACGATCTCAATTAAACGGTTACAAAACATTTTGGACTAAACTGGCTAACAGGGGGCAAATAACGGCAGAGCAAAAAGAGATAAAACATGCAGGGATAGACCGGTTTAGAAGAGCTCTGAATGCGTACATAACCTTTTACGGCAACAAAGCAGAAACATTTCAAGGCTCGGGAATCAAAACTCGAAGAAAAAAAGGTGGTTCTGTTCGTTTTTTCTCCAATCCAAAAGATCTTCTCCAGAAACTTGAGGTCATCATTGGCTCCATTCTTGCTGGGAATACAAACGTTGGCATCAGAAACACTGGAGTGGGCATTCTCGATCTTCTCCTGAAAGAGGGGGTCATCAACAAATCCCATCATGAGAAGCTCTACAAAAACTATTTCAAACCTTAAAATGGAAATCGAAAGAGAAATTGTTTTATTCTCCTTTTCCGTCAAGACAGGCGGAAACAAACCAGAAAATTTCACAACACAATTCTATCGACCCATTGCTTTGGATCCAAATGAACAATATGTTGTTGGGCTTAACAGAGTCATCAATATGAGTTTTACGTGGTATAACATCAATGCTGGACGCAAGAATCAACTGATCAGGTTCAGCTCCGACGGTGGGAAAACATTTTCCGATATCACCTTTCCAGCTGGAGTTTGGGAATATGAGGGGATGAATAACTTTATTCAAGAAGCAACAGTGGTGAAAGAACCTGGAAAAGATGACATTTTCCCAATCAATCTTGCTTTTAATACAACAACCTTCAGAGTAACAATCACACTGGCAGAAAATTATCAGCTTGATCTCACCCAATCCAACTTCAGCGATCTCGTTGGTTTTGAGAAAAAGATTCTGAAGGATAAAGTCAACATTGGCCCCAGAGTTCCAAACCTCAGTCAAGATACTGATATGTTAAACGTTCATTGTGATTTAACAAGTGATTCGCTTATTGATGGAGCAGAGAGTGATATCATCTTCTCCTTTTCAACATCTGTTCTGAAGCCATCATATAGTTTCACGTTGGAGCCCATGAGAGTAACATTCAACCCTGTGAATAAAAACACAATAAGCTCCATTCGAATCTATATCACCGATGGCCGAAGGCGAGTTGTTGATTTGAATGGAGCTGATACAGCGTTCTCACTTTTATTGAAAAAGGTAATAAAATGAAATCATATGAGTTCTCTCGTTATTATCACCCCAAATTGGGGCGGTTTGTTTATCGGCATAAAGGATCTGGTGCTATTGTGGATAATATTTTTCGCCCAATGAGAGCAGTGGCATCAGCCGTTTTCAAGAAATTCGCTAAACCCATTGCGAAAAAAGCATTGGAATCAGGTATTTCTCACGCTGGAGATAAACTTGGTAAAAAAGCAGCTGAAAAATCTGGTGATTTGATTATGAAAAAACTGGGAAATATGAGAATTGGGAGCAAAAAACAACCAGCTCGACCACAATCAACCACTGCGTCAACCTCCGGAGCGCTACCGCAGGGAGAAAGTTCTGATGATATATTGAACAGGTTGATCTCTGGACAGGGAATCCGAAAAAGAAAAAAAAGAATATAAAATGGCTTTTCGATCGAATGAATATCTTCAAAGAAATGAATTAGTGCGCTTCCAGCTGGATGACACAATCAGAGCTCCAGCTAATGGACAACCTCAAGACAAAGGTGGTTATAAATTCACAATTAATGACCGATCTGCATTTTACGATTGGTATAATGCTTATTTCGAGGTGCAGTTTCAACTCCAAAAACTGGCGGATGGTGCTGGGTATGCAGCAGCTGACAGGATCACAGTTATCAATGGCGCTCATTCCCTGATTAAGCACATAAAGATTAGATCTTCAGCAAAGATTGTTTATGATACTGATAATCTGCACAAGGTCTGTTTTGCAAAGAATTTGTTAGAATACTCCGATGACTTCAGCAGATCAGTCGCCAAGAACAGTTTCTGGTATTTGGATACGACTAGAACAACAGCTGTTGGAAATGCTGGATTTGAAGCGAGGAGGTTGCAATCTCAAGCAGTTGAAAACAATGGAAATGGTGGTGCAAAGAACATCAACGTGATTATTCCTCTGAATCGTTTTTCCTTTTTCGAAGAGTTGGAAGATAAGATGCTTGTACCCATGCAGCTTCAATTTGAGATAGCCCTCAATGCTGATGGGGAACTCATTCATATGGCAAACGGCGTTGATGCTGGAAGAGTTGTTGTGAATCGATTTCTGCTTTGGGTTCCCAGACTGACTCCTAAAGATTCTCTCGCTGACAAATTTGTCAGCTCATTCCTGAAAGAAACACAATGGAAATATCTGAGAGAAATGTATCAGCAATCTGCTCCCTCGCAGTCATCAGGATTTTTCCAGATCTCAGCGAGCATTGACAATGTGAGGCATATTTTTGTCTGGTTGAAAAGAACCGATCCGCCCAATGATGACCGTGCAGAAGATAACCCATATCTGATGGACACTTTTAAGCTGAATGAGGCAGATAACAACTCATCTTTGTTGAACTGTCGATTGGAATATGGAAATGGCGTTTTCTACCCGGAAACAGAGTATGACAGTGAAAGCAAAGTAAGAATATTCCAGGATGTCATGGCTTATGCAATGCGGAAAAATGATTTTAACACTGGAACACAGCTGAATCTGGCCAATTTCAATTCTCTTTTCCCATTGATTTATTTCGATCTGACTTATCAAACTGAAAAACCAACAAGAGATCCCAAGCAGTTGATATTCAGATATCGATTGAGCGCAGATGCAGCTGCAAACTTCAATGTACATGCGATAGTTCTCTATGAAGAAATGGTGAAAATTGATAAAATTGGAAATGAGCTGGTCATTGTGTGAGGGCTGTGAGCGAGCAAAAAAAACATATGTTATCATTTAAAATGACAACATATCACCCATATAAAGTAAATTTGTCTGAAGGGCAAAAACAAAAGCTTGGAAGAGCATTCAGAACAAACATGCCTATCACCCTGAGATTGGGTAGTAATCAAACAAGCGGAAGTGATGAGCTGATGCTCACGGTAAATCAAATAAAACGGATTAACAAAGCTGCGGCTTTGGGAAAGGGAGTTGAAATCAAGGTGTTGAAAACGCAAATCAAAAAGGTGATGAGGCAGGGTGGAAGTCTTCTTTCTGCTATTGTTCCTTTTGTGAAAACATTGGCACCCACCCTTGGTAAAACACTTGGGCTGTCAGCATTGGCTGGTTTGGCGAGTGAAGGAGCAAGTCAAGTCGTCAAAGCAATAAGTGGAAATGGCGGCGGTCAGGTGGGCGGGTTTCTCATCCCCCAAGATAAAATTCAGAAACTGATTGACAATAAACATTTGTTGACATCAAAGCAGAAACAGGACATTTTGGTTGCCCTTAAATCAGGAGGACAGTTGGTGATGAAACCATCCGCAAAACAGTCTGGTGGATTGTTGGGAAGTGTGTTGGCATCCATTGGAATCCCATTGGCACTTGATATGGTAAAGAATTTGTTTGGAAAAGGAGCGCCGCGCGTTGGCCGACCAAAAGGAAAAGGTGCGCCGCGCGTTGGCCGACCAAAAGGAAAAGGTGCTCCAAGATTGGGAGCGTATCCTCCTCCATTTATTGGTAACTGGGGACGAAACCCTGTTGGGATGGGTAAAAAAAAATCAAAAAAAGGCAAAGGACTTCTGCTGGGGACGAACAGCCCATTCAACAACATCCCAATTCTCGGGGCAATATTGTGAGGCCCAAATTTGTAATTAAACCGCTGTCAAATATTGATCTTTTGAATTGGATTGAATATCTGAGGATTCCCAATTTCAAAGGGATCTTTGCGAGAGATCAATTCATGTCAAAACAACACAGCCCCTGCATCATCAATCTTGATTCACTTGAAAATGCAGGAACTCATTGGGTTTGTTGCGCTCCGGGGAAAAAATTCACGTGGTATTTTGACTCTTTTGGAATGGGATTTCCCAAAGAATTCAAAAGTTCCAAACCGGTGATTTGGAACAACAGTCAGTATCAAAACATAAACAGTGTCCTTTGCGGATATTATTGCCTTTATTTCCTCCATCAATGGTCGCAGGGGAAAGATTTCTATGATATTCTCCAACCTCTCAGTCTGACTGATACAATGCAAAATGAAAGATTCATAAAAGAATATTTCGATTGAAAATGAAGTCATATTGCGTGAAGGAGAAAAAACAAACTGAATGTGTTGAGCCATCTGGAACCATGACCGCAAAAAATGGAAGAAAGATGTGGTTTTGCCATTGCGCTTCCTGTGGAATCAAAAAGACAAGATTTGTGAAACAGGGAAACTGAGTCTGCCCTCACAAGGTGGGGGCTTTGGTGAATTAGCATTGACTGGCGTTGCTCATGCTCTTCCCTGGCTCGGGAAAAAAACAGTTGAAATGGGGAGATATGGAGCCAGTGAATTGTTGCGAAATAAGAACACTCAAAGGAAAGCATTGGATTTTGCCCTGGACAAGATGAAACCATTTCTTGCCAAAACCTCTTCCGATATGCTGAATCAACTGTCCACGGCGATCCGACCCAACAGAAAATATAAAACAGATCGAGCTGATTTGGATGGAAGAGGATTGGATGTGCATGCTTTAATTGGGAAACTGCCAAGGCCAAAGAAAGGTTTCACTCTTCCCGGACACAACTATACCGGCCCGTATAACCCATTGGATAAGCAAGTCAGATTTGACGATACTGGAAAGATTCTCGAAATCTGGCAGCAACCCACAGGAAAAACAGACGCAGTTGCTATGCAACATGATGTGGATTATTCAGTTTGCGCAAAGAAAATCAATCCACGCAAATGTAAAAATAAAGCAGACAGGAAAATGGTTGCCGCTTTGGATTCCATTCCTTGGAAAGAAAGACAGTGGGGTCATGCTTTGGCGAGAAATACCATTGATGCAAAACAAAAACTTGGCCTCGGCGTTCCAAAAAACGGGAAAAGATTTTGAGTGAAGGCTGGACTCAAAATCTAGCAAATGAACTTCACCAGCCAATCAGGAGAAGATTTCCAAAGAGAAGAGTTATTGCATATGGCGTTGACAACATTTGGGCGGCTGATCTGGTTGAGATGGGGAAATATTCGAAGTGGAATAAAGGAATAAGATATCTCCTGATGGTGATTGATGTTTTCTCAAAGTTCGGTTTCATTCGCCCCCTGAAAGATAAGCGAGGACAAACAGTGGCCGATGCTTTCCGATCCATATTCAGGGAGCGAAAACCGAAGATGCTTTGGACTGACAAAGGAAGTGAATTTTTCAATGGAATTATGAAGGATCTCCTGAATAAGAATGGGATAAAATTGTATACCACAGAGAACGAAGAAAAGTCATCTGTGGTTGAACGTTGGAACAAGACAATAAAGGAACGACTCTTCCGGATGTTTAGCGCTAACAATAATACGGTGTTTTTTGACAAACTAGATGAGTTAGTGGATCAATATAATCACCGTTTTCATTCGAGCATTCGGATGACCCCAGCGCAGGCCAGTGAACGGAAAAATGAGAAAAAGGTTTTCGCTAATCTTTTCGGAGATATGATTTATGCAAAACACAACCCAACAAAATTCAAGATCGGTGACAGGGTTAGAATTTCAAAATACAAACGAAAGATATTCGATAAAGGTTTCACCCCGAACTGGACCGAGGAGATATTTGTCGTTGATGAGATTTTAAACACAAATCCTCCGACGTATAGGTTAGTCGATCTGTTGGGAGAAAAAATAACTGGATCATTTTACGAGGCGGAAGTTCAAAGGACAACGCAAGATATTTTTCGCATTGAAAAGGTTATTCGCCGCGACCAGAAGAAAAAGAAAGCTTTCGTTAAATGGAAAGGATATCCCAATAAATTCAATTCTTGGGTTCCGCTGAGTGATGTGGAAAAGCTATCTTAGAAAATATGAATGTTTCACATTCATATTTATGAAATAACACCTCTTTCCTTCAATTCCCGGTGGATTTCCCAGAGGAGATCACTTTGTTTTTGGAGTTCATTTTTGAGAATCTTGTATTCCTCTTGGAGATTGATAAATGATTCAAAGAGGAGTTATATTGTGACTTCTTCTTCTTCATTTTGCTCTGCTTCTTTCATCTCTGAATTAGAGACAATAAATTCCTCGTCAGATGTTGTTGGGGTTTCATCTTCACTCATTGATTCATCCTCTGAGCAGGTGAGGTCGCTTCGCTCGCTTTCATCATCCATTTTGAGTTACAAGATTAAAATTTTTAATAGATATCACTTCCTCGTGGAAAAATGAATTTTTCCTCCTCCAAAGGGATAAAAAGTGGTTGATGAAGAAAAACAGCTTCTTTTCCAAATTGAAATGAACTTTTTTTCCCTTTTTCCTGAAAACTTTTTGGGAGAGTCGTAATGGAAGATGGAATTGAGACTTTAGCAATCGGTCATTTCAAATCACTTCTTCCAGAAGAATAATCGAGACCAAAGAAAAGGATCTGGATCTCCTTTTTTTTTTTGCTCCAAATTTCCATTCCGCGATATTTTTATTATCCATTACATCATCAATGGATGGAAAATCAAAATAACCTAATTTATCAAAGTTAATTTCCGTTTGCATATAATTTTCTGCAACAAACCATTCTCCGGTTAAAAGATTATAAAAAACTATTTTATCATCAATATTAATTTTTATTCCTTCTTCATCATCTTCTTTCACCAAAGTGTAATCCTTGAATTTTTCTAATAAATTATTCCATAATAAAAATCTATCTTTTGGCTTTTCTTCCGGAGAAACTTTTGGTTTGAACATTTCCTTTAAATCCCACTTTAAAGATTTTTTTTCTTTTGGTTTTTCTTCCGGGAGAATAGCTGGCTTTTCTTCCGGGAGAATAGCTGGCTTTTCTTTTGGTTTTTCTTCCGGGAGAATAGCTGGCTTTTCTTTTGGTTTTTCTTCCGGGAGAATAGCTGGCTTTTCTTTTGGTTTTTCTTCCGGAGAAACTTTTGGTTTTTCTTCCTGGAGAATAGCTGGCTTTTCTTTTGGTTTTTCTTTTGGCTTTTCTTTTTGGAGAATAGCTGGCTTTTCTTCCGGGAGAATAGCTGGTTTTTCTTTTGGTTTTTCTTCCGGGAGAATAGCTGGCTTTTCTTTTGGTTTTTCTTCTGGTTTTTCTTCCGGAGGAATTTTTGGCTTTTCTTCCGGAGGAATATTCACCCAAAATTCATAAGAAATGTTTTCCTCTTTCAGATTTGAATTTCTTTTCAAAACCTCACCAAATTCTTTTATCAAAAAATCCCATTTATCAAGAGGAAAATCAAGCATCATTCTTTGGATGATTTTCATTTTATCGTTTATAATCTCATCTTTTTTTTTAGGTTCAACTTTTTTTATTTCCATTTGACGACCATCTTTTAGGTGGAATATTCTTTTTCCTTCTTTGAAAACTCTGCAAAGATATTGTCGAGATAAATTTAAAGAAGGAGAAAGGGCGGATATTGATTTCTCTGTTTTCACTATTTTTCCAGTTGACAAATCAATCAAAAACCACATTTTATATAGTGGAAAAAAAGTTTACAAAAAAATGAAAAATGTAAACTTTGGGAAAGAAAAAAGATTTTGTAAACTTTTGGTTTACAAAAATGATTTGTAAACTTTGGGAAAGAAAAAAGATTTTGTAAACTTTTGGTTTACAAAAATGATTTGTAAACTTTGGGAAAGAAAAAAGATTTTGTAAACTTTTGGTTTACAAAAATGATTTGTAAACTTTGGGAAAGAAAAAAGATTTTGTAAACTTTTGGTTTACAAAAATGATTTGTAAACTTTTTGGAAAGAGATAGGTTTACAAATCCAAATCTTTCTCCTGATTTCTTTGGGGATTAGTTTACAAAAGTGAATCCAAAAACAAAACTTTCTTTATAATGGAAATATATTTTTATTTTTTTATTTCTTTCCAAAGAAAGTTTTGTTTTTGGATTCACTTTTGTAAACTAATCCCCTAAATTTTTTGGGGATAAATTTATTTTTGTAAACTTTTTGGAAAGAGATAGGTTTACAAAAATAAATTTGTAAACTTTTTGGAAAGAGATAGGTTTACAAAAATAAATTTGTAAACTTTTTGGAAAGAGATAGGTTTACAAATCCAAATCTTTCTCCTGATTTCTTTGGGGATAAATTTATTTTTTGTAAACTTTTTGGAAAGAGATAGGTTTACAAAAATAAATTTGTAAACTTTTTGGAAAGAGATAGGTTTACAAAAATAAATTTGTAAACTTTTTGGAAAGAGATAGGTTTACAAATCCAAATCTTTCTCCTGATTTCTTTGGGGATTAGTTTACAAAAGTGAATCCAAAAACAAAACTTTCTTTGGAAAGAAATAAAAAAATAAAAATATATTTCCATTATAAAGAAAGTTTTGTTTTTGGATTCACTTTTGTAAACTAATCCCCTAAATTTTTTGGGGATAAATTTATTTTTGTAAACCTATGGAAAGATAGGTTTACATTCCAAATCTTTCTCCTAAATTCTTTGGGAAATAGATTTGGAATGTAAACTGATTTCTTTTGATTTGTAAACCTATCTTTCCCCTGATTTTTCTGGGAGAAAAGTTTTTGATTTGTAAACTTTGGGAAGAAAAGATTATATCCCAATCCAGTAGTAGGTTATAAAGGGCCCTGGCTACTCGGAGGCCGCTGTTTTTGGAAAAAGTTTTTAATTTCCACTTACTTCAACAGGATTTTTTTGGAAACAAATTATTTTGTTTTGAACTTATCAGAAATGAATCTATTTCTTTTGAATCACTGGATGATTTCAGAATTTTTAGGGAAAAGATTTTGATGAAGTTGAAATTTAAATATTGTGATAAATTTTAAGGGGAGAGGTTGAATCTCCTAGGGTTTTCAAACTGGCACATTTGAAATTTAGAACAATTGCAATCTGAACCAAAGACAAATTCGAAGTTAGTGGAAAAATTAGGGTAAGTAATTGAGAAATGAAAACTTATGATAAAAAGGGGCGGCCGGAGAGTGTGCCAGGGCCCTTTATAACTTACTACTATTGGCAGCTTTAACGTACATTTTAACAGTCAATTCCGTGTTTCTGTGCCAAGCACTATGCATGAGGGTGATATATGTCGAAAAAAAGAATGCTTTCTTAAAAACATACATTTATTGAAAATCAATCATCTTTACACTGGTTTTGTGAGTAAGCTAATTTTTAGATGTTCTAGGGTAAGACGAGATTTTATTTTCTTGGCTGTAGGTTAGCTAGTCTGCGATCACACCCTTCTCCTGGAGAAATTGCTAGGGAGGAAAAAGAAACACCTGATCGCAGATTACTGATAGGAGGGTCTGGATGGGGTTTACTGACAACTGACAAATGGCTAAAATTTTAACTGACAACTGACAAATAAGCTAATATTTAACTGACAACTGATATTTATACTCGATTTTACTCATGCCTGACAAAAGGCTTAAGACCATGATATTATTTTTATAAAATTAGTAAATAACCTTTTCGGATAATATTTATGGGTTTTTAGACGTTTATTATACTAAATCACCACGCTCGAGCTTCCTAGTAGACCTAGTATGTTCCCGGGGGGAGGACTCCCATATAAAAATGACAGAGGTGATCGCCGGAAATGTTTGAAAAACACCCTAGAAGGTACTAAAATTCTGTTTGATGGGTGTGGCTCAATTGAATTTTTACCCGTAAGAGGTACCAATTCTAAAACAACACATGTCATATTCTGTCATAATATTTCGGCTTTATACCCTAAAAGGTACCGTGATAATTCTAACGGTGGTCATTTTATATTTTAGCACCCTGAGTGGCACCAATCTACAAATTTTGACCCCTAAAAGGTATGACAAACAGTCCGTCATTTTTATATGGAAGTCCCCCCTCGGGAGTACGGTAATAAGTCTAACTGATATGTCTTTTAAAATTAATCATTTACAATTTGACGGATTCTAACATAACTGTTACATGATCCTCAATTTACTGTGGCCACGCGCTTTAAAAGGAACGATTTCTGTCACGTCTGTTCGTGGCGTTATCAAAGCGATTGTGGGCTTTTACTGTATCGATTCCGAAAAAGCGTTCGAACGTCATCGAAGCCGCATACCCACCCTTACCTGTGGAACTATCCTTTCTCGTTGCTTTGCCGGATGTGGTTCACCATAGAAAGAGTCTAAAATGCAGCTGGGCCAACTGGTTTATTGAGCTCGAAGATACAAAAAGCAACCTTGTCCTGATACGCACTCTGCGTGACTCTGGTAGCTCTGACATACGCAAGAAGCTAAAGAAACGCCTGACTCTTGACTGCGTCAGAAATAAAGAACGAATGCATTGGCTGTTTAGCCTATCGTACGCCTTACTAGACCAGCAGTACTGGGCGTTTTAAAAGAAGTCAATTTTGTGGTTGTGGTGCCTGAAAAGTTTCGATTGTGGCAATCAAACCAAAGTGGAGAGCTGCTTATGCAAAAGACCAAAATAATTGCGCTTGAACATGGACCTCAACGCAAAGTTCTGGCATTGAATTATGATTTTGTCTCCCATGAGTCTCGTCTTGTCGAGTCCCGTTTGCACCAGCCCGTTGACGTTGAAGTCCGAAAAGAAACATTCAAAGATGCGAAGGACTTTTGTTTCGCCAATGGTGTCGTTTTTATCGCCGAACGCGATTCTTCTTTAATTCATTTTATTGAGATTGAAGGCAAATAGTTCTTTTAAAACCTGGAAAACTGAAAACTCGTGCTGATCTGCTATCACGTCTTACTCGTTGGGTTTACCACTTGATGGCACAGTACCAGCTCTACGAAAACGACTCGCTGCCTATTTGAGGTCTCTAGACGACGAAATCGGGAATCCGGAGTTTGTGAAGGTTCATCCTCCCTTGGAGAATGGGGTTAGTTTCTAGAGAAACTGTGGTGCTGCGTCGGTGGAGCACAGGAGTTCGGTTTTATCAACTGGGTCGATAAGGTAAATTAGCCACCGTAAAACTGAAGATTCGAGAAAGCTGACGTTTCGAGCGCTAGCCCTTCGTCGGAGCGAATCAAGGGATTGTGGGTAGTGTGTAATTTAATATAGTAGGTGAAGCTACGCTATTGGTGGAAATTTGGTGACGTGAAAAACAAATGTAAATTAGTTGAATGAAAAGCGTTCATTGATTCCGTGGGGTTTGAGAGTGCCGATTTGAAAGATGATTTTTTGTTCTAAGTTTTTACGGCTTTCTGTGTTACCCTGGTGTAGGGAAAGGCCACAGATTGTCATGTGTTGTTTAGAATGGTTAGTAAGATTGAAATGACGCGCGACTGGTTTGGATGCGTCTTTGTCATTTTTTTCAACGTCTCGGAGACTAGAAACTAACCCCATTCATTTGTTGTTTATTCGCTGCGACCATCAACTTTTTGCATTAGTATTTTTCACTCGACAGCTTTCAGACCAGAAGACCAAAATCAACGATGCCAAACCTCAAGACACTCACCAAGGAGCTACGCTAGGAAATCGTAAGTTATCTCATTCCTTTCCCACCCACTTGCAGTAATTTAGCTTTTCGTTTAGCCATTCACATCTTTACCAAAACTAGGTTTTGTAGTTACATCAATTTTATTGGCCGTTGCCTTTTATCCAAAGTCATTCCAAAAGGATTTCGTTCAAATTTCCACGCTTCTACATTCTCTGATTCCAACCAACAATACATTCACGAAATTCAACATGCTCAAAATTCCTTTTCACGCAATATTATGAGGATCACTATCAGAGCTATGTGCCTAAAACGTAACGAACTCAACAAGCAAATTCTCCAATACCGTACTGAACTTAGCAAAATTTGCCCAGCTGTTTTAGTACAATCTATCCGCGCTAAAATTCAGGAACTCAACGCTAAATTGTTCAACACCTTAAACCAAATCAAGGCCCAAAAACTCGATCATTTAATAGGCCCTCGATTATCCGAAGACTCTCCACTTGATAATCACAACGCCGTAGTTACAATTCCGGAAAATTTGCCGCTTTCTGACTCGGAGAGATCTGTTCTTAGTAAAGGTTTAAATTTTGTTCCCATAGCCAAACAAACCGACGAATTTTCAGTCAAACAAGATGTTGAAACTTTCCTTCGCCGCGTCAAATTAAAAGCATTTTTCCATGACAAAGAAAAAAATTCTAACACCTCGGAATAAGATGTTTTTGAAACACTTACCATTCGCAAATCAAAATGGACTCCCCCAGAGGGCCAGTTTTCTTCTTTAGATTTTTTCGTCAAAAAATGTCGTCACGATGTCCAAAAACTTAAATTCAACCGCCACACCAAAATTTCCAATCTTTCAACAGGAGAGTGGAAAGCGCTCAAAAGTCTTAGCAAACGACGGGACATTGTTATCAAAGCGGCCGACAAAGGCGGCGCGGTAGTTGTTTGGCGGACCGACCTTTACCGACAAGAGGCTTTTCGGCAACTTTCTGACACCGCTTTCTATGCCAAAGTTGATAAAGATCTCACTCCTACCAACCAAAAAATTGTCAAAGAAACTATCCAAGACCTTATTACTAAACAGCATTTACCAGTTACCGCCAACAATCTCATCATCACTACTCCTAGAACCTCGCGCGTTTATTTCAAACCGAAAATCCATAAACCAAACAATCCGGGCCGACCAATTGTTTCCGCTTGTAGCTGTCCCACCGAACTAATTTCTAGCTATTTAGACAAAATCATGGCCCCCATTGTCAAATCACTACCCTCGTACATTAAGGACACCAATCACGCACTCGAAATTTTCCGTGATTTCAGTTTTCCCAGCGGAAACAAATTAATTTTCACTATGGACATTACCTCTTTATATACCGTCATCCCCAATGACGAAAGACTTCAAGCACTAAAATATTTTTTCGACCAGCGCTCCATTCAAAACCCAAGCTCAGCCCGATTTTTCCAACAAATCAGAAGAAATGTGCCAGTTTTTCAAAAAACGTGGGTACCCTGACTCTGTTGTTAATACGGGCCAACAACGTGCACAACAAATCGACAGACAATCTGCACTACAAACGCCACAGAAGGAAGAGAACGAGAGAATTCCATTCACCCTCACTTTCCACCCACACAATCACACAGTCAAAAGCATTATTTTAAAAAATTTCAAATTACTCCAAAACGACCCCGAAACTGGCAGAATTTTTTCACAACCCCCACTAATTTCATTCAAACGTGACAAAAACATAGGCAACTTTCTAGTGACGAGCACACTGAAATCTGACAATGAACCGGGAACTTTTAAATGCGCACGCACACGATGCAACACGATGCAAGGTCCGGTATAAAAGTGGCCTGGCCTGACTTTCAGTTGTCAATCAAGCCCTAAAGCAAGAACAACTGACAAACAACTTAGGTCATTACCAAGACCGTTACTGACAAAATTTGACAAAGTTATATAAGAAGTCTTATCTTGGTTTAATAAGAGTTTTGAGACAAATTTTATTTATAGGACTCGTTCTAGTCAACCACGTTGCAGGACTGAAAGACGCCTAAATTTACATTTCACATTCAAAAGGTGTAAAATGAAGGAAGGCCATCCCTTTTAAAGTGGAACTTCGTGTTTAAAAGTGATAGGAAAGTGCCCAACCCCAACAAGAATTTAGCAAAAACAGTAAGAAAAGCACGCTTTTGCAAATCCCTCACCGTCAAAAAAAAAAAGAAAGAAATTGCAGTGTTTACCCGCTAATTGTTCAGCAAACTGAAATCACCACAAAAACCTACAAAATATTTTACACAAATTCTAAACAGTCGGGTATCGGATACCTGCAAATACACTGACTAAAAGGTTACCATGCTTTTTGTAAAACTAAACAGGTTCTTAAATGTTTACTTGTTAAAAGTTAGCATTCACTTTTTGATAAAATACTGAAAAGCGATGCCAGACACGTTAATAACATGTATTTTTTTATTTTATTGACTGATGACATTAGAATAAACGACTTTTCCGCTGGTATAAACGACATTGATTAGTTATTTATTATGCAATAGAATATACAGAAATACTGCGTGTGCGCATTAGAAAAGTCTTGATTTCTCTGATTCAGGATTGAAAGTGATCATAACTATGTGCGATGACAGGCAAGAACAGGAACGGAGTAAGCAAATCACTTGGTATTATCATGGTGGACCGATCTCGACCTGAAGAAACAGAGTGTCAGCCACAAGGTAGCGGCTTGTTTGCAGTTTCTCGTGAGATATGAAGCGAGATCTCCAACCCCAAGGGTTCCCTGGGAGTGCTCCCTTAATGGGTATTTTACGGAATAAATCTTGTTTATCCGTTTTAGGACTAAAATAGTCTACAACGTTTTCCCGTTTTCTTGGATCTTCCTGTTGATCAATAAGTGTAAAAGTGACTTTCTTGTTAAAAGGCCAGGGTAACATGGCATCATATTCACCCTCCATTACAACGATGGCGACCGCGAGGTAATGATTCCAGCTGGCAAGCAACTTGTTGCCATTGGGATAAGCTATCACTTGTAATTTGTAGCCATAACGTTCTGTGTAGAATGGATCACTTTCCATTGTTTCCTTTATTTCTGCTTTCGCTTGACTCAAAATTTCACTGAACTTGTTAATCTTCCAAACAAACCGCGTGTTATTATTCTTTTCATCCGTATTCGTTTTTATTTCCAACTGCCGCTGAAGTGCCTCCACTTTCTGTTCCAAATTTCCTGTTGTCTTCTGAGTGTTACTCAACTCATTCCTGGTCAGACTTAACTGAGATTGTGTTTCATTTAATTGCGCTTGCGTTTCCTTTAACTGAACTTGTGTTTCATTTAACTGAACTTGTGTTTTGCTCAACTTAACATAAGCAAAGTCAAAATGCTCTCGTAGGGTGGATTGAAGATGCGATTGTACGTCTTTTCGCTTTACCTACAGAAAGAAGACGAATAAACTTTGAAAAAAGCGTACTTATCTAACTGACTTATTTAACAACAAATTTCGCAGGTTAATTTCATATACAAAGTTTGCCTTGGTTGTTTAAATTGTCATTAAAAAGAAAAGCAGAATCAGTGGTGGAACAATCATGTGATATTACGGGGTAGACTGAATTAACATTTCAGTTGTCGTTATACATATATCATGTATAAAAGCCGCCGAACCACAGTTTAATCTGACAAAAGTCAAACCTCCTCTTTGCAGCCCATCTGAACATACGGGCAGGAGACTAAGGTCAATGGACAGTCATTTTCAATGTGACGTAGAATCTAAAAGAAAACCATAAAGAAAACGAACTGAATGCATGATGTGATTATGTGTCAACATGACAAATACACGTTTCTAAATCTACCAAATGCTATTTGATATATAAGTGCTTTTTATTAACTGCAGGAACACGTCAGGTCTAAAAAAGATGTTTTACTTCCTATTCAATTAGGCGATCATTTAAAAACAAAACAAACAGAACTGAACTACGGACCTGTTTACATAGAGGAACAGTGGCTCTGCCAAATCAGGCACGCTTTCATAACGGGGTTAAAATAAAGTTCCCTTGCTAAGAGTTTTGCTAACGCCATCGTGCCAATTAGTACATATAGGAACACGTGGTGGTATCACTAAGTCGACAGAGTTGAACTGGCACGTTTTCCAATACTCTTTAATATATGTTGTAGTTAATTTTTTATTTCAGGTAATTTTTGTTTTTCCTTTGTTTCCAATTCATTAGCATATATTACCATACCCAAAAACAATGGAAAAATAAAAATTACCAGAGATAAAAAATTAACTACAACATATACATTAAAGGTGCCTCGGGCACTATGGCAGTCCAAGCCCATTTCTTTGCCTTCTTCACTGACAGGTTATAAGATGTTACTAAATTATAAAATGAAAATACAAAGAGAGGAGGGGCGGAAATGACCTACAGGATAATAAAGATAAGGCTAGTATACGTAAACTACAATTCATCACGTTTGTTCAACCCACGTGGTTCTAGTGTTTTCGCTCTATCTATTAAATACGACTCTCTGGCTTTACGAATAGAATCCCGTGAATTGTGAATTATTTCTAGGGGAATAAGTTGCATGTCAGTGTTGGAATGGTTAAAATGGGAAAGAAAGTGTTCAGAGACAGTGGTAGGTTTGGATTTAATGTTACGTTTGTCAACGGAACGTCGATGTTCGTTAAATCTGTCTTTAAGACGTCGCTTAGTTTCACCAATGTATTGTAAATGGTAGTCTTTTCTTTTGCTTTTTCATTTAAGTAGATAGAAATCTACTTCTTGGGAAACACACCACAGCGGGAGTATTTCAGTCACTAAATACGATAAGTACGATAAGTTTTCTCGCCATGGGCGTGTCACCTAATCGTAGCGAACTTTGTTTTAAGGGGTTTGCCGGTCGCAGGTTCAGCATTGCCGATTTGATCATGGACGAGAGTCCTGACAAAAGAGGTTGGATTAAGGCTAGTTACAGAAAGCTCGAAAATGGGGGCTGTGTGCATCACTTGTCCAATAAGGCTAATGTAATTAAATATGATAACTGTATTACGTCTACCAGAAAGTAAGCGATGATAGCATATCAACGCGCACTGCCTGTATTCAAGATGAAAGACAACAATAAAATGTAGTTACCATTTCTCTGGGAATTGCACCACCACAGCTGTTGGGGCAAGGTAGTGGGAACTTGTTGCACTTTTCAATATGA
Source organism: Dendrophyllia cribrosa (assembly GCA_024195265.1). Lineage (NCBI taxonomy): Eukaryota > Metazoa > Cnidaria > Anthozoa > Scleractinia > Dendrophylliidae > Dendrophyllia > Dendrophyllia cribrosa. The sequence continues at coordinate 31,471,469 of JAJLRJ010000006.1, forward strand.
TCCTGCAAAAATAAAGACGAAATGTTCACCTTTCATGGACAAAAGTATGTAGTTATATATTCTTTTATTAAAAATGGTTGGAGGCTAACTTGAAAACTCTTTGGTTAATTTAGCCTCTAGGCTCTAATGTTAATTTATATTTTATAAGTATTATTACCTGTAGTTTTTCTTGTTTAATGTCCTCTTGTAAAAATGTATATATTTATCGTTACGAGTAAAATAAAATTGAATTGAATCTTCGCAGCTACAGCGCATGCGGAACTATTAATGACATACACTGTAAGCAACCTGTAAGGAACTGCGTGAGGTACAACTGCCGGATCACAAAGTTTGTCAAGTTCGAAGGAGTGCTTTATTAACTGTTATCAAAGCTTGTGGACATGAACGTATTTTGCAAACAGTACGTAATGTGGTTATAAGAGTCTTTCTGTATCATAAATATTCTAAGTAAGTTTTACCTGCATGTGGCACTCTGGGTGTGGCTCTCTGCAGAACTCACACTCTATGATCCTCCACTCGCACGTGATCGTCATGTGTTGCTCCATCTCTTTCTTTTTCAAAGTCATGTGACAATTCTCGTTGGTACAGGAAACGACTTTGGAAGGGCAAGTTTCCAAGTGGACCTGTTACAAACAATAAAAAAATCTTATGTTTCGTGTGCCAATAAAAAGTTTGGGGAATGGTATGCTGTTAACGTCGGTCATATTAAACTGAATAAAGTTTACCTTTAAAGAAAATTAAGAAATAAACTCTTTCGTGAATTTTTATCTTCATAGAAAAATTAGCTAACTTTTTGTAATTTTATTGTAATTTTATTGCATTTTTAATTTTTTTTTTATCATAATCCAGTTGTAGTTTTTATCATGTTTTTATTGTAATTTAGTAATTAACACCGAAAAGCCTCTTTGGGGAGTGTTAATAAAATTTGTATTGTATTGTATGGATGACATTAGCGAGCTTAACAGTTACCATCTTTATCGCTACACGCCACGCTCTCGCCATCAGTGTACGGAAAGTCGCGGGCTCGACTTCAGCGAAGACCTACGAGATTTTTTTTCATCATGCTTGCTACAAACTAAATACAGTTAGCTTTGAATAATATTTGTGTTTTGGTTTTTACATCTTTGTTCCTCAGTTCACCGGTCCAGTCGCAATCTTCACTTGGACATTTGATTGCAAACGAAAGAATTTTCCTTCCTGTTGGTTTGTCTGGAAATACGTCCTAAAATAAAACCAGAAGAAAAATCATTATTCCTCAACAAAGTCAGTTACATTAGAACTTTTATGCTTTTTTATACAGCAAAATGTTAAAAATATAAATAGTACAAATAGTATGAAATACGTATATTTTAGTACGTTTTTTGTAGCAAAGCGCCTAAGCAAGTTCAAAAATTCTCGAACTTAAGTATGTACTTAATACTTTATTTTTTTAGCGCAGCGTCCTGCCAGCGAGTTGAAAGTTTCGTGAAATTTTAACGGCTTGGCGGCTTAAAAGCGTGTTAACAATTTTGTGATGTAGTGTTTAGTGCATTTATATTACATCGTATAAATTAATCTAATCGAACGCGCAACGATTTAGCGATTCATATTGTTACGTACGATGCATTCGTAGATATAGTTTTGTACATGTTCCATAGAACTAAGGAATGAAAGCGTGCAAGCGAGCATTTGCATCGCTCCACAATGAATTTTATAATTCGGAATGTAAAAAACTGCTTTACATTACAGAGCAAGTCAGTATATGTTTGTAGGCACACTGACATCGACAGCTCACTAGTCGAGCTGAGGCTTGAAAGAACTTCTAAACAAGACATGGATTACACAATTTAAACGGCTTCGGAACGTTCTCCATTAATAGTTTTCTAATAATAGTAACCATAACAAGAGGCATTTTCGTTGAAAAAAGCGTTCCTCATCGTATTCCAAAAACCCTTCTTAATGTCGGCGAACAGTTTTCGCCGGCCTACATACAAACATAAACTTTATTTTGTCTCGAATACCTAGAGCAAACTAATTCATTGTTATACCCTCTGTATACGAAGAATTCTAATATCTCGTATGTTTGGGGCTACTCGTCACATTAATTATCGTCCACCTTTAGTAGGTTTTGGCCGTGCGCAAATTGGAACCCGATTTTTAAGCGCGAATAGCCAAACTTTGGGACCACAAAGTGTCTTTAACACTGTAAACCCTTAAGATTGAGGTCACAAATAGTGAAACTTGTTAATTTAGTCAGGGCGCTGTTTAAACTAGCTGTGTATGCTAAATCAGATGCTCCTGAATAAATATTCAACAAAATAAATAAATAAATAAAAATTTTAGACATATCAAAATGAATATTCGCCTTATAGGCACTTTAAGATTTTTAAAGATCTTTTCAAGACTTGTTTTGTGAAAATGTGGCAGTGGCAGTTACTGATTTTACCGAAACTTTGCATTTTTCTCATTTTTTCGCTTTATTTCTAGTCATTTTTCATAAAGCCTCCCACACTATAGAAAAGACTTAAGAGATAACCAGTAATCTTGTTTCATTAATTTATTCGTTCATTCATCTATTCACTCACTCATTCATTCATCCATTCAGTTCATTCATTCATTCATTCATTCATTCATTCGTTCGTTCGTTCGTTCGTTCGTTCGTGTTCTTTTGTTCTTTCGTTTGTTCGTTTATTCGTTCGTTTATTCATTTAGATAAAGAATTTAATAAAAAGATAAATTTAGTATAGAAGTGGCTTACCCGGTCTCGGTCCAGGCCCTCCGAATCTGCAGGGCAAGTGTAAGACTGGGCTTGAACTTCCTGCCTGTTTACCGGATCAAAAAACCATACTGTATTATCAGGATTGACTTGATACCCGAGCTATGCTAGCTCCCGATTATTGAAAGGTGTTGAAGATGTGTCTAGAAACAAATTTTATAAGTTCTTTGAAATTTTGATTTAACATCGCTTCAACATTTCCTTTGTTCTCGGCAATGTTGTATAGTGTTAAATTCTTTTGCAACGAGATTTTGAAACCGTAACGGTTTGAACTCAACATTTCATCAACATTCGCTCAACAAATTGGAATGGTTGTTAAACAAATGTTGAAACCATTTAAACGGGTTTTAAGTAGATAAATTTTACACAATAGAGAACTTGGGGTATAAAAATAAGTAACTAAAAGTGAGGTTTGATGTAAATGTTTTAACATCCAAGTAGTATTTTTTGATGTGACGTATATATTTTGTCATTTAAAGTTTTGTTTTAGGGACAAAGAACATTGGTATTTAAAAAATGTTACTTATATTACCAGCAATCAATCGCCAAAACTAGCTCAAATGCTGCAGGCGGGCTTTCCTCTTAAAACCGTCAATGCGCAGCCGGGCGTGCACGTGAAAAATCCAGGCCGCGGTTGGCGCGAATTTCGGCTATATTCATACATGGAGCTGGACTGAGTGACTCGGTTAGCTGGACCGCCGGGCTAAAAAATATCCAACTTTACATGCAAAATGTTTAACCCTTTTACCCGGATTACTGCAGCATCATTGAGGTGTATCGCGCGTAAGGAATGCCAAATGACAACCAAGCGGTCTGGAATCATTATTTCTCCTTTCATTTTTCTTCTGGTCCATGATCCCCTGGATGTTCCGAGCGCTTGGTTAAGCCTGGTTCACAATAACGACATAACGACATAAGAACATGGACATAATGACATAAAGAAAAGATCAGTTTTTTCCTTATGTCATTATGTCCATGTTATTATGTTCCTATTATGTCGTTATGTTGTGTTGTTCACACTGGTGACATAAAACATCGATATACGTCGTGTTTTGAATTTGCGTGACCTCGCCGTTATGTCGTTATGTCGCTAGTGTGAACCAGGCTTAAGGCGACTGGGCAATGAAGAACAGCAATAATCAGGGTCCCTAGGGACACCAACCTACAGGTAGTAGCTGAATTGGCTACTCTGTTCATAAAGTTATCTATCTAATTCTTTACGGACTCGTTGATTGTGTTTAGCTCGTTGGATTAAAATCCTTCTCTTGACGAAACGAAAGTCGATCGTTGGTTTTACGAGCTGCTGTGTCAGGGTTATACAAAATTGAAGTGACGAAAATACATCACAAACTGAAACTCTTTTCTTTAATTTAAAAACGCGCGTAGTTCAGTGTCTGATCCGGACTTGCTTTTATTAGAGGGCTTATAATAGGAAGTGAAAAAGGGTGAAGGGGAACGGAGTGTAAAAGGGATTGGGGTTAAACTGGTTCGTAATGGAAACGGACATTTTCGGTCCTTCGGGCCTTGCAATAAGGCGGACGAAGCACGTTTACGTGACTAAAATACAAGACGCGAATGTATTTATTGCTTATCTGACCTCACAAAAAGAGAATGTCGACACGAAAATTGCGTCGCTTCTAGCAACCCACATGATCATATTTTAGGCTGCCGGCTTAATAAAGAACTTTACCCTTGAATTTGTATTTAGCATTATTTAACTTCCATGTACCTTTTTGGTCGCAGAAGAGAAAGTTTGGACAATGAATGTCGCGTGACCTGTTCAACTGAGATGGGCGTTTTGTTTAACTATAGTATGATAACTATCGAGGACTTAAAACTACAGACAGTAAATTTAAAGAATGGAACTTTTTCGGATTTGATGATTAAATTCTCAAACTGACTATTTCTCATATTCATTTCATATATTGCGCAAAGAAGACGGTCTTTGTTTACTCCGCGAATTAAGTTCAACACAAATAGGTATTAGGTTCAGCACATGAATGTCGCGTGACCTTCAGATGGGCGTTTTGTTTAACTTTAGTAAGATAACTTATGGAGGACTAAAAACTACAGACAGTAAATTTAAAGAATGGAACTTTTTCGGATTTGATGATTAAATTCTTAAACTGACTATTTCTTACATTCATTTCATATATTGCGCAAAGAAGACCCGCGAGGTCTTTGTTTATTCCACGAATTAAGTTCAACACAAATAGGTATTAGGTTCAGCGCATCTATACGTGCTTTTCCGCGCATAGAACTCTGGCGATCTGTAAGCGTGCCGCATATAAGAAACCTTGATACTTTTCTTTTCAACTTATATTCGCCTACGATTGCAGCCGTAATCACAGTGTTTTTGGCAACGATCGAGCGATCGTTTGCGATCACAAGGAAATGAGGTTGACCTTACTCCAGAATAACATTACACATAACAATCGCAACACATCTAAAAAGAATTTTAAAAGACCGGCCAAGGAAAGAAGAATCAACCAATCGACAAATCGACCAATCCATCAATCGACACAATGCTTAATTGTTCTTTACAGTGTTTAAGAGCTCGAGCTGTATATGCACAATTATGTTATATTGTTCCTACTATCAGTCCTACTCATAAAGCTAGGGTTAAAAGACATTGCCTTGGCCCCGAATGAATTGGCCAACAAAAACATCAAGTTGAGATCCTTTACAGACGGCACACAAATTAATATATTGTTAAAGCTAAAAGTACCAAGATGTCCATCCTATCAGAGTGTTCGCAAGGAACACTTTCATTATAAATTGACAAAGTATTGAACCAAAATTAAAAACTCATAACTCATACAAAATGTAACCGCACCTTCTGAGATGTTCCTCGAGGCATTCTTCACAAAACCTGTGTCCGCATCTCGTAAGAACAGGCTCCTTTAACGGCAAATGACAGATTAAGCATTGTAAATCATCTTCAACTTCAATCACAAACTCTTCGTCATGACCTGAAGGTAAGCGATTGCGTGGCGCTTCCGCCATGGTTGTAAAATCCGTTTGCAAACCTCTGGGGTCAAATTTATAAGTAGATAACATCGAATAAAATCATCCACTGATTGCCGTGATTGTGTGACCTATCTCACGTAAGTTCGTTGCGTAAGTTCGTTTCGACTTTTGCTATGTCAGTCATGTCTTCTGAAAATGAACAAGAAGCTGTACACAGCTTGAATTGCAGTATTGATTCCCGAGTGTTTTAAGTGCTTTTACGGAGAAACATAAAATTGCGTCTGAAAAGTAACACTACATTCAGTAGCCGAGACGATCGCTAACTGAAATGCTAAGTTATATAAAGGGGGCGGCATTAGGGTTTTCGGTTTTTCGGAGTGACTTTGGTTTTGGTTATTTTCTAGACCGGTTTTTCGGTTTTTGCGCTCAAAAGTTCCGGTTTTTCGGTTTTTGTATCCGTTGTGGTTTTCGGTGTTTCGTTTTTAAACATCCGGTTTTCGGTTTTTATCTCGTTAATGCGCTTGCGCGTAAACGAGATGTACGATTCACTACGAAAATCAAAGGGCTCTTCAAGCCATCTGGTTAATGCGTTAGAAGGTGAGGTTAATAAAAAAATAGGCAGTCTATGACTGCATGTGGCTTACTGCGCCTGTTATTACTTAGATTATCGTAGGATTTCCTTCCCCCCCCCCCCACCCCCCGTGCCCCCTGGATTTCCAAGCCGAGAGACCCCCCTCTCCTGCCCGGATTTGCAATAAAGTTTTGGAAGCCCTAAATTTACAGGTAACGTGAAAAAAAATACATGTAATGGATGTAATCGCATTCAGAAGATTTTGTTTTTATAATTTTCAAAACCGTGGTGACGAGTGCTATAAATTAGTGAAACATTTTAAAAATAAATATTGCGTAACGCATCATGAACCCCCCCCCCCCCCCCCCCCCCGTGATTTCAAGACTAAATGGAAGTGAAATTTTCTAGTTATAATAACTGCTTTGATTTTGCCATGTATTAGTTTTTCCTGGCTTCATAGTTTATTCAAAGTGTTGTCGCAAAGCGTCTGCGAATTATATTATAAACATCACAAAATAATATTTAAATTCAGCAACCTACTTTATTATATCTAGTGTTTTCTAAAATTTCCCAATTTCATGTGTATATAGAATGCCATTCTTATCCAATTTAGTTTAGTCTTAAGAGAAAAACGCGTCAAATTATCGCATCAAGGAAACTGTCGGCCACGCAAATTTGTTTAGCATCTGGCGAATTTCTCGCTCGACCGATTGTGGTCAAGTTTTCTAAATATTTGTCAAAAGCTACTAATAAGACAAAGAAACAGTCTATGAAATGTTTCTTACAAAGTAAATGGACATTAAAAAATGTGACTTTCTTTACCGTAGTTTTCCAGGAATGCTTGAAAATTCTTAGTAAAGTCTGCCGCTTCGAGTATAAATTCTGAAAGAAGACATGTCCTCACTTGTGACAAATTTCATCGCTTTCAGCTCTCAAACCACCACTACAAAGGCATAAAAATCTTCTAAAGGACTTTTTCTTTCCATTTCGAAGTCTTAAAAGGCGTGCTTTCATTCCGGTTATGTTATGTTTCTGATCTATTAGCATCTATATTTCCGAACATAAGACGGAATGTGCTGGAAACTTATGCGCTCACATCTAGAAATATCCTCAATTCAGCCAAGAGAAGAAAGTGCTAAAATTTTCAAATAATGCCTTCCAAAGAAACACACGCTTAGCTTCAAGCGGAGAGGATCGAAATTTCCATTGAAGAGCCAATAGAAAACGAGGAAACTCGATCCACACAAAGGGTATAAATACATGTTTGAAAATTATGCCGAGCAGAACGGTTTAACCGTTCTCAAAATACAAACCCGGCAACTGATGAGGTTCAAGAGGAGAACCGAAACCATGGTCTTGCCTGAATGAAATAGTGGCATAAACGAAGCAGTCGCTAGACTGTGAAAATTGACAACGGAGGAGAATTAGCTCCCCGCTGCAGCTATACAGCGTAGTGAATGGAAGCTAAATTAAAGCCTTGACTGAGACAAACTTCAATTCTCTACAAGTTGAATAGCTTATTAAGCTACAACTCTCTCTGCTATAAAGCTTGGATCCTGAAAATTCAAATCCTGCAAAGACGAAACAAAAATAGCTGGGCCCAGCGTGACATTAATAGCGGGAAAGACATAAACGGCCAACAGATATTTTCAGATCCTGTCATGTCCGGTATTTCAGAGAGATGTTAAAGTTAGAGAAATTCAAACCTTTCCTACATTAAAATCTACATGCCAATATTAATGGCGAAAACAACACAACAACCGCCAGGCAAAAAACCGGACGCTAAAATGAGGTCAAAATCTACAAGCGCAACACGCCACGGGAAACCACAACCGACAGATTTGACCTCCGGTCCGTTGCACGCGGCTTCTTATAAAGGTTTCAAAACTCAGTCTAAACTAAAATCCTCTTTTACAAACTAAATGTAGAATACCCGTTCAAAACATATAGAAGCAGCAAATGGCATTAAAAACATGAGGTAAGAGTCCGTGTAGGCCTGCCACTCCCTTTTTACAAAAGCCAAATCCATACTCTTGCACAATCAAACCGGAACATTTATAGTTAGCTGAATACGCAAAATCTCACCTCTCTTGCATACTATTGCATAATCATGACACCTCAACATTTAATAACCATTCAAAATTGAAATTTCTCTTTAATAATCAAACCGTAATAGGAATGATTCAGTATTCCAATGACTACTGAAAAGGAACATTAACGTTAATTTTGCAGAAAAGCAAATCCATTGTATAATACAATCAAATTAGGCCCCTTCACGAGCGACGCATGAAAATAGAACGCGTGTTTTATTTCCGATTTGACAGCCTTGTCAGATAAATGACCACAAGTTGCTTCTTATTGTCTAAAATTAATTGCCGACTCGCTTAAGCTACCTACTTTGGTGGCTTAAATTTAACTAGAGTTTAACTCAATTAAGCTGACTCGCTTAACTTTAAGCAAATTGGAAAACCAACTCGTTTGCACTTCACGGTTAGTCATCCCGAGTACACAACGTATCGCAGAACATTCCTCACAATTTTTCTTTTCACGAACATTTCTGGTTGTCACTCGCTAAGCGACTTCAAAAATCGCTCCTCGCGGTTAATCTTCCCGAGTAGACAAGGTATCGCAGAACATTCCTGCCAATTTTTAGACTTTTCTATCAATTTTCTATTTAAGTGCTTAAAACCACAAAAACAATAAATCCAAGATAAGAAACAATCTGTCAGGCGATGAGGTCATAGCTCTACACAATTGGAAAACAACTCTGCTATAAAACCCGCGTATAAACCTCAGAAAGCGAACAAACATACAAGGTGAAATTTCTTAGCTTCGTCGAGCGCGGAAAATGTCAAAGCGCAACTCACCCAAATCACTGTAAATAAGAACTGTACGCGAAAAATGTCAAAGCGCAACTCACGCAAATCACTGTAAATAAGAACTGTAATACCCTTGTGGTGAGGTCATAGCTCTAAGAACTGTAATACCTTTGTGGTAACGTAACGTAAGACATAACAAGTTCAGGACAATTCAATACCCTAGGGAAATTAACAATAGGTCCGGGAGTGCCCCTCAAAAATTTTAGTGGCGGTATGTGACGCACTTCTTGAAATCCTAACCTGTTTAACCAACCATATCCTCGGTGCCCTAATATAGCTTCTATAAAAAAGAAATAAGTAACCCCCCCCCCCCCCCCCGGACAAATGTTAACAAAACTAAACAAAGAACCTTTGTTAACAACTTTGCCCCTTTTTTTCGTAGTGAATCGTACATCTCGTTTACGCGCAAGCGCATTAACGAGATAAAAAGGGGCAAAAGTTGTTAACAAAGGTTCTTTGTTTAGTCTGTTAACATTTGTCCGGGGGGTTACTTATTTCTTTTTTATAGAAGCTATATTAGGGCACCGAGGATATGGTTGGTTAAACAGGTTAGGATTTCAAGAAGTTCGTCACACACGTCACTCCCACTTTACTGCCAACTGCCAACTGTTCTAGGAAACGTCTCTAAAATGGATACTCGTTCGTTCTAGATCAGGAGTCCCAAAATTACGACCCCGTTAGGCGGCGCATATCCGTATAGGTATTTTTGGGGAGTACTCCCCCTCCCCCCCCCCCCCCCCCCCCCCCCCCCCACACACACACGGGATGCAGCCTTCCTGTGGGCATGAAAATACATTGGATGGTGGTTCAGCACTGTTTTCCTTGTCATCGGACGTGGCTGTTAAGACTGTAACTTGCGGTGGAGATGTCACAGAAACAGCTTTTTAATAAACCCACCAGCCGGAAACAAAACTGACAGTCAGCTGTAGCTCACATCTGTAATAGTATCACGATTCTCAGATACTTTTGCTTACTTTTGAGACGTCAATATAAAGTCGCATTGACGTCTCAAAAATCTAGACAATGTTTAATCGTGATACAAAAAAATTTCGATTTTGCGGGCGTCAATAATGCATTATATTGACGGTGTTGGAAGAAAATAAATTCCGTATTAGGCTCCGTCGCTTCGCGACTCCGCCCAATACGGAATATATTTTCTCCTACCTAGCCGTCAATATAATGCAGTATTGACGCCTCAAAATCGAAATTAGTTTATAAGAGTATAAAGGTGGTGTGTTATCGCAAAAGAGCCGGCAAGGAGCGTAGTGAAAGGGTGACACCCCCCCCCCCCCCCCCCCCCCTCCCCTCCTTAAATGACTTGTTTATTTATCTACCAATTTTTTATTTGAACATTGAAAGTGTACCAAAACGAAGGAAACAGACTTCATTATAAGACATTTCCAATAACGGACGTTACTCCTGTGACCGTGACTGAAATGTCTGAAAAAGTGACTAACAAGAAAACATATCTTTGAATTTCACTATTTTTTTCCGAAAATATCTTGTATTGACTGTGATGTAAAAAGCACTTTCGAGCCTCCCGACGTCAAAAATCAATATAGAAGGCATGCACTCGGACTCCACTAGAACCTCAAGTTCTACAACTAAAGGACCCCCAGCCCACTTTATAAATGACACTGATTTTTCCACGGCGATGTTCTTCCCTTGACCGATACCATAAGTACGCAGCAAATTCCAGTGTGCTACACGTCACGCAATATCTTTGCAACACATTGTGGGAAACTTCCCAACTGTAATTTAGCGACTGTTGTTTTAACAAATGTGGAGTTAATAATGCTATGATATGATCTACAAGGCTCAGACATTCCAAACACAGCAATATAATGGATCGGAGTGCAGGATTGTCTTTATTATAAGTGCAATTCATGGCTCGGGACAGTTTAATTTTGAAAGCCGGTAAGTGTTGATCACTGTTACTGTATTTGTAATAAGGTCGCACAACATGATGCTCGTGTCTCTACTCCGTATCCCAACAAACTGCTTAAAAGATATCATTTTAAGTTAGCAAAGGATAGATAAAGTTCTTCTGAAGTCTTTAAAACTCTGAAAAAGGCTTTATCTCAAAGGAACTATTTTTTGCGCATTTTCATGTTTGTTCGTAGCGTCCGCGCTGGTTCGTGTCACAAGTTTTCTTGTCAAACTACCCTTCACGTTTTGGTCTCTCGACGGGGCACTTTTTTAAAAAATGCCGCCAGAAATATTTTACCACAGTACGGGTCCGGGCAAATTTTTGCATGGACGAATTTTGTTCCTAGACCACGTGTTTAAAATTCTGTTACAGATTGCAGTGCTACTTACAAGGAACTTGCACACTGATAGCCGTTCAAAAATTCGTCCAGTTCCGCCGGTCCCGTGTAAACGCAAGGTGGAACCGTGCAAGTTTTTGTCCGTGCAAAAATTTGTCCGGACCCGTGTAAACGGGGCCTCAACGTACCACTTGGGTTTCCACGGCGTCGAAATTGGTTCAAATTTGCTAATTTTTAAAATGAAAGAAATAATGTTTCTTCTAACGGGACGAAATATTTTTATTTCAACAGATAATCCAAAGTAAATAACACTAGTGTGAAGAAAAAGAGCGTGTTTATGTTGTGGTCACATTTTAGTAATGTATGGCATCGCGTTTTTCTGTATGAGCGAGATGAAAATGTGTAATTTTTCGCCAGTTTCACAACTGAAAGGCCGCCGATTTGCCGTTTTTCATACTTTGCCCGTTTTCGAAAAAAATAAAACGCCGTTACAGTTTTTAATGTTATTTTTGAAAATACTTCACTACAGAGATTATTTGAGCAAAATATAAAGAAATCAGAAATTTTGTGACTGACGCCCGATTTTCGAAAATTTCAGACATTGGCTCTTTAATACTATTTTCGGAACACAATACAAAATACAATTTTATCAACTCTAGGGCCCCGTTTACACGGGTCCGGACAAATTTTTGCAAGGACAAAAACTTGCACGGTTCCACCTTGCGTTTACACGGGACCGGCGGAACTGGACGAATTTTTGAACGGCTAAGTGTGCAAGTTTCCGTGTAAACACCACTGCAATCTGTAACAGAATTTGCACGGATCCATGTAAACAAGTGGTCTAGGAACAAAATTCGTCCGTGCAAAAATTTGTCCGGACCCGTGTAAACGGGGCCTAGCTTATATCTTGAATCCACTTAAAATAAGAGGCTGTACACAGCTTGAACTCGTGGCATCTGTATTAAACCTAGTGCATTATTTAGTGCTTTAAGTGCTTTTACGGAGAAACATAAAATTATATCTGAAAAGTAAGTAAGACTACATTCAGTAGCCGACACTTGAAACCACGATCGCTTCCATCCTTCAACCTACAGAATCTACGACACTTTCACTCTCTAACGAAATCTTCGTCTATTCTTTCACCCAGCAAAATAACACATTGCACAATAATTTAACTAATCAACCTCCCAAATATTTTCTTTTAGACCGGTCTAAAATGCTCAACAATGAGCGACATACCTGTGCGGTAAATAAATATTCAGGTCTGGTTCTTATCTAATGTCCAATTGCAAAAACACTTCAAAAAGAAGTTTCAAGAATTTTCTAGAAGAGGTGTCCATTTGTGGCCATGAATCACTGCTCATTTTAATACTCGTTGGCATTCTGCCACGAGTAATAAACATAAGAAACTGACTGCAAGGAATATTCTTACTTAGTGAATCAGCCATATTTTCACATAGGTTCTGTGTAAAGAACTGTTATATCAAAGGAATAAATCAAATAAATAGGATGTAACTACCATGTCAAAATATGGTTCACCGGCGAGGAATCGAACCTCGGTCTTCTTCTAACAAGGCAGACGTGATCACCACTACACCACACGCGAACCTATCGAGATAGTGGGTGAATCAAGACCTTTACGTGGCTCGGATGGCCACGTAAAAATGGCGGTCACGTCTTCAATGGGAATTAAAAATCACTGAGGATGTAATGAATCTTGGCTGTGACCAACCCCCAGTGTCATACTGTACATTCGTTCATGGGTGGGGTTGGCGAGATGAGATCAACAATGGACCATCAGCGGCTGCCTGAGACGCCTTCAATGAGTGCATAATTTCATAAGATGCGCGTGACATGCGTGTGATTCGATTTCAAACTAACAATTCCTTTCAAAGCCAGGGTAGGGGGGAGAGGGGGTAGGGGTTCCTTGATTAAGCCTAAGAAACCGGAAAGAAGGCTCAATATACCTTGATACCGGTCTGTAATGCCGTTTCAGTTTCCTTGCAGCCCTGGAGCAATGTGATATAGCCATGGAGTACGGCTGCGGCCACTAGAGATAGAAGCAGTACATGTTTTTAATTACTCCAACGTTAGCAATTTTTTTCTCCAGCAGGTGTCTGACTACGATGAACGGCTTTGTCCTCTGACTGTAATAGACTGTGAATACAGTACCTTAGATTGTGCAATCAAAATAACATACTTTGAAAAGTATCAGGTTTAAAGGAAAGATGATTTAAGGAAAGCTGGGTAAATAGACCTCGATTTTTTGTCAGTGTAATAGCTTAGCAATATGCGCTATCTCCATGACGACAATACTTTGCCATGACTTTGAAGATGACTTCCGCTCAGGTTGTCGAAACGTCAGTCAATGTAACAACAACAGTTCTTTACAGAACTACACTTACCCGGACGATCACACTCGACAGACAACACAGCACTATGCAGTATTAAATTCTGACATTTATTTTATTTTATTAGTTTCAGAGGCGTAATTTTCAAGCTCATCTTGATGCCATGAAAGACATCCATCTACATTTGGCCTGCAGGGGAATGGTTAAAATGTCCCAGACAATCCAAGAACAAGCCGAGAAGATAACTCTCCTTGAAGAAAAGTTAGAACGCTTGCAGAATTCTCCATTTGTATGGAAAATATCGAACTTTTCATCCGTCATAGCTGCTGCTCAAGCAAACGAACAAAGAGTAATAGTTAGCGATTTGTTCTATTCTTCTCCCAACGGTTACAAATTTAATCTGGAGCTCTACCCTGAGCTCTATACTCATTATACCAAAGAGGAGAAGGGCATTTTTATGTCAATCTACCTTAGAGTTCGAATTGGAGAATATGATGGACTTCTCTCCACTTATGTCCAGGATAGCACGCAGCTACGAAATTTACTATTTTTGCGATTTTCGTTACAGCTTGTGAAAATTACAAAATTTACGATTTTTCGTTACAGCTTGCGAATTTTACAAAATTTGCGAAAATTACGAAAAATCGCTAGCTCAACGATTTTTCGGTAGTGTGTGATGCTAATTAACTCACAACCCCACAACCAGCTTGCGGATTTTACAAAATTTGCAAAAATTGCGAAAAATCGCTAGCTCCACGATTTTTCGGTTGGGTGTTGCGAAATTTTACATTTCTTTGTGATGCTAATTACCTCACAACCCCACACTACCAGTTTGCGTTATTTTGCCTATTCATCGCTTCCCAAAGCAAAATGTAGACACAATAGGCCATTTGCACGATGACGTCATGTGACTACAACTACCAGAATCCTTTAGTTTTTTGTTTTGTAGTGCAAATTAGGGCTATTGTTATTTAAACCGCACTGGGATTACAAAATTTAAATAAGAAAGGAAAAACGAAATGAATTCTGGTAGTTGTAGTCAAATGACGCCATCGTGCAAATGGCCTATTGTGTCGATAAAAAAAGACCGTGAATACACCAATTAAGCTGGACACGCAATAGACCAATTCGGCTAACGCATTGTTGTACCCAATTCAAACCTTCTGGGAATAAGATTCTTTGTTCACAATATTTCCATATAATTTCCATGTCAATGCTTCATTGATATGGAAATATTTCGAACAAAGAGTTCTAATCCCAAAAGGTTTGAATTGGGTACAACAATGCGTTAGCCGAATTTGTCTATTCAACACACGACAATAAACGAGTACGACACGCGCATGTATGGAGCGTTTTCACTCACGTGACCTTCAGTCCCGTGGGACTCAAATGACAAAGGCCATGGCAGCCATGTTGGTGTTCCTAACAAAAGAAGTTAATTAAAATTCTTTTGTACGGGAACACCAATATGGCGGCTATGACGTCAAGTGAAAACGCTCTATACTTCGTTCTTAAAACGTGTGCCGATAAAAATACACGAAGCTGGACACGCAACTTAACACACGACAACAAACAAGGACCGTACGCGCATGTGAACGTGTGGTGATAAAAAGTACGTCGTAATACACCATTTATTATTTCACCCGGCCTCCTCAAAATACACGAAGCTTGACACGCGAATTAACACACGATGACAAACAACTCCCGTACACGCATGTATACTTTGTTCTTTAAATGTGTTTGCGATAAAAATACAGCTGGACACGCAAATTAACACACGACAAAAACAAGGACCGTACACGCATGTATACTTTGTTTTTAACCCGTGAATACACGAAGCGTAATGAATTGGGTTATTGGAGACGACGGCAAATTCACTCACTCGCTCACTGATATGCAAACGTTTTTCGCATATTTACGTTAAGATAACAACATTTGACTAGTCTTATTAACCAAATCCTACGTGGCGCAGTGGCTTGAGCATCGGACGGACAATTGAACCAAATGGAGTACCGGAGCCAAGGTTCAAGCCTTCTCCAAGACTTTTTTTTTATGGAAATTACTGTTTTTTTTTTCCCTTTTTTTTTGCTGACCTTCGTCAAAAGTCGTTACATTTAATTTCCAAAACAATGCAATATTGCGTTCCCCCCTTTAAAATTTCGTATTCACGGGTTGGCTCACAGGAGCCTTTGATTTAAATAGTGCGTGTCCAGCTTGGTGTATTTTTATGGCACATTAACACGCGACAACAAACAAGGACCGTGCACGCATGTATACTTCGTTCTTTAAACGTGTGCGATAAAAAGACATGCTGGACATGCAAATTAACACACGACACCAAACAAGGACAAAATGCTATTAATTTTATTTTACATGTGTCCTCGCATTGCTGTACAAATTTTATAATTTAAGAAGAGGAAAAAGGAGCGAGAGCGAGAGAGAGAAAAAAGGAACAGTCTTAAGTTTTTATAGCGTCGACTTATAGAGATGCCACTTACAGGTAGGGCGACCTGGTTTTCAAAAATCCAGGTAGATATATATTTATCATTTTCTCGTTTGGGTGCTAGTTTTCCCCACCTTGTCAGATCAATTATATTATTGTCTGCTCCCAGGCTGATGGAGCAATAATTATTATTATCGCTAAAATATCACCAGGTCCTTCCTCAATGCCTAATTGCAGGTCAAAAAATCATTTTGCTCAACCCTCAAATTCCTATTAGTCAAAAATAATTATATACAACATGAAATACACTATTTCGTTTCATGCTAAAGGTGAAACATGCTGCACCACCTATTATTTCTTGCCCATAACTATAACTTGTTTATTTACAACAAACAATAATGTAAATATTGTAATCCTTGGCTGCACCACCTATTATTTCTTGTCTGTTATATAACTTGTCTATTTACAACAAAAAATAATGTAAATATTGCAATACTTGCAGTAATCAAACAACGAAAAACTTAATGACTCTAATAACTATCAAAACCTAATTTTTAATTTTTTTTGCTCTGTTTTCTTATTTTTAAGATGGCAGAGATTTAAAATAGAAAATTGAAAAAGATTTTGGTTCATGTGTCTGGTTATTTTTCCATACTTTGTCAGCCAAGCAAATTTCAGTATCAACCTGCAAAAAAACAATCCATTGATCATTTATAATGATATTATATCATTGTAATTAATTTCCACATAATAAGTAGTGAGGTTTAAATGGAAATCCTCACCCTACCCCTTGTAGGTGAAGCCAAAGTTGTCTATATTCTTAGTGTTACAATAATGTAATGATATAAATACAGTTTCTCTAATCCAACGGAAGATGAGCAGGTGGATTACTACAAATTATATGATATTTCTCACCAACCCCAAACCCTTACCTCCAGGTACTGTTAACTTTGTACTTTCAAAATTCAAAATGACATGCCGGTATATTCATCATAATGGCGGTAATAACAGCAGCTACATGCATCCTTTTGTTTGTTACAAAACTAATCAAGTAAGGGCTCATCTTAAACTTACCCCTTCCAGGTCCTGGCAATCATAAGGGTTGCACTTTCCACCACTTGTCAACATGATTTCTGAAGTGCAACTTGTCCACCACCGTATCAATTTTACTCAATCTCTTGTATGTTCTTGTGATGTCCTTTTTCAATGGATTCGAACAATACTTCTTCAAATGACAGGCACCATCGTATATTACTCTTTCTGCAAAATACATTATAGCATAACTGAAGCAAAGCGCGCGCTCTGATTGGTTTATTCAGCGTGTACTATTTGCCCATGGGTGTATGCTGCTGACGTGTGCTAATGTTTACAAAGCAAAAATTTTCACAGACACTGTTTCCAAAGTAATGGCCGACTTCCTATCTGCCAGAAATGCGAAACTGTCATCACAGTTGTCTGAAGATGAAACAGAAATTCCATCCTTTGACATATTTGGGGGCATTTTTCCCGAGCAACCTGCAAAGAGATTTGCGAGTTTAAGCGAAAGCGAACTTGAAGAGCTTGTAAGTGAGCGACACTCAAAAAAGACGAAAGAAGTCACAAACTGGTCTGTGTCAACATTTGAAGGTAAACAAAAAGTTGTTAAAGCTTAGTTGGAACTCAGTAATAGGCTTTACTATAAAGATAACGAAATAATGATTTAAGACTAACTAAATATTTACAAATTGTTCCTGTGAGTTATGTGTAAACCCAATTAAATGCTAATGCGTAGACAATGTCGACGAAAAATTACATTTTTCAATTTGCTGTTTTCACGATTTTAAAAAGCGCTTACTTTGATAACAGATGAAAATAAATTGAAAAGTTAAGTTCCATTACAAACCAAATTTTGATATTCCGTTTATGTTATGTTATTTTTAGCTTGGTGTGCAGAAAAACAAATTCAAACCCCGCTTGAAGCGATGACAATAGGTCAGCTTGATCAAAACCTACGCAGATTTTATGCAGAAGCGAGAACGAGAAAAGGCGAAGATTACAGTAGATCTACCTTGCTGGGATTTCGTCATTCGATAGAAAGATACCTCAATGCCCCGCCATTTAGCAGAGGCCTACAAATTTCAACCGACCCAAGATTTGCAAGATCAAACCTCATGCTAGATGCGCAAATAAAAAATCTAAAACGAAGCGGCAAAGAAAATGTCTCGCACAAACCTGCTATCGAGGAAGAAGACCTCCAGGAGCTGAAATCAAGCGAAGTGTTGTCCTTGTCGTCACCGCTTTCCTTGCTGAGAAACGTTTGGTTTCATGTCGTCCTGTTTTTCTGCAGAAGGGGTCTTGAAGGGCAAAGAAGCTTGACAACGAACAGCTTCAATTTTGAAACCGATGCGGCTGGAAGAAATTACGCAACCATGAGTCACGATGAATTATCAAAGAATCATCCCGGAGGACTAAAAGGCTTTGAAAGCACAGAAAAAGAAGCCAGAATGTGTGAGACCGAAGACCAAGGTGACGGCTACAAGGCCCTCAAATTGTATCTCCAGAAGGTAAATCCAAAGTGTACTGCGTTTTTCCAGTATCCGAAGAAAAATAACATGGCTCTAGATGCCGTTTGGTACGAAGCACGACCGCTTGGAATAAACAGCCTCGTTAAAATGATGAAGACCATCAGCGAAGAAGCACGTTTATCCAAAATCTACACAAACCATTGTGAAAGAGCCACTGCCATCACTCTGTGGTCCAACGCCGGGATTTCAAACCGCCACATCATGGCCATTTCTGGACACCGCAGTGAGCAGTCTCTGGTAAGCTACAATTCGCGGCCTTCGACCTCACAGCTCCATAACTGCAGCCAGGTCTTGTAGAGAGCCTTTTCTCCTTCTGCCAACGATCACAGCTACTGGCAACGAAATCGCTCTTCGGCGACTGGACTATTCAAAACGTGCAAATTGTTTTCAACGGTTCATCCTCTGAATCGATCTGAAATTCAGTCCATTTAACTTTTAAATGATTTTAGACGGTTGTCTACTTTCTTCAGTTTGTTCATAATTCTGCTGAACTATTTCACCGGTTGTTGGATACAGACCTTAGAAGGAGGATTTTGATCGATATTTCAGGAAACGTGATTAAACTTTATCGAGTTGCTGGTGTGCAGTCGGTTGTCATGAATGAATTTTCGCGCGCTTGTTTTCTCTTGTCATGTAAGACTACACGAACATTTTTTTGTGATGTAGCTCAATAAAAGGACTTCTGTTGTTCCAATGTCTCAATGTTATGTTATAAAACAAATGGTAAACGCCATAGCGTGCACTATTGAGATATGGATGCACTTGGGAGGTTTGCTAAGCACTCAAGAAGCTAGAGTCGCACTCGGCTATCGCCTCGTGCGACTCTTACGCTTCTTTCGTGCTTAGCAACCTCCCGTATGCATCCATAACTCAATAGTGCACGCTATGGCGTTTACCATTTGTTAAATGTATGTACCCCACAATCAAAATCATTTGACTTACATATGGGATAATACATAGTCACAGGGTAGTGCATGTGTACTTGAACTGTTGCATGCACAAATATTGCAACATTTCAACAAAAAAATAATGAGTAATGATTGATAATCACCCAGATGAAGATGACTGAATGTGATAAAAAAATTGGTGGCTTTAAAAAAACAATTTCTTCATTTCTGATGAATGTATATGTAAAACTAACATATAAATCAATAAACAAATAAAATGAAAGGCTGATCGTACAGTAAGGAATATATTTTTAACCAAAAATATATATATTCCTTACTGTACGATCAGCCTTTCATTTTATTTGTTTATAATTATTTCTGCTGATCAGATCCTTCACAAGGATCCATGCAGTACTTCTAATTTGTCGAGTGGTCCTTTCATTTACAAATTATATAAATCAATATCTGAACTACTCAATTTGTGAGAACATATACATTCTAATACAAATCTGTTTCTTACAGCAAAATGATGTCACTCCACTGATCAGTTAATCTCTATATATACTGAAACATCAGTAAGGGTTGTTGTAGCCCTTGCTGATGCTTCACAATATTGAGATCAACTTATAAGACCTCATAAGTTAACCCATATCCTGTCTTTTGTACAATGCATGAACAAATTGCTAACAGGTGTGACCAGCATTCAAAGAACCCAATCACTTACCAGTGCCATTAAATTCCCATAAATGGTCATTTCAAGATGCGGTGGTGTTTATACGTTGTTAGATCAAAACGAGTTAGAAGAAAAACGAAGACATTTTAAAGCAAGAACTTCAGCCCACCGCCGAAGGATTAGCAAGACCAAGCGAATCGTCAGAGTCGGCCTGTGGAGTGTGGGAGTTCGTATTTCATAAGGATTTGTATTCACGATACTATAACAAGGACGATAGCAGGGGCGGATACAGGATTTTTCTTAGGAGGGGGTGCACCTCTAAGGAATGACGTAACTGAAGGGTGACGTAAACAAATTTAAAAAGCGAACAACGCAGACTTGGTCATCTCAGGGGGGGGGGGGGGGGGGGGGGTGCGCACCCCCTGCACCCTCCCCCACGGATCCGCCCCTGGATAGTCATACCACCTTTATCAAAGTAAAATTTGTGGAACAAAGGGACAGGAAGTCTTCAAGGAATGCAAAAGTGCTCAGTATACCTTTTCCCACTGGTCATTGACTATTTCATATTTACAGAATCCACGGTTTATACCGGCATTCCATCACCTTAGCATTGAGTTTGTAAATAAGCTGGCCAAATTTAAGTCATGAAGGCAGATATAGAAGTCTGCAAAGTATTTTAACGCAACACACAATCGGTAAAAAAAGATCTGTGATATTGTTTCCACACGCTTCTTCGTCTGCGGTAGAAAAATATTGAACGTGGCAACTGTGGTTTTTTTTTGCAAACCTTTGTTTAATGTCACTTCTTTCGGGGTGAAGAACCAACTGAAAATCTGAACGGAACCTATTTGAGTATCTTAGCTAAATTATTCTGCGAAACTTTACACATATACCTGGCAAAGAATGTTGTACATGCATTCTCCATGAAAACAGTAGAGTTCTGGAATGTTCCTCATTATAAAGATAACAATACAAGTTCGCTTAGCATAATGGGATGTGTTCCTTATTGATAAAAGAATAATCGAATGTAATTTGATAATATAACAAGATGCGGTGGTGTTTACGTTGTTCGTACGTCGTCTTCGTCTATAAATTTAAAGGCGTTCCAGTGAATCAATGTCAATAACACTCTCAGATAATATTTTTCACATTGGTAAGCATGATACATGGTGAACGTTTTTAAAAAATCGATCGAGCCGTTTCTCAAATTTTTGCAAAAGCGATTAAAATCGAAAATTACCCAAAAATTGCACATGGAGCGATGTAAGGAAAAAAGGTAGTTCTCAAAATGAGATCGCGAAAGAGGAAGTAAATACAAAATGTAGTTTGTGATGATCCTGATTAGCATAAAATTACTATTTTGCCGGCACGTATCAGAGGTCTGGGGGAGGGTAGCAGGCGCGCAGCGAGTTATGGGATTAGGGTTCATATTTGCAGCCGTTAGGAGGGTGAGACATTCTACGGTCAGCCTTCGCCGTGTTAGGTTTATGTTTAGTTATCTGTGTTTGAAATGGATGAGTCTATATATATATAAGGTTAGGGAGATTGTTGCGCGGAATAATATCCAGTTGCTATCCCAGATAAAGGATTTAGTCAAGTCTTCGATGTCCGCCTTTAAAGAGATCCAGCGACTCCAATGCCGCCGAGCAAATGTCGGAGATTTAGAGGCTAAAACGAGAAGTTCCACCATCTTTAAACAAGAAAAGGCAACGAAGACCAATACAAGGCGAACAAATCAGTTTTAGAAGTTACGGAAGACGCAGGTGCTGCGTTGGAATGCAAAGATTTCGTCTAGACAAAGGAATCCTTAGATAGAAAGAGGTATGTCGTTGCTCAAAGAACGCCAGAAACTAATCCTCTTGGCTGATAAGTCTCCGTACGGGTGGAAGACGGTTTTAGAGTACAAATATCATGATTTAGCGGAGGACGAAGAGGACGACGAGGACGAGAAGAAGATCTTTAGAGCCGAAGCTAGGGTGGCCAGATCTGCCAAGCGCTTCGCTGCACGTCGTCTTGGCTCACAGCGTCGAGGATCAGGACTACCTGTTGCACGAAATTCACAGCTTGCTGTTGCTCAGCTTCCCACTTTATTTGCCAGACTTAAAAAACTCATTAATAATTCATGCTCCTCTCTAGTCACGAGGAAAGCACTCTTTACCACATAAAATACGCTTGAAACTAAAAAGCCCGGGGAGGGTTTTGAATGTGGCCCAGGGGAATAATGGGGTATAATAGAAAAACAATGGCATACAAATGAACGTGAAGCATTATATAATGACACACGTTGCATTATCTATCAATATTCATATATAATGCCACATGTGATATTATATAATGTTTCAAGTTTATATACATGTACAGTAAGAATTAAATACTGAGAACAACCACTAATTTCACTCAACACATTTATTTTGTGCTAATTTACAAATAAAAAGTACAATTATTGAATACCGAGACATAACAACTTTGTTTACGTTGGAACTACCTGGTATAGTCATGTTAGCTAACAATTCATCTGCGACGTCAAAATCTAACGATTCAAAATCTAATAAATTTGAATTGCTTTCAGCTGCATCTGTTTTAGAAAGACTAACTTTTGTGCTGGGGGTGTTAGTCGACGCGCTATCCAATGCGTTTTTCTCTTCTTCTTTAGCCTTTGGTGGCCTAAACGCCCGCTTCGGATGCATGTTTTTACTAATGCAAGCGAAGTATCAAAAGACCGCATTCGAATAAAATACTGACATAGTTCTGCATATTTAAATTTCTAATATTATTTCTCCTTCATTATTGTTGTTCAATTCCCAAATGCAAACAACCTTCTTTTGTTTTCTCATATCACTCCACACAGTTTCATCGATATTGGACAAAATGGTCATGAATTATTATCGATTTTTTTTTAAGTCATTCAATAAACTCATTCAATAAACGTGTTTTAAGTCATTCAATAAACTCGCAGCACGTGTTTTATCAGGTATAAAATCCCTCGGGCTTCGCCCTCGGGATTTTATACCCGATAAAACACTGCTGCTCGTTTATTAAATGGTACTTAATCCACAGTCGTCGTCGAACAGGTCTGCCGGTCTCTGCTTTTCTTGCGGGAAACCAGGCCACTGCAGATCCGCTTGCCCAAACCTTCTCCTTGCTGCCAATTCTTCAAATCTTATAAACAGGCCAAGTGACTAGCCGGGAGTGCTACTCAAGATCAAGGTGTTGTCAGTTATTCTTGTCATGTTTTGGTTCACTTTATTCATCCAATGTTTCTGTTGACGTTTATTGAATACCGAGTTTTCCGCTATAATTAAGCAATTTTCTTTTTCGGTTATCTCATATTTTGCATACTTTGAGTCGAATGCCTTGCCATTGTCAGATTCTGAGCTTCCCTTTTTTGAGGTTCAATTTTCGAACGATGAAATTAAATCAAGCAATGTTCCTGTCTCTGTCAGAGGCAGACTGCGTAAATCAATTCAGTTTTGGAAAGATATTGACGCGCCTCGTTTCAATATTGGCACAATTGAGTTTGGTTACAAATTGCCATTGTTTCATATTCCACCACCTTTTGTTGCTAAGAACAACAACTTGGCGCTTCGGAAATCTGCCTTTGTTGAGAGTGCCATCAGTGAGCTTCTAAGTTTGGAATGTATCTCCGAGGTTTTCGCGCCTCCAGCCGTAACAAATCCATTGTCAGTCTCTATTCAGAAGTCGGAAAAAAAAGCGTTTGATCTTGGACCTTCGTCGCGTTAATCAATATCTTTTTAAGTCCAAGTTCCGATGCGAAGATGTTTCTGTTACCAGTGAAGTGTTGAATCCCGGGGATTTTTTGTTTTCCTTTGATTTGTCCGGTTACTACCATGGAGAGATTTTTCTGGAGCACAGGCAATGTCTTTCGTTTTCTTGGGTCTTTCATCCGAGATCACCAAATATTTTCAATTTTCAGTCTTGCCCTTTGGCCTTAGTTCCGCGCCTTATTTATTTACTAAGCTTCTCAAGCCGTTAGTTAAGAAATGGAGAACTGAGGGCAAGTCTATAGTTGTTTTTTTTTTCCTGGACGGCGGTCTAGGGGCTGCCGCTGTTTGTACCAAAGCTAAAATTGCGAGTTTGGCTGTATATAGCGACTTATTAGAGTCCGGTTTTGTCTAACGAAGAGAAATCCCTTTGGGATCCAACTCAAGTGATCACCTGGCTTGGGACTGTTATTGACACTTCCGATTGCATTATATCTGCAACTGAAAGAAGAATGCAATCCCTGACAGAAGATTTATCATTCCTTTTGGATTCGGGGCGCCGTCCTCTGCACCAGGCTCGCATGCTCGCTAGTGTCTTTGGCAAATTTATTTCGCTCGGAAACTGTGTCGGGGACGTAGCCAGGCTTATGACTAGAAACACCTTTGCTGTTATAAACTCTGCCACGAATTAGAATTCTCTTGTTTCTTTAACGCCCGATTGCGTAGATAAGTTAAATTTCTGGAAGCATAATCTCGTTCACAATAACGGTGTGCCTTTGTGACCCGTTAAGCGTAAGCCAATTAAAATTATCTACTCGGATTCATCTAATTCAGCCTGCGGCCGTAGCTATATAATCATCTCGAAGACAAAATGTTTCACCAAAATTGGTCAGAGTTTGAGAGATCTCAAAGTTCCACGTTTCGGGAGCTTCTCGCTGTTTCATTGTCTTTACAGGCGTTCATTCATTCCCTTGGCCCTCAGACCGTTGTTTGGCATACAGATCACCAGAATGTTGCTCGCATTGTGAACATCGGTTCCAAGGTTTCAGTTTTGCAGCGGTTGGCTTTTGATATTCACCGGCTTTGTCTTCTCAGCGCTATCAGTATCGATATGCAATGGATCCTTAGGGACCTCAACGTTCTCGCCGACGATATCAGCAAGTTCATCGATCTCGACGATTACACCATTAACGACGAGGTTTTCTTTTCTCTGGACGAACTTTGGGGTCCTTACAGCTATGATAGATTTGCTTGCCACTACAACGCCAAGCTCCCAAAGCTTTACACCAGGTTCTATCAGCCCGGGTCTTCTGGGGTCAATGCCTTTGCAACAACTGGCTCTGTGCCCCGGTCCGTAAACTTGTCAGTCACATGAAGGTTTGCAATGCCGCTGGTACTCTAGTTGTTCCCCTTTGGAAATCAGCGCATTTTTGGCCACGCCTATGTTTCGACGGATTGCACTGGAATGGTTTTGTAAACGTTTAGTTTCAGTCAATAAGCCCATATGCTATTCCACTTACAGAGAGTCCTTCAAGAAATCTTTTTGTGACATTGTGCCGGGTATTGCTAAATTCAATACTCACTCTGCAAGGTCAGGCGGCTGCGAATTCTGGCGTCGCAGACAGAAATTTCCAACGTCATGGCCGTTGGGCCTCAGTATCTGCCAAGAGCACTTACATAAGACTCTTTAGCTAGTAGATTACAGGTTTCAAAATCATTGTCACTTTAGCACAAGCCCTTTCTTTTTATCTCTACGGTGGCTTGGCTGGCCCACGCGCCCATAAATCGTCATTCTTGTGTGTTCGGTTGAGTAGTGGAGGCGAAATTATGTAATTTGTGATGATCCTAATTAGCATAAATTACTATTTTGCCGGCACATATCAGAGGTCTGGGGGAGGGTAGCAGGCGCGCAGCGAGTTATGGGATTAGGGTTCATAATTTGCAGCCGTTAGGAGGGTGAGACATTCTACGGTCAGCCTTCGTCGTGTTAGGTTTACGTTTAGTTTTCTTTTAATATCATCATATAGACACTAGATTTTACCCTTCTCAAGTGTCTGGATACTTCGTAGGGTGATCTTTATTTATTAGTGTGATGCTCGTTTTTAAGGTGTTTCCCTCCAGTTTCCATGCAGCCGTACCGAACATTTTTGAGCGGCCGTTTAACTAAGGGGGTGTTTACATGACACCGGGGCGACTTTCGCGCCGGGACGAGTTCACTCCGGTCCCCTCTTATGGCTCTACATTTGTTTACATGATACCACCACATCATGGAAACAAATGTAGAGCCATAAGAGGGAACCGGAGTGAACTCGTCCCGGCGCGAAAGTCGCCCCGGTGTCATGTAAACACCCCATAACTTTCCTTTATTGAATTAGTATGAAACTTACACAAAATATTGTACTTAGTTTGCATAATTCTCAACACGCAGAAATGCGTTACGCTTCACCTGAATTAATTAAAGCGTCTCTGTGCGCCTTCAACCGTGCAATCAAAACACAAAGTCTCAATCGCGTTTTAGGTGAACTTTATTATTTTATTTGACCATGTTACACCGTTTCATTCAAGATGAAACTTCAAGACAATGTTGTTCATAATTATTATAAAGAAACGACCAAAAAGTTAAAAAAAATCTATCTCGCGGTTTTTGGAATATGTAGAAAAGTGCTAAAACTACAATATCAAGGACTCAGTCAAAAAACTATGGTTTCCTATAGAAAATCGAATCTCCAAACCTTAAACGAGAAACGCTTTCAAACTTTCATAGTTTCATCTCATACACTAAACACACATTTTGGCGTAAATTTGAGATTGGGAAATTAAACTTTTATAAGCTTAATTGAGGAACTTATGGATGTCCTCATACACATGCAAAATCACAAGTTCGAAATGTTTTTCTGATTTACTCAAAATCGGCTTGACAAAGTTTCTAATTTTTAGATATTTTGTTTGCCATATGTCATAGTTTATAGTAATAGTAATGTTTTGATTTTTCTAGATCGCAATCACTCGGAATTTAGACTCAAGTGATTTCAATGTTTCTCGTTTATCTCCGCAATTTTAAATGCGATTTACATAATTGTTACACTATTATAAACTTCAAACTAAGTACAATATTTTTTGTAAGTTTCATACTAATTCAATAAAGGAAAGTTAGTTAAACGGCCGCTCAAAAATGTTCGGTGCGGCTACACGGAAACTGGAGGGAAACACCTTAAACTAGGATACCATAAGACCCCATGGGTGGCACCACTGCGTTGGTCGGAGGTACACGTTCCCCGTTTTCTCCACCTGCTGGTTTTTAGGGGTTTTCGTGTCCGGCTTTGGTGCATTTGTTTTTCCTATAATCACAGTTGACATCTGTACATATGTTGAAACTAAATAAATGGCACGGTGGCTTGGCTGGCCCACGCGCCCATATATCATCATTCATGTGTGTCCGGTTGAGTAGTTGAGACAAAATTTGTATGGTGTGCAAACATAACATCAAGCTACTTTTTGACACTATCTGGAAGTAATTTCACAAAACCAGTGTTTAACTCTCGATCGATTTAGAACCAGTACACAAATAGTAAGGTTTGAAATGTTATTGCGATTTATTTGAAATCAAACACACAATTTTTTAATTCTTGCAAAATATATATGCCATATACCATATTTTAAGATGCGAAATCTTAAACGTACATTGCGACAGTCAGTTCCACGTGTTTGTTTGCCAAGCAGTATGCATGGGTATAATATGAACCTTAAGAACAAAAAATCTTAATTCAAAACATCTTTAAAAGAATCACCTCTTACAAGGGTTCCTTGAGAAAGCTAATTTTAATATGTTCCAGGGGTTAGCCTAGTATATTTTGTTTCCTTAGTTACAGTTCAGCTAATCTGTGACATGAGAAATAGGGAGAAAAACCCCGCCTGATCGCAGGTTACTGAAAGCTGCTGACAAGAGCCAGTAGTGCAGGAGAAAGGTTTGTAAATCACGGCCGGCTTTAAAAGTGATGGGGAGGTACGAATGAGGCCATAAAGTTAAAATGAACTGAAAACCTCTCTACGTGTCAAAAGTAAACCAAAAAAAAAAATACGTTTACACTTTGGTCATATCCAAAATCGTAAATGGTATAAAAAAGAGGGAAAAAATGGTGCACAGCAAAAATGGTGCACCAACCCCCGCCATCGTAGCCCAACCTCCCCCCCCCCCCCCCCCCCCCCCCCTAAAAAAAGAAAGAAAGAAAGAAAAGAAAAAAAAGGAAAAAACATGGACGACCCTTATGTAACTGACTCAGCAATAACTGGGTACTACTGTTTTACTAGCATTTTATATTTCAAACTGAAATCACTTAGCCTGTTCCAGACGTTAAATTTGTGGGGCCGTGGAGCAGCTAAAAACCGGTGCACGAACGAATGGGCCGGGGAAAACGAGGGGAGACTAGGGTTTCGCGCCTGCTACCCTCCGGCCGACTGTAAGCATTCGTAATATTTTTCCTTTACGCGCCACCTATCCTTCGCTTCCCACTATCTGAACGCCTGGAACAGGCTAAAATCACTACAATACTTACACAATATAAACAAATTTGAGACAGTCCGGTACTTAGGGCCTGGTCGCACTACAGTCAAAAACAAAAATTAGCCCGTGCAAAATGACATAAAAACAAAAATACTCCACAAAAAGCGTGTCCCACCGGAGCGGTTTCTTTTGTTTTCCTCGATTTTTGCACGGGCTAATTTTTGTTTTTGACTGTAGTGCGACCAGGCCCTTATACTTGCCAAAACATTGACAAACATTTAGCAAAAAACTAAAAATTGTCACGATATTTACAAATGCCTCGCCCCCGTCAAAAAATGAAAAAGAAATTGTACAACCCTAATACAACTGACATTGAAATAACTAGTTCCTTCAGTCTGTTTTTAACTGCTAATTATTTATCAAACTGAAATACATGTAACTACCGCAAAAACTTGTAAAACATTTTAAACAAATTCAAAACGATCTGATATACTGACAACATTTAGAAAAGCAGTAAAATTAAAATGGTTATCCATGCATTTTTTAAACTTCAACAGATTCTCAGACGTTCACTTGTCAAACGATGTATTTCATTTGTTTCATGCAATATGGCAAAAACGTAAGCGTTCACGTTTTGATAAACATTTAAAACGATGCTATTTCCACTGTTATGATTTAGCTCAATTTTTTTATTGAACTAGAACTTTAGACACGTCAATAAAATTTAATTGATCGATTAATTGATTGATTGATTGACTGATTGACATAACATTACAATAAACTAATTGCCATTGGTGTAAACGAGTCGGAAATAACTACATATTTTACTTAAAATCACTTGATTAGTTGTTATGCATGCAATAAAATATACAGAAATACTCAGAAGGGCTAACACCAGAGCTAAATTTTCCGTTTTGTAGCAGAGCATTTAGAGGTTATTCTAATGCGTCCACTGGCTAAGGATTGAAATCATAATTATATACATTTGATGCACCTTTTTATTGTTTTGAACAGGTTATTATTTGTAATAATCCACATAAATGCTCACTGAAATGGAACAACAGGTCATTATTGTGGTCAATGAGGTGAAACAGGAACTGTTCCAACTCAGTGACCACAATAATGACCTACTGTTCCACCTCAGTAATTTTCTAGAATTTTCTCAATTTAAAAAAATCAGCATAAATTATTTAAAATTCCAACATGGATAGTGCCCACAACACACCTGACAAACACTATTTCATGTACGTGTTAACAAAATGAACAACACATCCCTCGGGACAAACGACATACGCTATGTATCTCCGAGGACTTATTTTTTTAGATTTTAAACTACCTTGGTTAAATGGGGCTATGTCGCAAGGTGAGTCTGCGCAATGAGTCCCTGTCATGTGACGTCAACTAACGTCACACATGTCAAATTTCTATCGTTCCCTCCCGGATCGCGGCAAGTTTTATCGCGCTTGCACTCGTGTCGAACCACGCGAGGTAAACAAACACACGATCGATTTCGCTTTTAAATTCCTCCCCAACTTCCACCACTACTGGAAGACATCGAATTTTTCGAAGGTACGACTAACAAATCGCAGAAATAATTTAACAAAAATCTAGCCAAGTAAATACTCTAACTAATTTGTAAACTTGAGATCTATCCTTCCACGCAATACGACGGGATGAAAGGGATTGCAGCGAATTCGACAGTAATGGCCGCCAACTTGATAAAAAGCCACCGGACGTTTTTCAAGTTTTTAGTACCCAGTACTCACCCGCCATCCTCGCGACATAGCCCCTTTAATAGTTTTAAACTAGAAATACGTGTCTCGCAGAACCTCGCGAAGCTCGGGTGAGGGTGCACTGCGAGTCGATGGTTCGCGTACCGTTTACCGTCCGCCATCTTTGTTTACCATGCTCCTATATAGGCTTACATGAAGTAGTACCACATTGTTGCCAGGCAACTGCAGGACACCATCAAGTATATATATAAATATATTTTTCGCTCGAATTCGCGCGGCTTAGCTCCCGAGGCACGACAAATTTATTAACCTCGCTTCGCGAGGAATAAACTTTTACTATAGACACTATAAGGCAAATACTCAATATTTTCGGCCATTACATTGAACGTGGAATGAAAAATTATCGACAGTCAATTTCCTATTTTTATCCAAAGCCCACATCCCCACATCCTCAAGGAACTTTTTACTCTTGTCGTGTAAGAATTGAAACGTTTCAAAAGTGTACTAAATTTCACTTCGCTTGCTCACATTTTTTTCTAAGATTGCATCCTCCTGCTTCCTTTTTCCTATTCTGCGGTAACTTGAGAACTTTATCCGCATCTTGTTGTAAAAGTATCCTACTTGACCAAAAACGAATACCACAAACGGCGCTTCACAGCGCATCACAGCATTTCATCGAGGCCATAGTTGATCAATTCTAACAAATGCTAAACTGATTGTACCGGTAAGAAAAATTCGCTCAAGGGAATCATTAAAGCCGTCGTCAAAATTGAAATTTAGTTTTCCCATTACTATGGTTAAAATGCTTGCACAATTCTTTCGAGGTTTAGACAAACACTACTGTCACTAATGAGCAAAATTTCACAGCAAGTCTTTGGTTTGCTTGTTCTAAAACAATGTAAGGTGCATTAAAACTGATATTACCCTCGCTCCTCGGCCTTCTTAAATTGTATAATAATTAACTAATAAAGATTTTTGTTGTTTGTTGTTGTTTTGTTGTTCTTAAAAATAATGGCCTCGCGCTACGCGCTCGTTCAAGTTATTTTTAAGAAGGCCTCGAAGCTCGGGCATTATCCCTTACTTAAAGGGGCTATGTCGCAAGGTGAGTCTGCGCAATGAGTTCCTGTCATGTGACGTCACCTGACGTCACACATGTCAAATTTCTATTGTTCCCTCTCGGATCGCCGCAAGTTTTATCGCGCTTGCACACGTGTCGAACCACGCGAGGTAAACAAACACACGATCGATTTCGCTTTTAAATTCCTCCCCAACTTCCACTACTACTGGAAGACATCGAATTTTTCGAAGGTACGACTAACAAATCGCAGAAATAATTCAACAAAAATCTAGCCAAGTAAATACTCTAACTAATTTGTAAACTTGAGATCTATCCTTCCACGCAATACGACGGGATGAAAGGGATTGCAGCGATTTCGACAGTAATGGCCGCCAACTTGATAAAAAGCCACCGGACGTTTTTCAAGTTGTTAGTACCCAGTACTCACCCGCCATCATCGCGACATAGCCCCTTTAATAACGGTACGAACAAGAACGAAGTGAACAAATCACTGAGCATCATAGCGGACCGATCTCAACCTGAATAAACAGAGTGTCATCCAAAAGGTAGCGCCTTGTTTGCAGTTTCTCGTGGAATATGAAATTATATATCTCACCTTCACCTCCAGAATTCACTGCAGCTCCCTTGGGTATTTTTAGAGAGATATATTGCTTACTCTTTACAACGTTTTCCCGTTTTTCTGGAGCATCCTGTTGATCAATTAGTGTAAAAGTTATTTTCTTGCTGAAAGGCCAGGGTAACATGGCATCATATTCACCTTCCATTACACGGATACCGACCGAGAGGTGAGTATCCTCGCTAGGCAACAATAGATCGCGATTAGGATAAACTATCACTTGTAATTTGTAGCCATAACGTTCTGTGTAAAATGGATCACTGATTATTTTTTCCTTTATTCTTGCTTTCGCTTGACTCAAAATTTTACCGAACTTGTTAATCTTCCAAATAAATCGCGTGTTATTATTCTCCAACTGCCTTTGAAGTGCCTCCACTTTCTCTTTCAAGTTTTTTGTTGTCTCTTGAGTGTTACTTAACTGGTCCTGAGTCAAACTTTCCGTTTTTCCTTTCAGTTCTAGTTGCTTCTGGAGTGCCGCCACTTTCTCTTCCAAGCTTTTTGTTGTCTTCTGAGTTAGACATAGCTGAACTTGTGTGTCCTTTAACTTAACACATGCAAAGTCAAGGTGCTCTCTCATGTTGAGTTGAAGATGAGATGATACGCTTTTTCGCTGAACCTACAGAAAAAAAGACGAGAACCATAAGAAAAACGCGTATTTATCTAAATTTTTTTATAGCAACAAATGTTGCATGTTTATGTCATAATACAACAACAACAACAACTTCATTTGTACTCCACATTGATTTACATTATATAAAAACTACTGTTAAATATAGAGAGAGTACATGCTGCCCATAATAACCATTGAGGGATAAAAAATAGGGCAGCCTTACTTAAGTTATTAATAAATGATTTTATTAAGGGTCACTGAGGTACACACGCGACACACAGCTACACAAAACACACACAAAAAAGAAAGAAAGAAAGGCAGCAAAAGAAAACTAAGTGTGCCAGTATTAAGCAACAGAAAGCCAGAAAAAATATATTGTTGATAAATTGCAATTACAGTGAAGCGCGCCCTACCGTTGCCACCAGACAAAGTTTTTGATTAGTTTTTGACAACTTTCGAATGGCTTCCGTTTGAACGGACCAATAAAAATGCAAGTTTGGAAGGCGGAGTTGTCCATTGCGGGAAAGCGGCGGCTGCGCGCGAATTTCGAAAACGTCTTGGATTTCTCAGTGAAGGTTTCATTGACACAAAAAAGTGAACCAAGGAGTATGAATCAAGATAAAAATGCTTGTAAGTTCTCTTTGTACTTTCACAGTTTGTGTGCGGTGTGTGATGTTTGGTTTTTCGACGGTGAACCGTTTTATACATGCAAGCAGTATAAATTGTTACTTTATATCTCGTGTTTTCCTGCAGCTAACGTTCAGCTTCCGCAGAACAGCAACGGTGGAATTTATGACAACGGTCGCTCTTTACCAACAATGTATAGGGACAGAATATTATACTTGCATCACGATGGGCATGGGGAGCGGCAAATAGCACGTGAAGTTCGTGTAAGCCACACGTTTGTGGGAAATGTTATCGGACGTTACGATGAATCGAATACATCTCTCAGAGCGCAGAGGAGCAATTACGTGAAGCCCAAAATAGAACAGACTGTTTCTGAATACATTGAAGTCGAAAGGCTCATGAAGCCAAGCGTTTATGGTAGTGAAATCAGGGAACGATTGCTCCTAGATGACGTTGTTCACCCCTCTGATCTCCCAAGTATCTCTCACAAATAAACAAAGTGTCACAAAAGCAACACGCAATGACAAGGAAGAAAATAACTGCCGTCCCACGTGAATCCACTTCGATTAATGTAACAGAGGCAGCGGATGACTTTCTTACAGAAATTGCGAACTTTGATGCAAGAAAGTTGCATTTTTTAGATGAATCAAGTGTAATAAAAACAACTGGAAACAGAAAGTATGGCAGCGCTGCGCTGTTCTCGGCCAACCCGCTGTTGAAGTGCAGCGATACGCACCCAGTTCGAATTACACAATAAATTTATTACACTCAGTAAATGGGGTAGACTTTTTCAATATCTTAGATGGCCCTTCCAACGGTATGGAATTGCTAACTTTTTTTGACGAAGCTCTTCAGTTAGAACGGGAAGATGGAAGTGCGACCCTTGAACGTGGAGATTGTGTGAAAATGTTACGCAGTGGTACAAGGCAAACTTTCTCCATGCTAACCAGAAGAAATACCAAGTTTTGACCCTGGTGCCCCCAAGGGGCGATAAGGTCGTAAATGATGAATTCACCCTTAACATCGATCATCAAGAGCTCAAACCAACAGCAAATCTGAGGATTCTAGGAGTAAATATTGATGATGATCTAACTTTCAGTGACCACATCAGTGACATCTGTAAAATAACCGGTAAGAAAGTAGGAGCGCTGGCAAGACTCTGCAACTTGATCCCATGTAAGACCAAACTCCAGTTATATCTAACAGCAGTTCTTCCCAATTTAACGTACTGTCAATCAGTATGGCACTTTGTAAGAAATCGGACAGGCGAAAGTTGGAAAGGGTGCAAGAACGTGCTTTAAGAGTTATTTTTAACAGTCAAACAGCCGACACTTATGAAGATCTACTACGTCGTGCAGAATTGCCCTCCCTATATAATACATGTAGGCAGCTCCAAGATATGGCGATTTTAATGTACAAAGTTCGATATGGCCTCGCTCCCAACTACATAGCGGAAATTTTTAAGACTCAAAATAAAAGGTACTCTTTAAGAAATGCTGACTTTGACATTCCCCGATACACCTCGGTGAGATACCGCAAACACTCCATAAGATACCTTGGTCCATATCTCTGGTCAAAACTAAAAATAAGTGATCGGCAGCATACACTGTAGGACACTGGACAGTTTTCGAAAATATATAAGAAAGAAAGACCTAGCTACATGTACTTTGATTGAGGACGGGTGTGTTAATTGTAACATTTGCATTACTTAAATTATGTAAATTGTAAACTTATTTTAGCGTAGTTAATTCATCTTTTTAATGACCTTGTATATTGATCGATTATTTTATATCACGTCTTAAATGTAAATATTAGACAGTGAAGAATTGTAAATTTTTAACTTATCTTAGCATATTTCATATTTATTTTTACTTTTTTTTTAGTGTCCACAATTAGCTAGTAAGCTAAATACTTTAACACTCACATAAAGTTTATTATTATTATTGCTGCGGAACGAGCGTAGCGAGCGAGCAGCAACATAATCAGGATTTAAGAGAAATATGTGAGAAAAAAATATAAGCTACGAAAAATCTCGATTTGATCGCTTTTTACCAGAATTCACTGCGCCACGCATACATTTTGGGCCAGAATTCACTGCGCCACGCACACATTTTGGGCCAGAATTCACTGCGCCACGCACACATTTTGGGCCAGAATTCACTGCGCCACGAACAATAGCCTCGCTTGCTGCTTCAAGCTGTTGGCTGCGAGATTTGTAATATTTTGGTCCAACATGTGCCAGTCGTAATCGGAACTGATGTGTCGAAGACTACCGCGAGTTGAGCGAGGACTGTGAGGCATGGTGATAGGACCGTTGGATAGCAAAGATTTTCGAAGATTGTACGGAATAAAATTAAAAGACAAATTTATTTTGAAATCACTCCGACAGCGGTCGATGAGACTGAGCTGAGCGCGTGCGGACGCGAAACCTGAGCTGAGCGCGTGGAGACGCGAACACGATACGGCTAGCTAGTAACGCAACATATTCATTATCAATAATTAAGTTAAACCTAAATTTTCACACCTTCCTCGTGGTGAACGCGTCCTTTGCTCAACAATATTCTACAGACATTGCAAGAACTTAATGCGTGAATTACAAAACAAAATTAGTCTTATCAGCTGGAGTTTTCGTCGATTCATCCCGGTTACATTTGTTTTGCTTCCCCTCAAAAAACGAAAGAGAAAATTCTGTAATACCAGCGAGGCGATAAAACAGCATTATTACAACAAATTTACCGCAGCAATTACTATCTTTTGGATACACTAGTTATTATTATTATTATTATTATTATTTTTCTTGTAATTTTCTTTTTTAACTTTTGGTGATTTTTCTTAGTAAGATGAGGTTTTGTTGCATTCATAAGTCAACATAACCAGACATAAGTTACGTTAGGGTACCCAGGACCTAGGTTGCCAAGGATTTACAGTGTTGCAGTTGCAGTTGATCGGCCAGTTGAGATGTAATATAAGTTTTTTTAAAAGAAGTGCTCTTGATTTTCAGAAATCTGAAAATGTAATTATACTTTACATTAACTTTGTACTATCTTTTTTTAGTCTTTTATTGATATATTTTTCATATACATGTAGGTATACATACATTTTAAAGGCTTTGTAAAGGAATTTATTGTAAACTTATAAATTGTGTTTTATAATTTAAGTTCTCTATTATTATTATTATTATTATTATTACAAGTGAAACCGGAAATAATATATTATAATTAATTTAACATATTCCATAGACTATAGTCCAGAAAAGAACTTCAACAACGTTGAAGAAAAATCTGCGCCATTCAAGTAAATCCTGCAAATAAACATGTGTGGCCTGCTTTTCATAGGTGCTAATTGTGTTATTGGGAGGGTTCATACTAAATAAAATTATATAGAGTTTGAGGGGGCAGCAAAAAAATGTCCTTACCCTTAAAGGCCCATGTTCACCTATTCTGCTTTGCGCACTTGTGTTTTTGTTTTGAAACGGTTCAATTGTTCAATGTAGCATTATGATTGGCTGGCACGTCGATTTTTCGATTTTCCGTCTGTGCGAAAATCAGCCCGGGCGCGCAAAGGAGATTGGGTGAACATGGGCCTTTAATAGTAAATAGAGGTTATTCAGCATAAAGTTGTGTAATACGGCTGAGTATTTACTGACTAGTAAAAATGCCCAGCTGTATTACACAACTTTTTACTGAATAAATGTTTATTATACGACAGAAATATTCTCCTAAAAGCTAAGTTTTTGTAGCTGTTTTCCGTCCTAGTGCACGGTCAGAAGACTGAGAAGAGTGTAATAACGTGTCATATTTGCACTCGTTTTGATAAATAATATTCGTTTTGAATAATAACGCATCATACATTGTATTTGCACTTGTTTTGGTGCATATTTGTAATGTCAAATGCTACATGCATGTTGCAAAATAACACCATATACATTGATTTATAATACAGCAGTATTTGAAAAAATACATATTTATTTAAATTTCAATGATAATACATTAAAAAGACTTTCTGACACACATAAAAGGTAATTGATTTGACAAAATGTACTGGTCATTATTACTAAACTATTGTCACTTTCCATACATGTATCTTCCCTATATCAACCAGTGTACATTCACTTGGAAGATGACAAAGCTTTAGAAAAAAGTAAGAACATTGTCATGACGCTTAAACTCTCTATTCTGTATGATCTGGGGATGATCAAACCGTACATGTATATAACCAATTCACTAAGAAGAATGTCCTATCCATCAAGTAATCTAAATCACTTTGACAGCTCCTCATTTTTTTTGTTTATTACTTTAATTTACTATTTGTTTTCATGTTTTTAAGAAAGAAAGAAATCCAGTTTGCCAATATTTCAATGTACATGTACGTACATGTACCTCAAAAGAACCTTAAATTTTTGCAATAATCACTGGGTGGCCTTTTTCGCAGCACCCAAAAATGGCCACAAACAGAACCTCGGAAAGCAATATACTCTGGTTGAGACTGACCCTTTAATGATTTAAAGGAAAGGTCACATAATTACACTACAACGCTTTTTACAACCAGACAGTATCATTATTAATTAAAAATATTTTAGTCATTGTAAAAAATTCCATTTACTGCTTCAGTCGTAGAAAATCCACCTTATGCTTATACTGAATATACCAAGGGATGCCTCTTCAACAGTCTGTTGAAATAGAAAACTTTTAATTTAAGCATGTTTGCACTTATTGTTTATGTGCATCCTTACTGCACATACAGTTTATGTCACAATGCCATGCTACCATCCTGCAACTCAGCCGTGCACAGAGGAAAAAAACTAACCACATCAACGGTTGGTAGCCATTGCATTAACTTTGCTAAATAAAAGATGGTGTCACCTCCATTTTTTTGCATTTATTTTTTTTTTAATTAATTAATTTATCCGGGGACATCTGATCTGATTAGCAAAAATACACACTGTGGCTAGTTTAAACACTACCCTGGCCCTGACATGAGTTACTTATTACCAAGCTGTAGCAAAAGTATTACAAAAATAATCAATGTTAGAAAATTTTTGGCCAACCCCCCCCCCTCCCAAGGGCAATATTCAGTTTTGCTACTTTTCTTCATTAAGAAGTATCTTCCTAAGAACTCATGGATCAAGACGTTTTGGCTAAATGAAATTGGCAATGCAATTACTGTCACTATGCGATGAAAGAGACAATTTCTTGCAAGTTATGTTCTGAGCATGTGTAGTCCATATAATAGGCATAGTACAGTATAACTAAACAATAGTAATATTGTTAATGCTGTGCTGTAGCAGACGTACAGTATGTACATGTATGAAGGGGCCCAAAATATACATGTAAATGTTCAGTATTTACGATGAAAACATAATAATTATAAACATGCATGTAATATAAATCCACAACCAATTATTCTTATTTACATGGAAACTTGTATATTAACAATTTCAAATTAACATACCTTAGAAAGATCACATTTGCAGTGGGTTTACAATGTGGTGTAGACTTTTATGTCCATAATCCATGACAGTACATGTAGAGTATGTGATGTTTCCTGGGAGAAACAATTTGAATAATATAGTAAATTGATTGAAAAATTTTTCAGACATAAAAAAAGGAGATGGTATACAGTACATGCACCTAGTTCAACCGAGGGAGGGCTGTCACTAAGGGCCAGGGGCCGGGGATTTCCCCTGGCTACTATGAGCGTGACCCCAGCTACTTCCATAGGAAAATAGAAGGAAAATAGAACCAAAAGAACTCCCCAGCTGTTAGATTCTCCGCCTACTAATTGCATTTACCCAGCAACTTGAATCTTAGTGACAGCCCTGCTTGCTGAATATTGTAATTGTTATAGTAAGTTCATAAAATTATTCTTTCACTTTAAGCAAGGCACTGGGGCTTTTAAAAACAGTTTGCAATTTGATTGCCTTTCTACAGGTAAACAAAGAACTAATTGTTTAAGTATATACTTCAGCACTTTACATTTAAGCAATTAATTTTTTTCCAAGGAGTGGAGTGAGCAAGTTCCTTACTGCAGAGCACAAGGGTGAGAAAAATAGAGCATCTTTAGATTCCTAATTGTACATGTAACTGACAATGACAGAAGAGCAAGGCTGATGAAACATGTCTTGCAGAATTGAAACTGTGGTTCTCTTATTACAAAGTACCAGTTACAATTTTAGATCTTTCTTCATGTAGCATCCTTGTATTGGTTTAAATTAATTTTGAGTCAAATTTGGTTAATACTGTTTGGAGATCTGTATGAACTCTTGGCTGATTTGATACCATCACAATCATTAAATACAAAAAAAAATACCATCACAATCATGTGACCTATCTTAAAGTATATATGCTGATGCCTTTTCGCATCTCTTTTGGAAACTTTTAACGTTTGATTATTTTCGAAGAAAACAAAGTTTTTCTGCTTTTACTCGAAGCACGCGCATTTTGTTTGGTACATTTTTACAAGCGCGCGCATTTTGATTTGTGCATTATCACAGGCGCGCGCTCATTGGTTAATTTGAAGTTTGAATTAGCGTGACGAATTGTATTGCCGCGCAAGCAGCCGCGCAAGCAAAAATAAAGCGGGATCACAGTTGTTGTTTGAAGGCGAGTTGTGGTTTTTTGTTGTGGGATTTTTTAACGAAATCTTGGACACTTTTTTTCGGTCAGAAACATTGAAACATACAGTCCGAACATTAATATATTAAATCTTTATTACTCATGGCATAGATGAGGAAGAAGTTATAAATTTGGCTTTGGTACATTAGTGCATGCAAATTTATGCATGCATATTTTTGTCTCACTGATCTGATTGGTTGACAATTGAGGCCTCGTGATTTCGGGGCCTCATGTGTGTTAATTTGAGAAGCAGAAAGAATTTTTATAAGTTTTCAAGACAATGCAGGGCATTCATGGATGGATAGGACTGTTTGATATTGTGTTCACCGCTTATTGCCACATGGGAGTTTTGTTCCAGCAAGTTTACTACTGAATGTAGTCTTACTTTTTAGACACAATTTTATGTTCCTCTAGAAAAGCACTCAAAACATTTGGGATTTAAATACTACAATGGGTTAAGGACAAACATACAAACTCACATGTAACATAAGTTATATAACATCAGCTCACATGTGCACTCTGCTATATTTAACTCGCATGCATTGCATTGTGTTTCTTAAGAAATTTAATTATTTCTACCAGCTGCTTCTAAAAATATGGTAGAAAGAACTCTGGGTTATAACACATGCTGCAAGATTGCGTTTTATTAAATAAATAAACTGAAGAACAGAGTATGGCTTCATCAATTCCAAGCCCACTCACCGCCCCCCCCCCCCCCCCCCCCCCCCCCCCGGCATTTGTCAGGCATGTTATAACTTTTCCTCTCCAAGAGTGGGGCATTTACCAAAACAGGTCAGCTAGGGGTGGGGCATTGTCAAAACAACCTTATCTTTCAGATTTTAAAAGTTGACTTAAGTACAATGCTTAGTTTTTTTATTTTAAATTTCCTGATTGCCCTCAAAAATACAAAAAACTGAGTTGATAAACAATGTTTGGGCCACACACTTTTCAAGTGAACCGGAGCAACAAGCAACAGACTAAACGCAGTCATATTACATTTTGGGCTTTCACACAATTTTCAAGATACATGTAGGCAGGCTAGTGCCTTACCTTTCAAGTGCCACAGAAGATACATGTAATATCATGGTAAATTGTCATGATGTTGAGGTCTTATTTACCAACATTTCTAAATTCCAATTCGATCAAGAATTTTAGAGGGCCACCTCAGAGTCAAACGTTTTGCGGGAACAATAAATTAAACACATATTTAGAACATATGAGGGAACGGATGCAAGTAATACTGAGGAAAAATGACAGAATTCCTAGCATGAATAAAGATCCATTTATTTGTGAACAATTATTGCTGCCACCATTAACTATTAAAATAATTAATTATTAAAATAAAATTTTGATCGTGTCCCTGGGCATTTGCACTCTTTCAGAAGCCCCACCATGGGGATTTGTACGTATAAGCTGACCCCACCATGAGGCATTTGCAACATTGTTAAAAAAAAAGACAAATGCCTGACAAATGCCGGGGTGGGATGAGCGGGCTTGGAATTGACGGAGCAATTAACTTTATTCGACTTGTTCCTTCTTTGAAATGTAACCACAACATGTACATGTGACT
Source organism: Dendrophyllia cribrosa (assembly GCA_024195265.1). Lineage (NCBI taxonomy): Eukaryota > Metazoa > Cnidaria > Anthozoa > Scleractinia > Dendrophylliidae > Dendrophyllia > Dendrophyllia cribrosa. The sequence continues at coordinate 31,512,900 of JAJLRJ010000006.1, forward strand.
GTAGTCTTTGAAAGTCTAATTACCGGTACCTTAGGAGAACAAAAATAAACAAAACTTCAAAATAGCAATACAACTTACTGTAGTTGATGTTAAATTTAATTCTAGAGCATGATGCAAGATGCAGACCCTCAGGTTTTTGTTTTACTTCCACCTCTAATTTCCACTGTCAAAGATCTACTGTACATCTTTGCACTTGAAATACAGTGAAACAGCTAGTGAAATGAAAGGCAATGAAACATCTTTCTTGCTACAAGTCATATTTAAAACCTCTTACAAGTTCAAATGTGGACAAAACAGCTACTATCGAGCTGATATCAGGGCATAACATGTCAATAATTTTGATAGTCTATAAAAATCAATCGTTTTCTGTTGAATTCGATACTTAATCAATCGACAAATATCGGAATTCGATAAAAGTCGATCACACAATTTTTTGTGATTATCGATTTTTTTTACAGTTTGATTTTGATTGATTTCGATCAACAAGTATCAAAATATAAAAAACAAAGTTGGCGAACGCGGATAAATGAAGCAGGATCGGCCATGTCAAGACTTTATTTTACCGATTTCACACTGTAATTGGAAGCTCAAATAAACACAAGCTGAAATCAGAAACTACTATTTTCTTTCAATAAAGTGATTCATTTTCATGTCAAATCATTTTACGTCTTATCAGTGATTTATGCATTTCAGTTTCATGCTACTTTTTGATCGCCGCTTTCTGTCACACTGTGTCACGCTGCTTCTGTCCTGTTCTCATAAAACCTGATTAAACTCCAGCGCTAATCAATTTTAACAGAATTTAATGGCTTTTTGGGGTCCATCAAGCACTGAACGAACCACTGTTCACCTGGTTTATCATTTCTCAAGGTGATTATTTGATTCTACATTGAATAACAAACCACTTGGTTGCTCAGTTTTTTTTTAATGTAAGTTTATTGCTGTAAAGATTTACTTCAGAGCGGTTTATGCTTCCATAGAAAAGTTGTTCGAGCTATTATTAGTTTGGTTAATTTCGTAGTCATGAAAATCTTGTGATTATCGACTTTTATCGACAAATTAAACCTGTCGATTGACAATTATCGACAAATATCGAGTACTGTCGACTTATCGACTACGTTTTCGATGATCGATTACGCCCTGTGATATATATTTTTTTTTTCAGCGCTCAAAGTCGCAGACTTTTGCCAATCTGTTTGTAAACAAATACGCTTTAATAATAATTTTAAACTAGTTAGATGTGCACAATATCAAAAAGAAACTAATAATCAATCGCCCCAAAAGGTCTAAAATAACCCTGAACCCTATCCAGTTGGACATTAGGTTGAAAGTTAAACTTACTACATGTAAGCTTAATTTAAAACTCAAATCACTTACCTTTTCCAGCTTTTCTTGTCCATGACCGGCGAACAACCGGAAACCAGACTTCTTTGCGCTATATGACGTAAGTTAGCCACGAAAAGGACAGTTTGCAAAGCAATTTCGCCAACCTTTTATCTTTAAACAGGACTCTGCAATTTCGCCGACTCTTTGTCACTAAACAGGACTCTGAATCGACGAAATAAAATAAATTTTCTGTGCTGACGCTACGAGCAAAAATGGCGGAATCGGTTGTCGTGAACACTCGAACCAGTCCTCCCGCTGACCATGTCCTGCAAACCCGAGCAGGGTAGGGGAAGGAAGTGGAACGAAGGGGGAGGGGAGGGTGGGGGAATAAAAAAAATCTAACCCCTGATCGGTATGAAAGAAAAATGCTACAGAAAAACTGCCAACGCCGTTGGTAAGCGGTAAGATAAAAACCACTTATGCAGATTTGTTTATAGTTTTATACTGAAAAGTCGCTGAACAGGATCAGGAAAGGATGGATTTCCAACGTGTAAAACTTTTTTTCGTCACCTTCCTTTTTACTAGAGGAGTAATAATCGCCTTTTTTATACACAAAAATATCATAAATTTCAACTGGGTGGAAAAACGGGGATTTATTCAAGTTAATAAAGTTAAGAAACGGTTCCAAAAAGTTCCAAAAATCAGTCAACTTCCGTGCGTTCTGGTCACGTGTTTCATGACGTCATACTGATGACGTTCATAAAGAACGTATTTTTAGACTTATATCTACCAACATACGAAATAATTTAACTTTGCATTTCACCCTTACAAAGATACATGTATACAAAGATACTAGTCCCCAGACCCCCATTTGCTCATGTGTATAGCCCCCTTAATTTTAAAAATCCAGAGTAATAATGGGCATGCGGAAATGTTGCAAGCGAATGCCTTCCTTGCCACATTGGCTGTATTTGCATTCATCAAAGCATGTTCCTAAAAAACGTTGAAAGGCCCTTGGAGGCATAGTCGCGTGACTGATGACGTCACCGCACTTAGTCAATTAAAATAGGTATTTTATGGTAGTTGCAAATAGCATGTGGTGTAGTATCCTCATACACTCAAAATTGACAGAGTTATTTGGCATCGAAAATTTTTCTGGTGCAAAGGGTGCTGGGAAGGTTTTTATTATAATTATAATATATTATTTAATTATCATGGATAATTGTGGCTTTCACAAAGGCCGACTTGTCGAACCTGTGCTCAGGGGCATGTTTGCTGATTGTGGGGTAAGCTTATTATTTCAGCCCCCGTATTCACCTGATTTCAACACTTGTGAACTTTGTTTTCGTCAAATAAAGGATTTTTTGCGTCGGTATCAACTCTTGACGGAGCACTACGAAACTAAAATTGCCATCGCGGAGGCCGTTATGCGAATTTCGCCTCAAAACTCTTTGTCATATTTCCGCCACTGTGGGTATATTTTCTAGCAGTAATTTCAACGCAAACATATAATTTCAATTCATATAACTTGTTATAATGGCTTTTATAGAGCGAAAGGTGATTTGCGCCCATTTATAAGAAGTGTATTGCGTGACCACTTCCTACTCTATTTGACCCTGATTTGACCTGTAGCTATATTTTAAAAAAAAACTGCTATAAATAAACAATTTCCGTCTTGTCGTTGCTTGTATTTATTGTCTCTGAAAATAAAACTAGTATGATAAATCAACGGGAAGATTACAAATTGCAATGTCACGAAAAAGAAAACACAACAAAAAATAATTCAACACATGAACAACTTCATAGAACTGTAAACAACGCATATTACAGGATTATTTTGGGCAATAATGATTTCAACTGAGAATTCTCAAACTGTTCAATAATAAACGGAAGCTTCCAATCCTCGCTCTCACTCCACTCTGGAATTCTATTGTTCATGGCTCGTTGCAAAACAAGAAGATCACGATTTAGCTGTATTCGTTTCCCACTACCATATTTCACCAAGTTCTGCGCCCTCAATCTTGGCCGCATAACAGCAAAGAATGATGTTTTTGCTCGCTCACGAGCACTTGCCAGACGTTTGATGTTTGCTTCTTCCTGTTTTCACGCTGAAGCCCGTTTATTTTGGTTTTATGTTCTGGATGTTCATCCGTTATTTTACATGCATCAATATCAGTACAAGGAGTATTGCGGCATGTTTTTTCGTGTGGCCTGCTGCATGGCAGTTGTTACATACGCGTGCTCGAAGACCAGCGAGTGACTGGTAGGTTTTTTCCTGTTGATTAAGCTTATCCATTTCCTCCTTTGCAGTTTTTACCTGAACTCTTAAAACTAGAAGATTTTCGTTCATTCCTTGGTGTTTTGAGTCCAAAGGGCTGCTGCCTTGTTGAACTGCTGCGATACAGGCCGAATCTGGCGGGAACGAGAGCTGTTTGGGCTGTAAGCAGAACTCGCCACTAGTTCCTGGAGTCGCCTCTCAAAGTCGAGTCGTCTGATCTTCCGTGGGACTTGAGAATCAATTTCAATGGCTTGAATAAATATGTTCTTGTAGTCACGGTCTTTCATGTCTTTAGCGGTACGAAGCATTTCGTAGAACACAAAAACATCTTCTTTCGAAATATTTACCATGTCGCCGTCTTCGTCACGGTAACGAAGTCTGATGTTATCTTCATCGAGATGAGCCAGAGAAGAACAACTTTTCTTAATGCTAAACAAAAGACTTGTATACGATACATTTTGCATGAGGAAGGTAGTAAATCGCTGTTCTCCGTATTCAACTTTCACCTGATAGCTCGCCATGTTTGTTTGAAAATCTTGATCCCGAGAGCGCGAACGTGAACTTGATAACTCCGCCTTCTACGCTTCTTGTATTTTGATTGGTCCGTTCCAACGGAAGCCATTCGAAAGTTGTCAAAAAGATGTCAAAAACTAATCAAAAACTTTGTCTAGTGTCAACGGTAGGACGCGCTTCACTGTAATATTTGTCAATAAGAAGTGACTTTAGCTTATTCTTAAAACGTTTAAGTACGAAGACAGGCAGAATCAGCGGTAGAACCATCGCGTACCATGCGAGTGAATTGAATTGAAATTTTAGCAGTCGCTATCAGTACTGTGTATCAAGTACATTACATTATAGGCTTTACAATGACGGCTATAGCTCGCAGTTCCGCCAATACAGGAATATAGTTTCTCCCAACGCCATCATTATAAAGCCGTAATGTCGGCTGAAAATCAAATTAAGTTTTGTTTCGCATTAAAGTGCTTTTCGTTCGGGCAAAACGAAAACAAAACTGAAGATTACTACTTGCCATGATCAAAATAATATATATAGATAGGCTGAGCCTAACAGCGTCGCTCTCTGAACAAGCTTAACTAAGGTGAAACTTAACTAAAGCGAGAGGTCGGAAGCACAAGAATTAAGATTCATGACCGGGCTATTTTTCAATTTTAGCAATTCTCAAAAACAGTATTACGCGACCGTCTGCACAGTACATTTAGACCGTACAAAAGTTCACAAAAACAACTTTTTCTCCGTCTAGGAATAACTAGTACGACTACTTTCCGAATGAAATACAGTTGTTGCTTGTTAAAAATTGCCCGATAAACTGATTTGGAAATCAAAAATGCAAAAATACACAAACATATTTGCATAAGGCGACGCGAGTGAAGATGCTTACTTGTTTTGTTTACATAAAATCGCTTTTCAGCCTGTGTAATGAATGAACAAACACATAAAAATGGACAACACAATCTTCTTTCGAAAAAATTTATTAAAATCTCCATTAGTTTATGTTTAAAAGCAAAACGCGTACCATTTATAGCCCTTCGAGTTTGAGCTGCCTTCGATGAAATTCAAGAAATCGATACAACTGAATTTAAGAACGTTTTTAAAAAAACAATTCTCCAAAACTAACAAGAACACAAAGAAAAAGTCAATCACAGATTGATATCAACATAAATTCCCATCGAAAAATGTAATCTGTTTTACCTTTAAGTCCCTCGCTTGCTTGGAAATTCTTTAAATCTCCGCTTCTTTGGTTGTGAAATCCGTAATAAAAACAAACATCTCCCCGCATTGATAAAAACGTATGAAGTTCCTCTAAGCAAGCACTTCTTTGTCCACTAAAGCGGCTTCTGAGTATCCTTTAATTAGTATCCCTGTCTTGAGTAGCAAACCGGGAAAAATTCAGGGAAATAACGACTTTAATTTAACGGTTTTCTCTGCTTAGTAAACACAGCAAAACAAAGTCTTTTCCCAGCTGACGTGACATTCGGCCGTGTAACCGTGCGAAAAACAAAGCCTCGCTTTGGTTTCAAAATTGCTAAGATCCCGGATGTTGCGTGACGTCGTACGCGCATGTTTTGCATGTTTTACGCGCAATCAGATCTTCGTTTTCAAAATAGTTCTTAAAATACAGTATTGTGACGATCAAAATTGTTCATTGAAACAAAACAAATTCGATATAACCTCTTTGTTAAGTTTTATAGCTTATAACATTTTTCAAAAACATGATAGTGTGATTAGCACGCGTAAAAAACAAACCGTCGAAACAAACGAAAAACAGCAGTTTAAAACTCATCTTTGCTTTAACATTTGATATAAGGTGGCCATGTTGCGTTAAATATAGTGTTAAATGTTACAACGCAATCAACATTTCTGCCCTACTTTTTTTCCGGAAGAAAATGTCAAATTTCGTTTTTTACGCGAGGAACCCAATAAATTGCCGCTCGAAATTTTTAACCAATCGCAAGCCGTTTTAAACGCAATCCAAAAAGTTATCAAATGACGTTACCACAGTTTGATATGATAAAGAAACAAACCTTTTTGTTACATCCCATCTGAACATACGGGCAGCAGACTAAGGTCAGCGGACAGTCGTTTTCAATGTGATTCGGAATCTAAAAAAAAAAAAAAACAGAGACAGACTGACTAAGCTTAGTGATTATGTGGCAACGTAACAAACCCACAACCAGTAGAACTAACGAGTGTTATAAGTGACTTTTAAGTAATGATCCGCATAAGAAGGAAAGCGCTAAACGGCAATGCACGATGGAATGTCAAATTTTTCATTGTTACAACTAGTGATCTCATTGGCCTAGACTAAAAAACCGCTAAAAAGTTAAGGTTCAAGGTGCACTTTGTCTAATTCTTTTAAGGTTTCAAGTAATTTGAAAACCAATCGCACAACATGCAATTTTTAAAATATATTGTATTTGGGGAACTTCATCAAAGAAGCAAAATCATTAGCTATTGTCTTCTGCAATTCTGATTGGTTAAGCACGAACATTTCCTAAAATTTATTTGACGCAAATGGATTTTCTTCATTTTTATACTGAAATATAATTATGAACCATCAGCCCCTCCTCTATTCTTGAAACCAAAGATATTCTTTGTGGAAAAAAGCCAATGCCGCAGAACAATGGAGTTTACCGTAGTTCTTATGTGGAGCATTACTTAAAAACTATCTGCAGGAAATGCTCAGGTCTGCCTACTCTTCTCAATGAGGGAATAATTCGAAATTTATCATGTTAAATAAAAATTAAAACAAACCACTAAAAAACAGGGCCTGTTTACATGGAGTAATGGTAACTCATTTACGTGTAGATCAGATACCATCTTACAAGGGTCAAAATATGCTCCCCTTTATATGCAACGGGTTTCCCTAGGACCATCTCGCCAATTGGTTATCGAGTGGTCGCATCACAAAGTCGACAGCGTTGAATATGCTTGTTTTATAATACTCTTAAATAATACTATTTAAAATGCACTGAAAGTACCTCGGCCGCTATGGCCATCCATGCTCATTTCTTTGGCTTCGTCAATGCGATTTCCATGTAGACGTTTCTTTCCTTTCTTTTTCATTTAAGTAGATAAAAAATCTGTTCCTTTAACAAGAAACCATAGCTGCCGATATTTAAGTGGCTAAGGTATCATAGCGTTCTTGCCTTGGGCGTGTCACCTAGTCGTAGTGAAGTTTTATTTTAAAGGTTGTATCAACTGTGACCTCGGTCACAGGTCCAACATGGCAAATTTTAAAATCATGATTAAAATCATGATTAAAATCATGATTAAAATCATGAGAAGAGTCCTGACAAAGGACAGCTTCTGATCAGTTAAGTAAGGATTTGGGCGTGGCCCATTTACAGAAACCCATAAAATGCGGGCCATGTGCGTCACATTGTCCAATAAAGCTTCTGTAAGCAAGTATCATAACCGTATTGTCAGCATAAAAAAGCAGACAGACTACAATGGCAGGCTATTATGTACTACTCACTGTCTGTATCAATAAAATGTACTTACCATTTCCCTGGGAATTGAATCATCACAGCTGTTGGGGCAAGGCAATGGGAGCTTGTTGCACTTTTCATTATGATTCTGTAAAAACAAAGACGAATAGTTCACCTCTCATGTTCAAAATAAGCTAAATGTTCTTCGCAGCTACAGCGCATGCGGAGCTGTAGGTCCTATAGATCAAGTGGGCAAGTAATGGTCTTTTTCGAAGGTATTGCTAGGTATTTTAGTCAACGTAAGCAAACATTTCCGGTGTAACAATATAATTGTCAATCGCAACCAATTAAAGCGAAGAACTGACGAAATCAGAAGTAGTTCTGATAATTCTCTTACAATTTTTCATATGCTCAAAACTCGAATAATATTCAATCTATTCAGTTTGTTTACTTGTGACTGAGAGACAATTATAATTATTCGTGCTTACCTTTGAGAATTCGTAAATTGAATAATATTCCATCGATTCTCTTGAATTAAAGACTGAATTACGGCTAAAGAGTAAGCGATCAAGATTTCAGAATTTATCTGCACTAGCATTTAATTTTAGCCTGTCAAGCCTATCAAGAAAGCGTTGAAGCTAGCCGAGACGCCAGCTGACACGTGACGGTATTTTCCCTATCGTTACGCTCGACTGAGTTTGATGGATAGTTTAAACCCAGCGTTCCTGCCAGTACATCTGCTCACCAGAAAATGCACTCAAATCGTTTGTCAAATAGCATTTGCTCGTATGTTGCATAATTCACGCTATATCAGTAGAACACACGGCCCCAGTGGGGCCCTATTTCTATAGGTTGCACTTTTATGTAACAATGCGTGTAAGAAGTACAAGATTTTGGTTTTATCGACTGAGTCGATAAGGTAAATTAACCACCGTAAAAAGATTCGAGAAAGCTGACGTTTCGAGCGCTAGCCCTTCGTCGGAGCGAATCAAGGGATTGTGGGTAGTGTGTGGTTTAATATAGTAGGTGAAGCTACGCTATTGGTGGAAATTTGGTGACGTGACTAAAAACCAATGTAAATTAGTTGAATAAAAAGCGTTCGTTGATTCCGTGGGGTTTGAGGGTGCCGATTTGAAAGATGATTTTTTGTTCTAAGTTTTTACGGCTTTCTGTGTTACCCTGGTGTAGGGAAAGGCCGCAGATTGTCATGTGTTGTTTAGAATGGTTAGTGAGATTGAAATGACGCGCGACTGGTTTGGATGCGTCTTTGTCATTTTTTTCAACGTCTCGGGGATGTTCGCGAAAACAGTCGCCCAGTCTCCTCCCTGTTTCGCCAATGTATATCTTTTTGCAAAAAGTACATGTTATGCAGTAGATAACATTTACGGAGGTGCATGTGAAACGATCAGTGATTTTAATAGATCGTTTGGGTCCCGTTATTTTGTCCGCGTTATGAATGAAAGGACAAGTGTTGCATCGTGTGCGTGCGCATTTAAAAATTTAAAAGTTCCCGGTTCATCGTCATTTTTTCCCGGTTCATCGTCAGATTTTCCCAAAACTACTACAAACAAGTTAATGGAGTCGCCATGGGCACCAAAATGGGACCAAGTTATGCTAACCTTTTTGTAGGTTACATCGAAAACAAATTCTTCAATCAGTACCACGGAACCAAACCCGAACTCTACGGCCGCTACATCGATGACTGCATTGGCGCTACCTCTTCCAGTAAAGAGGAACTTAAACAATTCATAACTTCTGTCAATACTTTTTATCCGGCTCTAAAATATACCTGGGAGATTTCAGAAACCTCTGTCGCTTTTCTTGACATCAATACTTCAATCAACGGCAACAGTTTATCCACAAGTGTGCACTACAAACCTACAGATTCCCACAGTTATCTGTTACATTCATCCTCACATCCATCACACGTTAAAAACGTCATTCCGTATTCTCAATTTCTCAGACTTCGACGTCTTTGTAGTGATGACTCCGATTTTCCCAACAAATCAGAAGAAATGTGCCAGTTTTTCAAAAAACGTGGGTACCCTGACTCTGTTGTTAATATGGGCCAACAACGTGCACAACAAATCGACAGACAATCAGCACTACAAACGTCACAGAAGGAAGAGAACGAGAGAATTCCATTCACCCTCACTTTCCACCCACACAATCACACAGTCAAAAGCACCATTTTAAAAAATTTCAAATTACTCCAAAACGACCCCGAAACTAGCAGAATTTTTTCACAACCCCCACTAATTTCATTCAAACGTGACAAAAACATAGGCAACTTTCTAGTGACGAGCACACTGAAATCTGACGATGAACCGGGAACTTTTAAATGCGCACGCACACGATGCAACACTTGTCCTTTCATTCATAACGCGGACAAAATAACGGGACCCAAACGATCTATTAAAATCACTGATCGTTTCACATGCACCTCCGTAAATGTTATCTACTGCATAACATGTACTTTTTGCAAAAAGATATACATTGGCGAAACAGGGAGGAGACTGGGCGACCGTTTTCGCGAACATCTCCAAGACGTTGAAAAAAATGACAAAGACGCATCCAAACCAGTCGCGCGTCATTTCAATCTCACTAACCATTCTAAACAACACATGACAATCTGCGGCCTTTCCCTACACCAGGGTAACACAGAAAGCCGTAAAAACTTGGAACAAAAAAATCATCTTTCAAATCGGCACCCTCAAACCCCACGGAATCAACGAACGCTTTTCATTCAACTAATTTACATTGGTTTTTCACGTCACCAAATTTCCACCAATAGCGTAGCTTCACCTACTATATTGAAACCACACACTACCCACAATCCCTTGATTCGCTCCGACGAAGGGCTAGCGCTCGAAACGTCAGCTTTTTCGAATCTTTTTACGGTGGTTAATTTACCTTATCGACTCAGTCGATAAAACCAAATTCTTGTGCTTCACCCCCACCGACGCAGCCCCACAGTTTCTCCAGAAACCAACCCCATTCGTGTAAGAAGTAGGCAATGCTCTATTGCTCCGCGGCATTTCGCTTTCCCCACATAACATCGTTTAGGTTTTTTACTGAGAATGCATCAACCTATGGACATGTTTTTTTAAATAAAATGTAGTGGAAGTTTATTTTAAAGTGATGTTTCTTTTGTGCTACAAGATTTCATCCAATCGTGAATCTTCAAAACAATGGCCAAGAAAGGCTTCTAATTTTACAAGTTTCCTACATAGAATTTTGGTTGCATTAAAACTCATAATAGTTTTCACTAAAAGGGAATCAATTAGTAAACTAGAGAGTAATACATGCACTAAATGTAAATCATGCAAAATTAACGACGAATCGTTTACCTCTTACGTACAAAAGTTAAAATACCTACAGTGTATGAGCTCTATGCAACCACACCGCATACGGAGCTGTTGATCACGTGGTCAAACTATAAAGGATTACTTGAGTAACAATTGTCTTGCTCTTTTATTGATTTTGGTTTTTCACGAAACGGAGCGACGAAACGTTTTCTATCAACTGTTTGAAAAGCTAGTGGGGTATTGAATATTTTTATAAAAAGAACGTCATCACAGTGGTTAAAATTGTCTCTCCGTTATTTTTATCTCAGTTTCACCTGCATGTGACACTCTGGGTGTGGCTCCTTGCAGTATTTACACTCTATGATCCTCCACTCGCACGTGATCGTCACGTGTTGCTCCAGATCTTTCCTTTTCAAAGTCATGTCACAATTCTCGTTGGTACAGGAAACGACTTTGGAAGGGCAAGTTTCCAAGTGGACCTGTTAGAAACAATAAAAAATTCTCATGCTTCGTGTGCCAATAAAAGGTATGGAAAATGATGTGTTATTATAAGCTCAGCCATGTTTTGAAAGTCAACTAAAAAGAGAAAAAAACATATTCACTTTGCCTCGCTGATGACATCATCATCATCATCATCATCATCACCATCTTTCTTTTATCACCACACACGACTTTCTTGACATTACTGATCAGTATCATAAAGGATGTGCATGTGTTACATTTGAACCTAGTAAATCACCAAGCTCGTTATTAGTCCCCATGCAGTCAGTGGTTACAGCGTCTCACAGAAGGTCATGGCTTCGACTCGACTCCCATCGGGCGCTGAGATTTCCCTTGAAGTCCCGCATGCTCGCGAGAAACTGAATACAATTAACTGTCAATAATATTTGTGTTTCGGTTTTTACCTCTTTGCTCCTAAGTTCACCGGTCCAGTCGCAATCTTCACTTGGACATTTGATTGCAAACGAAAGAATTTTCCTGCCTGTTGGTTTGTCAGGAAATACGTCCTAAAATAAAACAAAGAGAAAAATTATTATTTCTCAACAAACTTAAGCAGACAAGACAGTTCATTTCCTTAGACGTTTTGTACTTTATTTCTTTCACAACGAAATATAACATTTTATGAAAAATTAAAATACTAGAATATTACAGAGCAAAATATTACATTTAGAAGAAATGCTTAAGATTAGCCGTAGTTAAAATAGGATTAGATACATTCAAGGCGTCCGAAACGAATTTTATGTTGTGTTCACACTAGGGCGAAAATGAAACATGTTAAGTCTGATCACGAATTAAACATGTTTCACTATGAAATTTGTTCACATCAGGCAGCACATGATCGAAACATGTTTATTCTGAGCATGATTGAAACTACTTCATGAGGTAGAAACACGAAACACGTTAGCCCAAATGTCGTCTCCTTGTTGAACGCTGCAATGCCCTTCGTTCCCGAAGGGCTTGAGAAGGGAAATTAAACGTCAATTCATGCAACAGCGAGTTTAAACTCTATTTTATTTCGGTTCATGTGCATAATAATGAAGATTTTAAGCGAGCTTTATTATAATATGCTTGTTTTGTAAAACAGCATAAATTAAAGAAGCAGGCGTGAAACGTGTTTTGAAATTAACAACTAATGCGAATAATGAAATTGCAAACATGTTTACGGGAAACGTGTTTCGTTGAAACATGTTTACATGTACTCTACACATGTTTCGGTGCTGATGTGAACACAGCTTAATTACATCACAATATTACAGAGATTGGTTATAGCGGCTACGGCAAAAGGAGAACGTGATCTTGCCGTTTGCGGTCTACTGTGGAAGAGGTACAAGTTGAGTTGTTACATAAGCTTTACGTACGTTAACTCACCTAACAGCAAAAATTACAATAAAACAATCAATCCAATCTATAATGTTAGTTAAGCGTTACTAGTTGAGTTTGTGAGTCTTTCTGTTTTACATTTTAAATAATTCGTGAAAATGTGACAGCCCTGCAGTGTGATAATTTTACCAACACCTCGCTTCCTTCTTAGTTTCCCCTGTAGTTTGTGTTTAAATTTACATATTACCAGTCAGGGGCGTAGCCAGGACTTTTTCGCACAATCAATTTTAAAACACTCCCCGTACCTCCTCCCCCCACCTCCTCCCCCGACCTCCTCCCCTCACCTCCTCCCCCCACCTCCTCCCCCCACCTCCTCCCCCACATCCTCCCCCACCTCCTCCCCCCACCTCCTCCCCCCACCTCCTCCCCCACCTCCTCTCCCACCCTTAAGTCCCAAATCTTTCGTTTTTTTAGCCTTTTTCAGGTACGCACGTGCATACGTGCGTACAGGTAGCTACGTCCCTACCAGTCATTTGACATAGAATGTATGAATGTAATTATTCATTTATTTTATTCAGATCAAGAAGATAAAAATAAATAGATAATGAAGGAAATAGTGATTTACCCAGTCTCGGTCCAGGCCCTCCCTATCTGCAGGGCAAGTTAAAGGCTGGGCTTGAACTTCCTGCCTGTGGTTATAAATAAATAAAAAAGTAAATATATAAGTACAAAAATGAATAAATGGCAGATAAATAGATAAATAGATACATAAATAGATAAAAAAATAAACAGATAATAAAAAAACAAGCCCGGCCAATTTACTTAATTTACATGCTTTGGTATCTGCTGATCTCCTGATTATTGAAGGTGTTGAAAGTGTGTTGAAACACAAATTTAAAAGGAACTCTATGACTTACGCTTGTCAAAGGGGAAGTATCATGACGGGTATTTTTACCTTTCTTGGTGAAAACCAAGCTACGATACCTTTCAAAATAACAATGAAACACCAAGAGAAAGAAATCAACCAATTCTTGAAAGAGGAAGAAATCATGTTCCGTTCTAGCCCATTTTGGAGACGAAAATGTGAGAACTTGAAAAACACTGGGCTAATTTTTGTTGCAATTCATTTAGACCCAAACCGTCTTCGACTAGACACACTCAACGCCGTTTTGGTACATTGCTAATTTGTCCCACTAGACCATTATTTTTCGGTTTCTGTAATACGAAAACAATTTTTTGTGTTCAGTGAAATGACACCAAATCCCCTAACACTTCCCCTTCAACATATAAGAGAAAACATTTTACAAAAGCCATAGATCAGAGTGGGAGTGTAATTGTATTGTGGAAATTAGCCGACGTCGCTGAGTGGGAGGAGGTTGGGAAAAAAAAACTAGGGGTGTAACGATTCACATTCCTTGCGATTCGATTTGATTCCGATTATTGCCTTTCGATTTCGAATATTTCGATTCGATTATGAAAATGTTTCTTGCAGATAGTTTTAGACTTAGCTGTTGTACCGTCTATAGCCGGAAAACCATAATATTTCCACACAGCTGATCTAAAATATGTAGGAGGATTCACGATTGCTTGGTCGTTCGTCGCCATGTTTGAGAACGTGGTAGAAGGGCAGCAATTTTACCAGGCAACACAAAACGCCTGCAACCGCTGCAACTGCAATCGTTACTGCAACTGCAAACGCCTTTGTTCGTCAATCAAAAACGCAGATTTTAAAGAGTTCTGAATTCTGATTTTACAATTTAATAACTCATTGGGGGCACCCAGGAATAAAAGGTATGCAAAAATCGAACCAAAATCGAAACGTGGAAGCAAAGAATCGTGAATCGAACAGAATAGTCACAATCGCGATTAATCGAGAATTCGATAAATCGTTACACCACTAGAAAAAACCAACCCCGATGCTCAAATGAGCCAGTGTCAAAATAAAAGAGGACGAAATCACCGGACAAAAATGCTTAAAAAGGATGGGAAAACTCCCTAGAGATTCAGTGATAGGGCGAAAGGCACATGCAGCGAGCAGCAGTAAAATAGAATAACTGAACACTTTCGTGCCCTTTAAATGAATACACCCCTCTGTAACAGACCCGGTGAAACCCGACCCAGTGGACTTTTTTCCTCGACCTAGTGAAAATTTAGCCTCCTTGGTACCTGGTGAATATTTTGATTTTACCCGGCTATTCTTTTGCTTCCTTGGTGTGACTTTAACATACCCAGCGTATCTCTTTACTATTTGTTTGTTTGTAAAAGGCAAAGCAGCAACATCGACAAAAAAGAATAAGAAACCGATTGTAAAAAAAAAAAAGAAAAAGAACACTGCAGAGCGGAAAGGGGTCTGTCCCATGCCACAACAAGACCGTAAATATAAATGGCGGGAAACCCTGACGTTTTTTAACCAATAGGATGTCGAATTGTAAACACGTGACACTACAACTACTGAACATACCAACGAGTCAAAGATGGCGGACACCAGCTCTGAGAAGGATAGCTCTTCGTCCTTGTCTGATTTTTCGGACAATAGTAGTACCGACTATGACATCAGATCACATCCGAAAACGATACTGATACGTGTTCAGTGTAGCATTATATCATTTATTAGCTGATACGTGTTTAGTGTGTATTGACCTTAAGGCTACTTTCAATACAGGGACGGCGTAACCGGGCCGGTTAAGTTAAGTTAAGTTAGGCCAGGATATATGTATGAAGTATTATATGTATCAAGCTAACAAAATCTATCTGTAAACACTAAAAATACCTGTAATTTTACACTTGATCGAGATTTTTGTCTTTTTTTTTGACGAAATATCTCGTGGAGAATGCTAAAAATAGCATTTCCGAGCCTCCAGATTTCAAAACTTTTTGAGAGGGCATGCCCCCAGTCCCCCTAGAAGCTCGCGCCTCCGGCGCTCGCTTCATTCACCCCATTACAAAACCTTCAGATAAATATGAACACCCCTTCTAAAACCCCACCTACGCGCCTGCTAAGGCGGTGGCTATCTGTCATTAAGATTTAGATAACTGATTATTTTTTACCTTTGGAGGGAGGACTTAATATAGTATCACGGTAGAGTAATTATTGAATAAACCTGGTAGACAATTGAAAAAAAGGCGTGGAAAATTAGCCGACCCGGTGAAAAAATTAGCCGGCCTGGTGGCGTTTCATCGAAAACCTGGTGAGGATACAGAATCCACCGGGTCTGTTACAGAGGGGTGTATGAATGCAAATAAGTTTAAATTTTGATTCAAAATCACTTTAAGAGAGCCTTTTTTCCCGGACCGCGTGAGAGGTGGCACATGATGGAAATTTTCCCTACCCTCATGTTTAGCTCAAAGATAGCCCATGGTGAGTCAATAAACGTGGTGGTATTTTTTTGCTCAAATCTATTTTTCATTTCTAGAAAATCTCAAAAACTCTAACGGTCCCCCATCGCCATGATAGCCGAAATAAGAGCGCCGAATATGAGCACAATACAGGTTCTCATTAAAAGCGCACAGGGAAGCAAGGCTTTCCCAAATTTGAACAATTGTGTAGGAGGCATTAACAAATGATTTGAGCTAATAACAGGTTTTGTAGTTACATTTCTAAATTAACGGTGAGTGTTTGAAAATCGCTCATATTTCATTATTTAAAAATTGCATTTTGGAGCAGTTTTTCAAGAAACATTTTCCCTATGCGGTATAACTCAGAATCGCTTTAAATTGCGGTTTTGGAAACGTGGATATAGTGCTCTTTTCAAGGAAACTAAAAAACGTTTGGGCCTCTTATCTACTGTAAAGAAAAAGCTCGTGTCATTTCGAGGAAATCACAACATCGACTTGTCAACAACCGCAAATAATCGAATAACGCTTGCTGTTATTGAAGCCAAAATGCCGACGAAAACTTATCGCTTTACACCATACTAGATCAGAGACATAGTATAACGAGCTTACCTTGCATAGCCAGTGGTTGAAGGTTGGTTTTATCCCTATTTTCGTTTCAAATGGCCATCTTCGCTCGAGCAGGATTTATCAAATCACGCAATCAGTAAATGTTGCCGAAGGCACTTTCTGGAAATATCGTATTTCTCGACAGTTCCAACCATATTTCAACTTCCATACAGCTAGTTATCCAAGAGTCTTGTTTTCACAGTAAAAACTTTTGATGTTTTTACTGTTTAAGTGTCAGACGATCAAAGATTTCACATTAGAGGAGAATGTCCCAACGATGGCGCGTCAACTTATGCATCGATATGCAAATGAGTTGTTTCATTTGCATGTCACGCAACGACATGTTTCTCGCGTTTTTCGTTACGTTTAGAGCTATATTTCGCGGATTAGCGGAACTGTCGTGTTCAACCCCACAAGGGGGAAAAGGGCCATGCGATTAAAAAGCCGCAACGATCAAGTCACATATGAGAATTTATCTAAACTCTGGCCACGACATCGAGACACCCGCCCAGATGAAAGATGCAATTCTCTCCTCCGGTGGAGTGTCGGCGGTTAACGTTAGTCTATGTGAATCAATCGCAGCTCCCAATACGCCATCCTTGAAGTTCGAAGGTATCAGTCAGCTAAACAATGTGGAGTACAACGATGACGGAATTCGGGTGTGGAAGGCGTATGGTACTGGCCCTGGAAAAGTTTTAAAGATCCAGTATCCATCTCCGTCGGAGCTGCCCATTCTCACTACCAATCAACCACATTCAAGCACCTTTACTGCAATCAAGCCACGACGAACAAAAGTGCTGCCACAAGTTGATGATGATCAAGTGAAGCAGGATACACCCATCGCTGAAGACAGCCTCGCAAACGCAGAAGGGGCATTGTTTGCTTGTCCTGAAGACAGTCATGTCCAATATACACCAACTGATTCGGGTCGTCACCCCTTTGAGACGACCCGTCTTACCGGAAGTCGGGTCGTGAAGTTCGAAACGGAAGTTAACTACACTTACCGGAAGCCAGCATTGCAGATGGAGTGGGGGTGAAATAAGTTGACGGATCGTGACGACCCGACCAGGTCGTGACGACTCGTCGCAACAACAGTCGACCCGTCTCACGGAAAAGTCAGTTCGTGAGAGACTGAAAAAATAAACAACACGAAACAAACGAGCGTGCTGGGACAAACAAGACAAATATGCATGTTTACCTCGTTCTAAAAGTGTGAGGCCACAAACACGCTTTTCCACAGGAAAGCAGGCGAAAACGTGACGCCGAACGAATAAACAAGCGCGCCAAAGTGGACCGAAAGTGTGGTTGCGTAAGACAACAACACAACATGAACCTTCCTCGTTCTTAAAGCGTGTGCACGAGAAAGCTGGAGAAAGGAAACATATTAAGCGTGTGCTCGGTTTTACACGACCTGTCGTCGTGAAAGTCGACCGGACTCACCGGAATTGCGGTCACATGAACAACAACACAACATGAACCTTCCTCGTTCTTAAAGCGTGTGCACGAGAAAGGAAATATATTTAATAAGCGTGTGCTTCCACAGGGAAGCAGGCGAAAACGTGACGCCGAACGAATAAACGAGCGTGCGCGGCCAAAGAGGACCGAAAGTGTGCTTCCCGCTTTCGGTCACGTGATAGAGTTGTGTTGCGAGTTCGAGTTTTGTTTAAAAGCGTGCACATTGTTCTGAAGTGTAAAGCGGAGTAATTCGTCATCAAATCTGTTTTGTTCGAACCATCGAGTTGTGTTAAATGTCGTCCCATCGACATTTGGTTCTTTATGCGCCGGATATCCAGTGAGTTCAAGCGTCAAGCGAGAAAATTATTGAACCGCCGAGCGGTAAGCGTGTTCATCAACAACAACATCAACTGTGAATGACATACGAAAGACTCGTCCAAATCTACATCGAAATGAGTGACAACGGACGGAGAAACCAAACACTGCCACTTTTTACGTCTAATATGTCCACGACTTCATCTAAGTCGAGCAAGAGTTCAATTTTGCGAAAGAAACTGCAAGCCGAGAAGCTTGCCCTGGAGCTAAAAATGGCCGAGCGTGAGTGCGAAGAAGAAATCAAACTCTTACGCGACGAAGTACAGCAACGTGCAAAGCTTCTGGAACTTAAGAAAAGAGCCGAAGAATCAAGATTAGAGTATCAGTACGAAGATGCAATGGCCCGAGAGGAACGTTTGTCTAACAATGGAGATATTGATGATGAAGAGCTGAGCGAATTGCCGTGTCTCGCGCTTAGAGTTCAATTCGGCTCCTAACACTCAGAATATTACTGGTGACAAACGACCTGGCGAACAAGGAAAGCGTGTTAATTCAGGGGAAGCAGCAGAAAGGGAAATTAATCCGAGTAAACGAGAAACAAGCGAATCATGTGGTAAAAAGGAACCAGCTTGGCGGGAAAACTGTGCCACAGGGAGCCCAAGTGTGTCAAACTTACATGTGGATGAACTGTTTGAGAAAATGCTTCCAGCTTTCATTAAAATAGTCAAACCAAACATCATGAAATTCAGCGGAAATCCACTGGAGTACTCCAAATTCAAAGCAGCGTTTAAAGTGGAAATTGACAAAAGGGGAGTTTACGATGGAACAGAGCTAGAAACTTAAATTTCTGTTACAGTGCAGGTCAAAATTAAGCGAACATCGCAGACGCAACGCACGTCTGACGCGTATATGCATTCTCTCTGATGCGTCTATATACGCGTCAGTGACGCGTGCGTCTATGCTTTTGTTATTCATTGTCATAAGTTTGCTTTGTGTGGCATTGTTGTGAAAAAGCGGCCACTAACAAGAAAAACATTTGCAAAGTATGAAAACGTCAGTTAAAGCTGTCATATTTCCAATCTTGCTCGCTTCACAAATAACTCATCGCTTGTTTATCAAGAAAAGAAAAAGGAATTTTTTGTTCTGGAAAAAGAAACTCACAGTTAATACTGAACCAAACAGCGTTTCAAACATCCAAGTATTCTTTGGATGTTCTTTGGTATTTGTGACCTGATTTAATAAAACGTACACTAAGGCCCCGATCACACTAATGCGTTTTCAAAAGTCTCTGTTTTCATCTCGAAGAAAACGAAGCAAAATATTTTCACCCACACTAGCATTTTCACATCATTTTCACCTGTCCACACTAAAACGGTCAAAAACGATGAAAACGACTGGGCCCGGGGATTGTGCATGTGTTAAAGGTGATAGATGCTGCGATTTACGTCATGGTTTTCAAAAGTCTCCGTTTTCACCTGTCCACACTAGAGAATTTACGTCACTGTTTTCATATTGAAGTCTCCGTTTCACCTGTCCACACTAGAAACGAAGCGTTTTCAAAAGTCTCCGTTTTCATCAGCATTTTCGGGTGTTTTAGTGTGGGCGATAGGCGAAAACGAATCAAAACGTATGCATTTTCAAACGAAGATGCATTGGTGTGGTCGGGGCCTAACAGATATCTGTTAAACAGCTTGAAAAAACAGATACGAAACGGATAGCAAACGGCCATCAAAAGCGTTTAAACGGTTTCTCAAACCGTTCGAACAGATGAGCAAATTTATCAAACGGATTGGCAATAGCATTAAAATGGTTTAACAAACCGTTCGAACGGCTAGGTAAAAATTCAAAACGGATAGGCATCAACATTACAGTGCAAACACTCGAACCGAGCCACTTGGAAGAAAATTCGCCAATCAGAACGTGTTTTGAGAACAAAGGATGCTAAAGTTTTTGGTAAACAGACCAGACAGTTTCCTGAGAGGTCCGCAAGTTCAAGTAGTTTCAAATTTATTTTCAGATGTCTTGTCTAAATGCTGCAACGGTATTGGTCTGTATTAATACCAAAAACTTTAGCATCCTTCATTCTCAAAACACGTTGTGATTGGTGAATTTTCTTCCAAGTGGCCCGGTTCGAGTGTCCGCACTGTAAACTATTCATCAAAACATTCAAACGGATAGCTATTTCAGTAAAACGGTTTCCTGAATCTTTAAAACAGTATGCATACAATGATCAAACGGATGACATAAACAATGAAGCGGTTTCGTTACTGACCATGACTACGAACTCAGTTCATTCTACAGAAAAAATAGCCAAAACATCTTCGCGATTTGTTGTCTTGGCCAAGTTTATGCTCGATTACGTCAAGTTTCATTGCGACAATTCTCTCGTTTTCAAAGCCATCAATAATCGTTTACAGCTTAACGCAGCAGATCAAAGTCGTCCGAGTTTTCTATGAGCATAAAGGTTTCCATCTTCAATTGTAAATATCGAACACTCGCGAAACCAAACACAACTTATGTTTATTCCCAGCCCGAAGACACTCCAAACTTTCTGTGATGTTTTAACGCGGTGGAATACTTGGAAATGAAGGCTGAGAGTTTGGAAAAGCTTAATCTTAATTTGGTGAGTGAAACTACAAAGAAAATAGAGAATTTGTAGAAGCGCATAGTCTGTTTATAATACTTGTGACTTTCAGGTTTCAAATTACCGTTTTGACATACAGTGTGCAAATTCGGTGCACTTTTACCACTTTCCCCAAGGGACCGCCATGCACTTTTTTTTTTACCGACAACAACAACAAACTTCAAAGGGCTGTAATTTTTTTTCTGCTTTTTTTAATTTTCATTATACTTTAGTTACATTCAAGATTTATTTTAACAATAAGTAAACAGCTGCATGGAGTGGATAAAGAATTTTACACAGGAATTTTGCGTGACTACTGCACTTGGGACTCCGGCCCGCTTGTTTACATTTCGTGAGCGAGCAGCGAAAAAAGAATTAATGTTTTGCAGTCTCTTACATAAAAGAAATCATGTTTATCATTCCCTGGCCTTGAAATCAAAACCTTGTTTGATTCAAATAAATGGTAAAACGAGCGTGACTATCACTTATCGCACACTGCTGGCGTAGTCTACGAATTAACGCCAGTCTGTCTGTGGTACAGCCATTCACTGCGAGCCATACTTTGAAAGAATTATTTTGCCGTTCAGCCATTCATAATCTTTATTTTTCACTTAGTTATGGTCGATTACCAGGCAGCAAACAAACTTGTGAACAAGAGTGCTTATTACCAGTCGTGTCAATAAATCAGTCGATTGATGATAGACTATGCCGCATAATTACATGTATAATCCAAACACATTGTTTTGTGAAGCTGTTGTTTTGCGTTAAATCGCAACTCGATTGATTCCACGAGAGCTCATGCAGATTTTGTCGTTTGAACGGCCGCTTTAACGGATTGATTTTGCCATTCGAAATGGACAGCAAATAAACAGAACCGTTTAAACGGATAGCAAACGCTTTCAAGCTGTTAAACGGATGTTTCCTAAATCAGGCCACATTTTATGAATCTCACTCGCTCGCTCGCTTCTCAGTTACCGCCGATGTAAACAAAGCTACGATGTATCATTTCCAATCTTGCTCGCTTCATAAATAACTCGTCGCTTGTTTATAAAGAAAAGAAAAATGAATTGTTGTGAGAAAGGATATCACAGCTAGTACTGAACCGAGTAGCGTTTCAAATGTCCAAGTATCCTTTAAGTTTTGTCTTTCATGAATCTTGCTCTCTCGCTCGCTTCTCAGTTACTGCCTCATGCAGATTTTGCCGTTCGAATGGCCGCTTTAACGGATTGATTTTGCCATTCGAAATGGACGGCGAATAAACGGAACCGTTTCAACGGATGCTAAACGGATAGCAAACGCTTTCAAGCCGTTAAACGAATATCCGTTAGTGTCAGTTTCCCAAATCAGGTCACATTTTATGAATCTCACTCACTTCTCAGTTACCGCTGATGTCAACAAAAATTCGATCACGCGATGAACTTTTTTCAAACTGCGGAGTGAAATCAACGGTGCGTGAAGCGGGCTGATTTTCAAGGCAATTTGAAAGGACGTCCGGGATCAATAGTACGATTTCTACCTGAGGTCGGAAGTGCTCTTATGAGTCCGACTCCGTTGCCTATGAAAACCAGCCTTAAGTATAGCTAAATTTGTTTTTTTTTGCTACATAACTTTCCCTGCAGTCTTTAAATTTGATTATTATATTTAGTTTCATTCAAGATTTGTTTTAACATGAAGTTCAGAAAGAATTTTACACATGAATTTTGCGTGGCTAGTGTACTTAGGATTTGAAGCAGCTTGCTTACATTAAAGAAACCATGTTCATCGACATTCTCTGGCCTTCAAGTCAAAGCGACAAACATGGTTTCATCGTCCTTCAATGTAATAAAGTACTCGGTAAAGGCAGAGATGATAAAGGAAAACAATTAGCATAGATTGGCGTAAACAGTTAGCATAAGTTAGCAAAGATTCACAGAATCATTGCAACAGGTGTGAGTTATACAGAAGTGTTGTTTTTGGTTTGAAATACTCTTGTATCTTTCATTTGATAATTTCTGTATAAATAGTATCGCTTCTTTCTGAAAGAGACCTGATAAAAACATTTCTTCGAGTTCATTTGAATTAGGCCGGCCCTCAATGCTCGGTTCCCGGCGAATAGCTTGGCCTAAAGTCTCAGCTACAATGAGAGGCGACAAAGGATCGCCCTGTCTAACTCCCCCTTCAAGAACAAACGCTGGCGAAAACCAACCGTTGTTCGTGACAACTTTAGTTATGTCTGTACATAAATAACTTTAAATTAATTACCCATCGCCGGAAATGCAGTCCCAGGTTAAAGCGATGTAGCACACGTTGTAAGAAATCGTAATTCACGCGATCGAAAGCCTTTTCCTGATCAAGACTGATAAATTTTCTTTGCATTGTACAATTTAAAACAAGCAGCAATGTCTGCTATTAAAAACACGGGTATTGAGAAGAATCGGCGATTAAATTTAAGATAAGTCGATATATTAAAAGCAAAACTTTCTAGAATTTTCTAGAATAATATCTTAACTTCCTAGGATCATATTTCATATCTTTAATCTCTTGTCCAGAAGAATCAGAAGAATAAGCATTTTAAAACTCGTTGGCGTAACGCCACGAGTAATGAAGAATGTAAAACAGTCAACGGATTCTTCGATTGTGGAGCAGTTACATTATTGGGGCTACATGTATGCTTCGAATTCTTAATTTCTTATGTACACTTAAAGCCCGGTTTCACAAATGGTAGAGTTTGCTATCTTTTATGACCTTGAAGTTCCGGTTATGACAAGTGATATGATGTCACTTTGTGGTCATTTTTATCTGTGAATGCGGTCAATACGCGAAGCAATGTCTTTGACTTCAAACTCAGTATGGAAAATTAAACCGATCTGTGGACTTCAAATGGATTTTTCAACACTTCCATAAACGCTACACCACGATATAAATGTGAAGTCATTCGAGAAAGCGCCAGCCTTATAATTAATTCATCTATTCTTAATCTCAAAAACACTTGAAACAGAAAAACTTGTCCGCAGGTTACTAACCACTTCTCGCCAAACTTAAAACATGGGGAGATACTCTAAATACTTTTTGGGGACCACGTGCCGCTGGGACTCTAAAACCCTTACCCTATACAAAACCATACCCTTCACAGCCACACATACCTATATACCTTACAATAAAACTACCCCCCCCCCCCCCCCCCCTCCGGAAAAAGGGACACACGGCCAATTTTTAGGTCGGGCTGCTTTGCTAAGCCCGACCAACAAAACATCATTGTAAATGCATACCTCAAACTCTCTTTTCCCTTTCTTTAGAACGTAGTGCTATAAATAATACCAAAATAATTATTAATGTCCTGAAGCAACTAGTTTGACAGTTTGACAATCCAGATTGGACAAACATTAAAACACATCGTAAAGGATATTAGCCAAGCGTGCTTCAGCGTGCCAAATATCTGACCAAAGTCTACATTAGGTCAAGATAACATTACGTAACACGTTTTGACGCTCGATACAATTACCTACATGTTTCAAGCAACATGTTCCCCAAAAAACATAGAATTCATAATCGTACGCCTTGAAAATCATTGCTATGCACGAGAGACATTAAACAGTAAGAATGTTACCTAACCGAAAAAAAATATATACCGAGGCATTTTTCAAAACTGCGTGTATATGAAATTTAACACGCATATTTTTTTAGATTAAGGTCAAGTCAAGAAACCACTGTATTGAAATTATTGAAATAGCGAGAGCTTGAATTTTTGATAAAATACGGCCAAATAAATTGCTCTCTCATCTAACGTTCTCTAAAATCTCAGTTAACCAAATCAACCTATGAATATATGGCTTTGTCAGGCCACAATCGTGCGCTCGCTAAACAGCTTTCAAAAAATATCCCACTCGACTCTTGTGTTCTTATTGATAGCATCTAACAAAAATGTGCTAACAAAAATGCAACAAGAATGTCCCCACAAATTCACTAAAAAGTCTATTAATAGTATCTAACAAAAATTTTGCTAACAAAAATGCACAAAGAATGCATGTTAGACCACATTATACTCCTGTAAGTTAAACATTAACTTACAGGAGATAAAAACGTTGTTTAAGTCCATAAATTGATCTGTCCTATCTAAGTATTCGCAAAAAGATGACGTTTGAATTTCATTTTAGGGTCAGGGACATCACAAAGTTTTGAACCAAAATTATTAAATTTATAATTCGTAAATATATGATCTAGACGCACCTTCTCAAATGTTCTTCGAGGCATTCTTTACAAAACCTGTGCCCGCATCTCGTAAGAACAGGCTCCCTTAACGGCAAATGACAGATTAAACATTGAAGATCATCTTCAACTTCACCCACAAACTCCTCATCATGACCTGAAGGTAAGCGATTGCGTGGCGCTTCCGCCATACTGTAAAACCAGTTCGCCACTGAGTTATTTCGAAAGCGAAAGCATTGACGTCAAATTTGCGTATTTTAAAGTGACCTCGTATATAATCGCCGACTGGTTTACATTTTTACACTGCCGTGATTGTGTGACCTATCTCACGCAACTTTGTTGGAACTTTTCGCCGTCACGGGAGCGGATAAATTTTCTGTGGTCTTTCTTATCTATTTTTTGCTCGAATGGTTTTTGATAACCCGATCTTAATTAGCATAGATTTTGGCGATTTATTCCTTCGCTTTCTCTCTGTAGTTAATGATTTGTTTGAGAAGCCTCAGAAGCTACATCTAACACTCGAAAGAATGTTTCATCAGTTATCCAAACACCTCTCAGTTACGCCTCGTTTTTTGACCTTTTTCCAGTTCTCGGTGTTTTGATATCCTGATGAAACGCTTTTCCTTTCCTCGTGTTTGACACAGCTCAGTATTTCAATTAACGTTGTCAGTGAGATGAAAGCTGAAAGCCAATACCGCAAGGTATTATGGGTATTTTTAATAGCCATCCCAGATTTCGGTTGTCAGTGCGGGCGCGACGGAAAATAAGCGACAATACTAACGTTTGCCTTCTTTTTTTTAAAGAGGCAAACAAAAACAGACACGAATCATATTGCCTTCAAAGCGCTCCTTTATTTGACAGTATGGGGAGATAAAAGCATTAGGGAGCTTAAGCAGCCACGACGGCGGAGGCAGCGTGAACGGCACAAAACAATAGGTTTAAAGTGCCTATGAAATGAAATTTATTTTTTGATGTATCGAAAGTTTCACCTTTTTAGACCTTGGAATAAAAGGTTTAAAGTGTTAGGGACGATGCGAAATGCTTTTTTTATGGTCTTAAAGTTAGGTTGTTGGCGCTAAAAAGTGGCTCCAATTTGTGCGCGGCCAAAACCAGTGTCATATTACACTGTGACGTAAATAGTTGTACAAACTGCTGCGGGAATATAGAGAACAAGAGAGCTGACAAGAGACGTCGCTAGAGGTGGACCAATATTATGTGGCGAGTGGCCTCAAACATACGAGATATTAGAATTCTTCGATAACAGAGGGTGTAACAAAGCTTTATTTTGCTCCAGAGGAAAATAGGCCGTCGAAATACACGAAATTTGTTCGTCGACATCGGAAAGGGTACGTCAAGCGATGTTGTTTTCAATGAAAGCGCTTATTGTTAAGATTAATATTATTTTGCAAAAGAAAATAACATTCCGGCCGGTGAGGCCGTTTAATCAAGCATAATTTTCCCAATCCATATCCTGTTTGGAAGTTCCTTCAAGCCTCGGCTCGACTGGAGAGCCGTCGAAGTCAGTGAGGCCTACAAAAATATACTGACTCGATCGGCGCTGACTGGCGAGTAATATAAATGTTTATACGGCATTCCGAATTATAAAATTCAAAGTGCAGCGACGCAAGTGTTCACTGGAAGGCGTCTATTCTACGGAACATCTATCAAAAATCTACACGTACAAATGCGTAAGACTATTCGAAACAAAATACATCGCTGAATCATTGGCCGTTTTTATGCTAGAGACGTTAAAGTCGTCTAGACGCAATTAACGTCTCAGACGTTAAATGCGTCTGGTATAAAAACGGGACGCATTAAAATAGATGGCCACAGAGAAAAACACAGGAATTTCTAAAAAAAAAACTACCGGTATTCTCGGAAGTGACTGGACACGACTTAAAACTCGTCCCCAAATAAATTTTAAGAGCACGGATATGCAAATAGGGCCAAATTCGTCCTCGTTAAGGCCGTCCCGTTTTTATACTAGTCGTATTCAACGTCTGAGACGTTAAAGTCGTCTGTTAAGTGCGTCTGAACGTCTGGCTTATTTTCCGTTTTTATGCTAGACGTTAAAGTCGTCTCGAGACGACTTAAACGTCTCAGACGATATTAACGTCTGTAGCATAAAAACGGCCATTGCGTGTTCGATCAGATCAATTTTTATACAATGAAATATAAATCAGACATAAATGTAAACACAATACTTTGAACTCACTTACAAGCCGCCAAGTGATTAAAATTTCCAGAAACGATCAATCGCTGGCAAGACACTGAACTAAGAAGCACAATTATTACGTATATACTTGAGTTCAAACATTTTGAATAAATAACTAAAAAAATACGCTATCAAGGCACCTTGCCGCTAAAAATACACCATTCACGTTAAATTCAGCAAGCCGCCTGAAAAACACCACCTCGGATATGCATAACATATCAGTATAATTTAGAAACTTTCAACTAGCAAGCCGCCAAGACATATCCTTCGCATTGAAAAAAGAACTTTAAGTAGACGAGCGAATTGCCAAGCCGATAAAATTAGTTCATAACCTCCACGCGCGATCAATGAACTTCAGAGAAGAACGGCCGAGTCGCTAATGCGCTAATATCATGATTGTTTGTACTACAAATATATCAATGAATGGGGTTAGTTTCTAGAGAAACTGTGGTGCTGCGTCGGTGGGGGGATGAAACACGAGAATTTAGTTTTATCGACTGAGTCGATAAGGTAAATTGACCACCGTAAAAAGATTCAAATAGCTGACGTTTCGAGCGCTAGCCCTTCGTCGGAGCGAATCAAGGAATTGTGGGTAGTGTGTGGTTTTATATAGTAAGCGGTGGAGCTACGCTATTGGTGGAAATTTGGTGACGTGAAAAACAAATGTAGATTAGTTGAATGAAAAGCGTTCGTTGATTCCGTGGGGTTTGAGAGTGCCGATTTGAAAGATGATTTTTTGTTCTAGGTTTTTACGGCTTTCTGTGTTACCCTGGTGTAGGGAAAGGCCGCAGATTGTCATGTGTTGTTTAGAATGGTTAGTAAGATTAAAATGGCGCGCGACTGGTTTGGATGCGTCTTTGTCATTTTTTTCAACGTCTCGGAGATGTTCACGAAAACGGTCGCCCAGTCTCCTCCCTGTTTCGCCAATGTATATCTTTTTGCAAAAAGTACATGTTATGCAGTAGATAACATTTACGGAGGTGCATGTAAAACGATCAGTGATTTTAATAGATCGTTTGGGTCCTGTTATTTTGTCCGCGTTGTGAATGAAAGGACAAGTGTTACATCGTGTGCGTGTGCATTTGAAAGTTCCCGGTACATCGTCAGATTTCAGTGCGCTCGTAACTAGAAAGTTGCCTATGTTTTTGTCACGTTTGAATGAAATTAGTGGGGGTTGTGAAAAAATTCTGCCAGTTTCGGGGTCGTTTTGGAGTAATTTGAATTTTTTTAAAATGATGCTTTTGACTGTGTTGTTGTGTGGGTGGAAAGTGAGGGTGAATGGAATTCTCTCGTTCTCTTCCATCTGTGGCATTTGTAGTGCTGATTGTCTGTCGATCTGTTGTGCACGTTGTTGGCCCGTATTAACAACAGAGTCAGGGTACCCACGTTTCTTGAAAAACTGGCACATTTCTTCTGATTTGTTGGAAAAATCAGAGTCATCACTACATAGACGTCGAAGTCTGAGAAATTGAGAATACGGAATGGCGTTTTTAACGTGCGATGGATGTGAGGATGAATGTAACAGATAACTGTGGGAATCTGTAGGTTTGTAGTAGAAGTTTGTAGAACTTAATCAATTCATAACTTCTGTCAATACTTTTCATCCAGCTCTAAAATATACCTGGGAAATTTCCGAAACCTCAGTCGCTTTTCTTGACATTAATATTTCAATCAACGGTAACAGTTTATCCACAAGTGTGCACTACAAACCTACAGATTCCCACAGTTATCTGTTACATTCATCCTCACATCCATCGCACGTTAAAAACGCCATTCCGTATTCTCAATTTCTCAGACTTCGACGTCTATGTAGTGATGACTCTGATTTTTCCAACAAATCAGAAGAAATGTGCCAGTTTTTCAAGAAACGTGGGTACCCTGACTCTGTTGTTAATACGGGCCAACAACATGCACAACAGATCGACAGACAATCAGCACTACAAATGCCACAGATGGAAGAGAACGAGAGAATTCCATTCACCCTCACTTACCACCCACACAACAACACAGTCAAAAGCATCATTTTAAAAAATTTCAAATTACTCCAAAACGACCCCGAAACTGGCAGAATTTTTTCACAACCCCCACTAATTTCATTCAAACGTGACAAAAACATAGGCAACTTTCTAGTTACGACGCACTGAAATCTGACGATGTACCGGGAACTTTCAAATGCACACGCACACGATGTAACACTTGTCCTTTCATTCACAACGCGGACAAAATAACAGGACCCAAACGATCTATTAAAATCACTGATCGTTTTACATGCACCTCCGTAAATGTTATCTACTGCATAACATGTACTTTTTGCAAAAAGATATACATTGGCGAAACAGGGAGGAGACTGGGCGACCGTTTTCGTGAACATCTCCGAGACGTTGAAAAAAATGACAAAGACGCATCCAAACCAGTCGCGCGCCATTTTAATCTTACTAACCATTCTAAACAACACATGACAATCTGCGGCCTTTCCCTACACCAGGGTAACACAGAAAGCCGTAAAAACCTAGAACAAAAAATCATCTTTCAAATCGGCACTCTCAAACCCCACGGAATCAACGAACGCTTTTCATTCAACTAATCTACATTTGTTTTTCACGTCACCAAATTTCCACCAATAGCGTAGCTCCACCGCTTACTATATAAAACCACACACTACCCACAATTCCTTGATTCGCTCCGACGAAGGGCTAGCGCTCGAAACGTCAGCTATTTGAATCTTTTTACGGTGGTCAATTTACCTTATCGACTCAGTCGATAAAACTAAATTCTCGTGCTACAAATATATCGTTCGCGTTCGATAAACGCTAGTCAACGAGCCACTAAAAAGAAATAACAAAAACGCCTCTGCGTTCAATAAGCTTACAACTCAACTGGCGAACCACTGAGACGCTGTGCTACTGAAATGTATACCTTTCACGTTCAATAATCTAAATGATCAAAGTCCGTCTTCTTCATGTTCACTTCCTTCGCTGAAGCGGCACAGTCGGTTCGTCTCGCTACGGCAAAAGTACAGTGCACACGATCATTTCAGTTGATCAAGAGTGATCCGAAACTGATCCTCTTCACCTTCAGAGGACTGTAAAGAAACAAATTAGGCGCTGTCTGACATTGACAAAAACGTTGGCAAAATGACCATCACGCTAAAGGATTCCAAGGGAATTATAGCGTAAACAAACCAATGTGTCATACTATTTACGTAATTTACGTCATCACGCACGCCCACTCGCCCCCAGGCTCTCCAAAAATTGGAGCCACTTTTCAACCGAAGTGACGCATCTTCGAGGGGCTAAAAAACCGATTTTCTTTCTTTTCCTCGGGAAATGATTATTGTTTTCGTTCTTTGGACATAATAAACTAATGAAAAACGAAGAAAAAAAATTCATTTCATAGGCACTTTAATGAGCAAATACATGCCTGCACGTGCGTCGGTTTTACATTTTGGTACATTTCTTTGCCGTTCCCTGCAAAACAACAACTTCAAATGATTAAGGACAGTGCCACCTAATGGCAAGGTATTTTGCCAGGTTTTTGACTATGCGGGAAAAGTAGATCTTAGCAGGGGCTATTGGAATCCAAAGAGAAAATTGGGGGTAACCACGCATTTTTCGGAGATAATTAAGCTTCAATCCGGAAAAAATGCTGACATCAGCATTTTTTCGAAAAAAGGAAAAATAGATCTTTCTTCGCGGATTTCCTTAGAATTCGCCTTTACATACACAAAAGCAACAATAATTCTAAAAATCTCTAAAACACATAACGAATGGTAACATAACAACCACTGTTTATGTGTTTTAAGTTACAAAATCATCACAACGGAGCCATTATCGACCCTGACAGCTTTCCCACGTTCGCCAAAAATACAGTCTTAATAACTTTTGCCCATAACAAAAAATTAATTGTGTGCTCAATATGCTTACCACTTCCATTTTATAAGATAAAAAGTAGGGGTCACCACGCGTTTTTACAAGTAATATTTAGATGTTTTCAACTTTTACGGAATGGCTTTCGGGGCCCGCGACATTTTTTTCTATGCCCTCCCTAGTAAGTTAAATATTGTGAGTGTCTTTTTCGGGGGCATGCTGGGATTTCCACTCGACGGCTTACCGTTCAAAACTTTTACTTTCAGGTACAATAAAAAGACAAACATTGTAGAATTCAAAGTTAATTCTATTTGTAGCTGTAAGTTGCTCTTTTGAGAAACATTTTTCGGGTATTTCAAGGTCAAGCAGCACAGTAAAGGAGTAAAAACGCAAAATCGGTTCACTTCCATTGATCTACAGTGGATCTACGGATTTATTATGTTCCTTCAGGCACAAGAACTTTACATTGTGTGCATCTTCTTCCGATCCATTACCAACTTGAAAACATCAGTGCTATATCGAGGTGACTGGTCCGGCGGCTGCCGAAAAACTCTAGATTTGCAGGTTAGTCTTTTAACGGTTATTTGGAGTCAAAATGTAAGAAATATTTGTCGAAAAGTGCTTGAGTTTTGTAATTTCATTTGGCCGCGTGTTTATTTTCTTGTGAAACTCCTGTAGTTTTCATGGATTCTCTGATAACTTTGGAAAAAATTAGTCGGTAGACTTTAATTTAAAAAAAATCGTGAATTAATAATTAAAAACACTTTTTTCCCGAAGTCTACGGCTTCATTTGATCGAAAAAGATAAGATTTCTTTTCAGTTTATTGTAGCATGTTTTTCGCCTATCAAAATTTGTCCTAATGCAAAGAAGTTCAGAACTGACACGACGCGACTTCGAAAAACTGATAAACACCACTTGCCTATAATAGAGAATAAAGGAAATCAATATGATTGTACCTAAATGCATGAATGTGTTTACGAAAGATTACACTAAAAACCATGCTTGCCAGCAATCGAGGGAGGGAAGACTTTAGTCGGATGCTTCCCGGCTTTGGAGCGGCCAGTTTTGTTTAGTTGCTGGCTTCAGCCTTGTTTTTTAATGTATCTTCATCAATTGTCAAAAACGGTCTTTTTGAAAACGCTTTGCTTATCTCAATTCTCCTTTTCGACGTTTGTTTGATTTAACTGGAACAGTTGTTTTTCTGCTTTCGTTATATACTTTTTTTATTCGCAAAAATGGTCACTGGCAAAGGATTTTTGCAGATAAACAAAAATTTCAAACAACGCGAGTTTGACCGCCAAAACAAAAACTTGTGCAAATTGGAAATAACAACATGCCAGCCTTTCCTTGGATTTTATGTCTTGAGTATGCTTGTTTTATATATATATATAAAAAAAACACTACTCTGGTTTGACTTGAAGTTTTGTTGAAATTTTGAATGGAGAAAAAAGCCAATGTAAACAATCTTCGTAAAAAACGTACGCGTTCTGCTGATCGAGGCGGCATCGCCAATTAGCTTAAAATAGTTTCATTACCGAGGCTCTGTCGTTTGCAAAATAGAGAAAGAATTTAGCACTTTTAGGCTGCAGAAGGTCTATAAACACATTTTCATAGATTTTTGAGAACTCTATTTATCTTGTAAGTTTAGAAACTGAGCCAGGAAATTGACAGTTTGACATGAAAAGTGGGCGGAACTTAGCCTTTACCTTGCGCGTTCGCGTTTAAAAAACAACCAGTGTCTCGCGCGACTATCACGCAATGCATGCGCAGAACGTATGCGCAATAACAATAGGTGGCACCGTCCTTAAATAGGTTTTGTGAAGAACATGAACGCACAACAGTTACTTTTCAAAGTGCGGGATTGCAGCAAATTGGAATACACCAATCAGCATCTCAATAAATAAGAATACAGCTCATTGTTTCAATGCCTCGTTCTAAAAAGAATTGAAAAGAACAGAACCAAGTTTCTAAAAAATCCCGCACCTCACTCCAGAACGTTTTATAGAACGAGGCATATGAAAACAAAAGGAATCCATTCTTTTTCCAAAAAAGAATGGATTCCTTCAGTAGGGACGCCTTTCGGTTAAACTGTAGAATACCCGGCCACTTATTTGCATCTCGTTGGCAACGAGATGCAAATAAGTGGCCGAGTATTCTACAGTTTAACCGAAAGGCGTCCCTACTGAATTAAGCTTCTGAACAATCCAGTTACGTTAGATAAACTAGACATATTGGAACAACTGTGGGTCAACTGTCGTTGCTTCAGCAAATGTTTGCATAAATCCCATGCTACCTCGCGGTCTTGGCTTTAAGCCTTTTGAAAACTTTTTTCAGTCAACGTTAATTGAAATAGCTGTATATTACTTCAAGACGAATGCGACAAGCTGAGGAATGAAGTTGAAGGCATGAATAAAGCCTGTATGTTTATGAAAGCTAAATCTCGTTTTAGACTTTTTTACGCACGTAAAAATGCAGAAGAATTTAGACGGTCAGGGGGATACAACTTACGATTGTCGCGTACGTCACCAAAAGTGTCGTAACGTTTTAAACACCGCAGACTGAGGCGAGTCAAAACATGCGACCAAGGGTGTGGGAGTCAGGCTGGAAGGCGAATGAGGGGGGAGGGGGAGAGGAAGGAAAAACACGCCTACCCGCACTCATTGTTCATTTAGGATACTCCGTTCGTCCACGAACGGAGTTCCTGATTGGTGCGGTAGGTTGCATATTGCTTGATACCTGTCAGTCTATGGCGTGTTTTTTCTCCATGCAGATTCGAGGATGCCCTGGCTCAAGAGTATCAAGGGTGAAATTAACCGCATAAAGCATTTCTCGCGAAAAAAAGCATGTAAAGTGAAGTCGTTCGTATTGCTGGCTAGATTGGCGTATTCTCAAGACTGCAACCGAACAGAGACAATGCCAGCTTTGTTTGATCTTTGTATTTGTATCACAGGCGATGTTTCATCGTCATTTTACTCTACAACAAGCTTGATTTGTCGGCGGCGCCCGGACAAAGCTTTACAAAACAAATCGGTTTAAGCACATTTTTTAACTTTGCGATAAGAGTTTCAATAGAAAATGATCGATATAAGGCTGTGTTTGATCGGCACCCGGGGAGACACCAAAGACCCGAATTGTACGTTTTAATAGCTTTATGATTCTCCCTCGCTGATAATGTTTTAATTGATATCTCTTGTATTTTAGATCTTTTGAACTTAACGTTCACAGTTACGAATGTTCAAAAACTCCGGTAATCTATTGACATGCGCTTGTGTAATACAATTTTGTCAATTTTTTCTCTGCCTGGAATACTCCCGCTGTCAGATGCCAAAACAGACGTCATTAGTACCCGACATCCAATTTTGTACCACGTGATGGTGTGTTATATCCAATAACATCGCGAGGAGATTAATTCGGTGGGTTATCTTAAGATATGGAGTGCCCCCTGATTCTCTGGCTGAAGCCAGGGTAGTGGTATCTTTAGGGTACATTGCAACAGTCAATAGGCCATTTCCGAGTTGCCTTTAGCCTCTCTATCAAAGCGAGACTAGGTGCGAAACCTTTCATATGAAAATGAGTTTCATTCACATGCAAATAAGTTTTATTTGCATGTGAATGAAAACTCATTTTCATATAAAAGGTTTCGCACCTAGCCTCGCTTTGATAAAAAGGCTAAAGGCAACTCAGAAATGGCCTATTCCGTGTTTGTTTGCCAAGCACTATACACGAGGGTGATATGGACCTTTAGAAAAATTAATGCTTTCTTCAAAACATACATATATTTATTGAAAATTCATCATCGTTACACGGGTTTTGTGAGTGGGCTAATTTTAAGATGTTCTAGGGGTAAGACTGGATTTTGTATTCTTGGTTTCTGGTTAGCTAATCTGCCATTACACCTTTCTCCTGGAGAAATAGCTAAATAGGAAAAAGAAACGCCTGATCGCAGGTTACTGATAGCTGCTGACAAGAGCCAGTAGTACAGAAGAAAGGTTTGGAAGAAACGTTCCACGGAGGAACAGGGTATCCTCAACCAGCTTTAAACTCGACGTTCGAGTATAAAAGTGGCCTGGCCTGACTTTCAGTTGTCAATCAAGCCAAAAGCAAGAACACTGAACTGAAAAAAAAACAACTTGCGTCATTACTAAGACCATTATTGGCAAAATTTGTAAGACCACAATTATATTAGTAGTCTTTACGAACTTCTGCGTTTTAGTTTGATCAGGCAATATCTTGGTTTAATAAGATTTTTGAGACAAAGTTTATTTATAGGACGTTCTAGTCAACCACATTGCATTTGCATGACTAAAAGACGCCTAAATTAGTGCGGTTTCACCCAAAAGGTCTGAAATGAAGAAATTGCCATCCCTTTTATAGTGGAACTTCGTGTTTAAAAGTGATAGGGAAGTGCCCAACCCCAACAAGCATTTAGCAAAAACTGTAAAAAAGGCACGCTTTCTGCAAATTTTTCTTCCCCGTCAAAAAAAAAAAAAGAAAGAAAGAAATTGTACGACCGTAATATAACTGACTGGAAAATAACTAGTTTCTCCAACGTTTACCTGCTAATTATTCATCAAACTGAAATCATTACAAAACATTTTACACAAATTCTAAACATTCGGGGTACCGATACTTTCCAATGCACTTACTAAAAGGTTACCCCTGCTTTTTGTAAAACTAAATAGGTTCTCGGTGTTTACTTGTTAAAAGTTAGCGTTCCCTTTTCCATAAAACACTAAAAAGCGATGCTAGACACGTTAATACATGTATGTATTTTATTGACTGATGACAATAGAATAAACGAATTGCCTGGGGGTATAAACGACATAACTACATATTTTACTTAAATTCAGTTGATTAGTTGTTATGCAATAAAATATACAGAAATACTCAGAAGGGTTGTCATCAGAGCTAAATTTTCCGTCCTTTCGCAGTGGGTGCATGAGAAAAGTCTTTTTATTTCTCTGACTCAGGATTGAAAATCGTAGTTATGTGCGATGCTACGCAAGAA
This sequence comes from Dendrophyllia cribrosa, assembly GCA_024195265.1. Lineage (NCBI taxonomy): Eukaryota > Metazoa > Cnidaria > Anthozoa > Scleractinia > Dendrophylliidae > Dendrophyllia > Dendrophyllia cribrosa. The sequence continues at coordinate 31,549,193 of JAJLRJ010000006.1, forward strand.
CAGGAAAAAAGTGAGCAAATCACTGGGCATCATGGCGGACCGATCTCGACCTGAAGAAACAGAGTGTCATCCACAAGGTAGCGCCTTGTTTGCAGTTTCTCGTGAGATATGAAGTGAGATTTCCAACCCACAAGGTTGTCTGCTCCCTTGGGTCTTTTAAAGATTAAATCTTGCAAAACCCTTTTAGGACTTAAATAGTCTACAACGTTTTCTCGTTTTTCTGGATCTTCCTGTTGATCAATCAGTGTAAACGTAACTTTCTTTTTGAAAGGCCAGGGTAACATGGCATCATATTCACCTTCCATTACATAGATACCGACCAATAGGTGAGTATTCGCGCTAGACGACAGTGGACGGCCATTGGGATAAACTATCACTTGTAATTTGTAGCCATAACGTTCTGTGTAGAATGGATCACTGATTGTTGTTTCTTTTACTTTTGCTTTAGCTTGATTCAAAATTTCACTGAACTTGTCAATCTTCCAAATAAACCGCGTGTTACTATTCTCTTTATCCGTATTCGTTGTCATTTCGAACTGCCTCTGGAGTGCCTCCACTTTCTCTTCCAAGTTTCTTGTTGTCTTCTGAGTGTTACTTAACTCATCCCGGGTTTGACTTAACTGAACTTGAGTTTCATTTAACTGAACTTGAGTTTCATTTAACTGAACTTGAGTTTCATTTAACTGAACTTGAGTTTCATTTAAATGAGCTCGAGTTTCATTTAACTGAACTTGAGTTTCATTTAAATGAGCTTGAGTTCCATTTAACAGAACTTGTGTGTCGTTTAACTGAACACGAGCAAAGTCAAGGTGCTCTCCCACAGTGAGTTGAAGATGGGATGGTACGCTTTTTCGTTGAACCTACAGAAAGAAGACGGGTACTCTAAGAAAAAAGCGTATTTATCTAATTGTTATAGCAACAAATTTCTCATGTTTATGTGCGGTAGAACCATCGCGTGCCAGTATATGCGGGTGACAATTGAATTGAAATTTTAGCAGTCGCTATCAGTACTGTGTATCAAGTACATTACAGTACTGCTTTACAATGACGGCTATACTCGCGGTTCCGGCAATACAGGAATATAGTTTTTCCCAACGCCGTCCCTATAACGCCGTAATGTCGGCTCAAAATTGAATTAAATTTTGTTGCGCGATTAAAGTGCTTTTCAGACAAAAACAAAAGCAAAATGGAAGATTACTACTTGCCCTGATCAAAATATAAATTCTAGCTATTCTTGAAGTATTGAACACGAAGTTTTTTACTGGCATTTCGATCTTCGTTTTCAAAAGAGTTCTTAAAATACGGAATTTTGACGCTCAAATTGTTTATTAAAACAAAATAAATTCGATATAACATCTTTGTTAAGTTTTAGCTCATTACGGCTCGACTACCAGCCGCTGTTCGGGAAACGAGCCCGCGCTCCTCCCCCGAAAAGACAGCTGGACGCGTGAACTTGTTACTGTTAATTTCCTCCAATCAGAAGCTTAAATTATTTTTCTAGAGAATAATTTCAAAATGGCGGATGCGAAGGAGTTGTTTGATTTGGCGTGCGATCGTGTTGTAGAGAGATTTAAACTTTTTATTAATATATATAGTTAGGCTTAGCCTAACAGCGGCGCCCTCTGAAGACCCTCTGAACAAGCTTAACTAAGATGAAACTTAACTAATAGGTGAAAGGTCGGAAGCACAAGAATTAAGATTAATATTGACGACCGGACTATTTTTCAATTTTAGCAATTCTCAAAAACAGTATTACCCGACCGTCTGCACAGTACATTTAGACCGTACAAAAGTTCACAAAAACAATTTTTTCTCCGTCTAGAATAACTATTACGACCACTGTTAAAAAATACAGTTGCTTGTCAAAAAATGCCCGAGAAACTGATTTGGAAATCAAAATTGCCAAAAATACACAAACATATTTGCATACGGCCACGCGAGTGAAGTTGGAACTATAATAAAATTCAAGTCAACACATAAAAATGGACAACACAATCTTCTTTCGAAAAATTTTATTCAAATCTCCATTAGTTTATGTTGAAAAGCAAAACGCAAAACGCGCATCGAGGCCGAGCCGTGTCTTCGATGAAATTCAAGAAATTAATACAACTGAATTTAAGCTACACGTTTAAAAACAATTCTCCAAAACTAACGAGAACACATTAACAAAAAGTCAATCACAGATTAATATCAAGATAAATTCCCATCGAAAAATGTAATTTGTTTTACCTTTAAGTCCCTCCGGCGACTACTGTGCTTGGAAATTCTTTAAATCTCCGCTTTGGTGCTGAAATCCGTAAAACGAACCCATCTCTCGCATTGCTAAAAACGTATATAGTTCCTCGAAGCAAGATTTTATCCCTGAAAGCTCTTCTTTTTCCACTAAAGCGGCTTCTGAGTATTCCTTAATTAGCATCCCTGTCTTGAGTAGCAAACCAAGAAAAAATGCAGGAAAATAACGACTTTAATTTAAACCGTTTTCTCCGCTCAGTAAACACAGCAAAACATCGAAGTGTTTTCCCAGCTGACGTGACATTCGGCCGTGTAACCGCGCGAAAAAAAAGCCTCGCTTTGGTTTCAACATGACGTCGTACGCGCATGTTTTGCGACGTCATACGCGCCCGCGAGCTAGTCCTGCGCGACGGAGCTACCTGCGCGACGGAGGGCGGAGGGCACACGCGCGCCCGCGAAACATTCCGCTAGCCATGACCATGAAAAATGACGGGTTAGGTTCTATGAGTATGGGGCTGCGCAGCCGGGCATTCGGCCCGGCGAGTGCTCCGCTATTATTGTTATTATTATTATTATTATTATTATTATTATTATTAAGAAAAACAGTTATATGACAGGAATAATTACATTACAAATGCATTACAATTCATGACATATTACGTGAAGTACTAAGCTTACTTCTATATATTTCACAATATTTTTATATTCTTCTTACTGTAAATTTAATACTATAGACCCTTTTAATAAATACCAGAATGCATCACATTCCGCTATCGATGTCAAATGTATTCTTTTGAATTGCAAGAGAATTCAAAAGAATATGTTTGACGTCATTAGCGGAAAATGATGCATCGTGGTATTTATTAAAAGTGTCTGTAACTAGTAGTAATCATAGATTATAGTGCGTCTCCTTTTACCGTAGCACCTCGTCTTGACCTACTGTAGTACCTCAGTTTCAGCCACTGTTGAAAGGGGCTATGTCACGAGATATGTCACGCAGGCAAAAACGTCGGGCCGACGTCAAACAAATTTACGCTATCGCCGTGAAATCGGGAAAAATCCTTCAATTCTGCCGTGCTGTGTACTCCGAAAGGTCTCAGATTTTTCCGACATAAATAGTATACTTGTCTTGATTTCGGTTTATATTTCTCCGATTCTGAAATGATACGCCTCAGTGCTTGGTGTGATATCCGCAAGGATTTTACCGACTAATTAAATGTAGATATACTTTAATGTCGGGAAGTTGCACTCAGGTCGTTCAGCATATGTTTAATCAAGATGGCGCAGATTTGGTACCGACACTTTTCTCGATTCGTTCCGCCTAGACGACGCGCTAAGCATGCTGGAACTATTGCGACGTTTCAAAATGGCGCAGATTTGGTACCGACACTTTTCTCGCTTCGTTCCGCCTAGCCGACAAGATTAGGAAGCGTCTCCTTCGTCGACGCAACTACTTATAAAAACATTTACTTTAAAACTAAATTTAGTCTGGAAAAAAAGCAGCAAAACAAAAAAAGAAAGAAAGAAAAAAGAAGGAGAAGAAGATTGTAGAAGAAGAAGAAGAAGAAGAAGAAGAAGAAGAAGAAGAAGAAGAAGAAGATCGTTTCCCAAAATTGTTGTTCCTCTTTCTTTTGCGATCGTTTGCGATGTGAAATGCGTCGCTTTGCCGAAAAAGTCTGTGAATAATGTCGTCCATTGATGTGCCTTTTTATAACTCAAAGTGTAAGTAGAAAAAAAACCTAAAGATCAATTCACGTTATGTTTTTGCTTTTAAACCAGGCGTCCAAAGGGAACAAACATAATACGGTCCGTATTGTTCACGGGAAGGGAAAATAATTCTTTACAAATACGCTGTGCACGTTATACCCTTTATACACTTGGCACTAAAATAAAAAGTTTAACATCTCATTGTTTGAAGAAGGAGGAATTTTGAGCAACTTTCTATCTATTCCTAGCGTGTATAAGGTGTTACGCGTATACTGCGGATTCAAGTGAATACATTACATAACAACACCAGAGAACTTTTTGTCTGGGGTAGAAGGGTAAAACAAGTTTAACGTATACTACGGATTCAGGTGAATTCATTATAGCAACACCAGAGAACTTTCTGTCTGAGGTAGAAGGGTATAACAAGTTTAACGTATACGACGGATTCAGGTGAATTCATTATAGCAACACCAGAGAACTTTCTGTCTGAGGTAGAAGGGTATAACAAGTTTAACGTATACGACGGATTCAGGTGAATTCATTATAGCAACACCAGAGAACTTCCTGTCTGAGGTAGAAGGGTATAACAAGTTTACCGTATACTACGGATATCAAATGAATTAATTAAAATTAAATAATATATATACATGTACTATTTATTTATTTATTTTAAAATAAATAATAATAATAATAATAATAATATTATATTATATTATATTATATTATATTATATTATATTAAATTATATTATATTAATATTATATTATATATATATTATTTATATATATATAAATTATTTATTTTTTAATTAATTCATTTCATATCCGTAGTATACGGTAAAGTTGTTATACCCTTCTACATCAGACAGAAAGTACTCTGGTGTTGCTATAATGAATTCACCTGAATCCGCAGTATACGTTAAACTTGTTATACCCTTCTACCTCAGACAGAAACTTCTGTGGTGTTGCTATAATGAATTCACCTGAATCCGCAGTATACGTTAAACTTGTTATACCCTTCTACCTTAGACAGAAACTTCTGTGGTGTTGCTATAATGAATTCACCTGAATCCGTAGTATACGTTAAACTTGTTATACCCTTTTACCTCAGAAAGAAAGTTCTCTGGTGTTGCTATATAATGTTTTCACTTGAATTCGTAGTATACGCTTAACTCCTTATACACACCTCCAACAGCAGGAAACTTATTGAGACAACTCATCACCAATCAATGCAGAAAGGCTGCATGGCAGCTCAGGGTATTCATGGATGCATCACATGTGAAGTGATTTCTTTTTAAATGTAGAGTGTATTACGACTTTAGCGGTTACAGCGTGTATGCTCCAACTTATTCTATGATAAAAACAGCTTCATATTATCAAGTGCATTAAAAGATTACATAATAGCTACGTATTTGTTTATTGTCTTAAGTGATAATGCATTGGCAAATGCCATACTTTTCTTGTTTGTCCTTGATGAAGACGAATGTCAGGGTCAAATAACAAAATAAATTAGTTTACAGAGCCGAATTCTGATTGATGGTTTATTTCCCAAATGTCATTGTATCATTCTCTAAATATCAAACGCGAGTTTTTATTCCCTTCGGATTCTTTTACGATCAGTGATTGGTCGATGTTTCAGATGCTTTTCTCGGAGTAGTATACTTAAACAGAGAAATAAAACCGCTTTAGCCCACAACCAAAATGAGTAAGCCGTGCTCACAACTAAACAGTAAACTTATTCGTGACAAAGCAGAATGCAACATCATCGCAAGAGTGGAAAAACAGTGCTCCGTTGTCGGCTTTAAATGTATTTGGCGCGTACAAAACGAAGAAATTGACACAGCGTGGAATTGGGTCTGCGAAAAACGAGACGAGTGTGATTTGAAATTGTCAAAAGTCAAGGAAGTCTGCTTTTTCTTTTCCGCAATAAGTACGTCAAAATTAGACACAAAAAAGCGGAAAACGCCACAAAGTTCGAGAGACAGCGATGAGTCAAACGACGAGTCGTCAATTAATGCTTCCCAACTATCATCGCCAGGAAAGCAGGTATTCCCGGCCGTCTCATATTGGGTTGCGTGTCAGACGCAAAACGGGTCAGCTATAAATCCGCTGAAAATACAAAGTGCACTCGGGAGTTGCGGACTTGAATTTTACGTATCCAGAGCGTCGAGGAAAAAGGGCAGCCATGACCTGAATACTCTATGTCAAGTACTGAAGGATCACAAGAATCCGTGTTTAATGGGTCTGGTTCAGACATCTTATCAATATTGCTTAAGGTGAGTAAGCGACTTTCTGCTGTGTTAGTTTAACCTATTCTCGCAAAAAACAACACTTAATCATTTTCATATTTATACTAAAGGTGAATAATTAGGCGGCAGTGATTTGACACTCGACATTTTTTTAATTACTTTTTAGCAGTATGGTTAGTCATTTGTTTTGTTTTTACATGAAATTATGTTTGTTTTATTAAAGGGCTCTGCAAGATGAACTTGATATCAGCGACGACGAGGACTTCGAATTTGCTGTGCTGAGCGAAAATGTTGTCCGTCTTCGCGCTGTACATGATTCCTTCAAGGCGATGCTGGCAACCTCTGTTGGCGAATTACGCCGAGCAGGTCTAAAGATTGACACGTTTGGATTGGATGGAATCGATTCTAGCACAACGCAGCCATCATTGTCCTCCTCGCCACAAAAACCACTTTCCTGTCCTGTTACGGTTCTGTGCAACGACATACAGTTGGCGATGAGAAAACTCCATTACACTGTCCATCGCGGAGAGGTCTATAAGCAAGTTCCAAAATCACAATTCACTTACAGCTACCTTTGTCCCATGAAGACCTTTCTGCATCATCTCATGGGGAACGAGGTCTTTAAAGATCGCCTCGTTCAACACATCCAACGAGTGCTTCCCATTCTCAGCGAGCCAGAATGCTCGCTTATGCGCCAGTTGAAGATTGACAAAGACCTGGTAGAAGTCCAAGATGGCTGGTTTTGGAGGTTTTCGTCTGGATCGTTCGTTCAAGGGATTATACCAGAATCACAGGTAAGAATAACTGGCAAGAAAGGATTAATCTATGCGAAAACATCAACTTTGTGCTCGCAAGTTAACTGTAGTCAACATACAAGTTCACTTGTCGGATCGTACTTAAAGGGACACTGTCACCTATTTTTAGTATCACTTTGAAAAGCCAAAACACATATTTGTTTCAATGGAAACCTTAAAATAATGGTCCAGTTTTGTTAACAAATACTCTACTAGTGCACAGAAACTAGTATTTGTTATCTTTGGCTGCGGATGGCCAGGATGGAAATGGATTGCAACTTGAAAAAATTGGCCAATTTTTTCAAGTTCCTCCCAAGCGTCGTGAAAAAATCGCAGAAAAACTTGTTATGGTTTGTTCTTCCATGAAGAAATCACTTGATATTATCTTCTTGTTGTTCTAAAAGCAATTTTATGATTGAGCAAAGGTACTTTGTCGTATATTTAGTGTGTTTTGACAAAAACACAACAAAATCTGCGTGACAATGCCCCTTTAAAGCGATTTAGTAGTGAAATTTCTAGTGAAATATTCTCTTAGAGAAATCTCCTGGTAGTGAAATAGCCCACTCACAGCCAAGTTCTTACAGTTTTTAAACGGGAATAGTGTGACTTTTCGGAAGTAGGAAAAAAATTGGGAAAGGAAGCTAATGTAAACTCATTTCGTTTGTAGCTAAGAATGTGAAAAACATTTTCCCGATTCCTTTACAGAAAGGCGTTTCCTCTCCAAGAGCGTTCGTGGATTACGATCACAGAAAAGATCCAGACCCCAAATACTTCAAAGACATCCTACGAAACAGCCTATCCGAAGAAGATATCAAGAAGTTCTGTGCAGATTTTGTGGCGTTATTTCGACCCAAACAGCACAAGCAGCCAGTTCCGTGCGCAATTGGTGCCGCCGACAGCGGAAAAACAAGCCTGTTTTCACCCGTATTCCAGATTGTGCCAATAAATAGAATAGCACGAGTTACAAAGCAAAAGAGCTTCAACAAGGCTATGATTGATTCTGCCACCGAAGTCATCTTCCTCGACGAAGCCTTTGTGGGTTTACTTGACGCAGACGATTGGAAGATCATCTGTCAGGGAGGATTTACATCACACGACGCCAAATGGAAAAAATCCAAAGGTTTTCACTGCCAAGCTAGCATGTACATCACATGTCAGATGGATATGGATTTTGGTGCAGAACACAACGATGCAATGAACAGGCGTTTAAACAAATACTATTTTAAGAGTCTAGCGACGGTAGTACCCGAAGCAAACCAGTGGCTAAGAGAACACGCGATGGACTGTATTGCATGGGCGCAGAAGATAGTCGGTGATGTCGATCGACGCAGTGAAGTCACGATGCCAACCATGCAAGACGAAGGCCTGACCGACGAAGATTTACAAAGCATCATTGGGGTATCGTTGCTTGAAGAAGAAACTCAAGAATCTCTCCAGCCAGGACCAAGTGAGGAAAATCAGCTCCAAACGTCCCAGGAATCGGACACAGATGACTGCGAAGAAACTGGTGGGTGCTTCGTAGAACTACGTCGTCAAGTATCAGAAACCAATAGCGAAGGTTTAAGAGGACGCCAGCTGGCCATAATGTTGAAAACCATGGAAAATATCAATGAAACGAGAACCAAAGCCATGCACGAACGCAGATTGGCAGATCGTCGCGACTATCTGGTCAATTTAGGCGTTGTGAATCCATCAGAGGCAGAGGAACAAGTAAAAGATCCCGATGGCCTATTGCCAGCTTATTTAGAACAAAAGAAAGAAGAAGCCCTTCGCGCGAGGAAAGAAGAACGCGAACTGCAAAAACGGCACGAGGAAGATGAAAAGATCAAAAGGGCGTTTGAGAATCCATGGTTGCAAAATTTAGAGAAAGAGATGGCAGAGCATAGTAGAAAGATGGAAGAAACAGACGACGATGAAGAACGAAAGCTGATGAAAAGTCTGCTAGAGGTGAACAGCAACAAACTTAGAATGTTCCATGATGGCCAAGGAACATTGAGGTTGCCAGGGGCCGTGGAAAGGAGGAAGAGATTCTGTTTAGACAATGAACTGGTCGAGCGGTCTTGCAGCAACTTAATACGCAACGTATTTTCACCGCTTCCCGTTATAGTCAGCGTAACACGCAGTCAGTTGTTGAAGACTCCGTCAAGAATTGGGCAATATGAATCCGACGACGATGGTGATGACGAGATCTTCCTTACTCCAAAGACGCCATCGTACGTTGCGCAGTACGAAGAGCAACTCCCCTGTCCACCATCGCCTGCGATGTTGTGCACACCAAGAAAACGATCTCTTTTACAGAGTCAGTCGACGCCCAAGAGGCAAAAGAAACTGACATCGTTCTTTCAGTCACAGCAATAATTATTTGCAGTTGTGATAAGTAATGCAGCCAGTCGTTCTATTTTCGCCACTAAGTAGTTTACCAGTAGACGATAGAAATAACAGTTCTATTGAACGAATGTACCAATTGCTCTAAATTAGAAGTGCATATTAAAGATTTCCTGTTTCCATATATTGTGCGTGATTTGCTTCTGCAAATGAAATATATATTTGATCGGTTTTTAGAGTGGGGGGGGGGGGGGGGGGGGGGGGCGTTTATTCGATAACAAGCTAAATGGCTTTCCAGTTGGAAAAAAACTTCATTTCAGCCCTTTTTTTCAAAGAATCGGCCATCCTTCCTTTCTGAAATTTCAAATCAGGGTCTCTCAAAATAGCCGTCCACTGTCCAAAACCGTGCTTATTTACCCCCTGCTTCAGAAAATCGTCCTCTTCAGCTGTGAATTTCAATACCCCACGAATTTTTCTACGGACGCACAAATGCTCCGTTGGTGGGACTTTTTCTTCCGGGGGCGAGCTTTTCTCCTGTTCGGTTACAACTGAACGTGAAGCTGAACTTGAACTTGAACTTGAAGCGCGAAACCTCGAGTTAACGTCCTCATCCACTTCCGATCCTTTGGTACCTTGTAACTTTTGTAGACACTCGTGGGCCTTCACGGCAACTTCGCGCGATCTCTGCTTTTGATAGTGAACTTTGGCAACAGCAGAGCTGTGTTTTTGGTCTTCTGACAAAATTCTTTGCTCTTTGCTAGTGAGCAGGTTTAGGCTTTGCGTTTCGACAATTTGACGATAACGTGTGGGATGAACGTATTTTCCAATTGCGTCAAAGACCAATTTGCTCATGACGTCGCCCAATTTGCTGTGTTGGCCTCCATTTCTCGTGACCAAAACAAAGTCGCACTGGGGTTTTAGCATGGGTCTTACGAAAGTGATGTACCCATCGAGTACTTGCATGCTTGTATCGGTCAGAATGAACGAGTCAAATCCGTACTTGCCGGCGGTCTTGAACGTTTTCTGATCGATGAATCCTCCATTTTCCTTCGCTGCACTAACCATGTCGACTGTCAGGTACTGATAAGTCATAGGGCGCGATCCTTTCACCTTAATGAAAAGATACACGGCTACAAATTTTGTCGCAAATGTTAGGTCCGATGGGTTGACTTGCCCCGGACTTGTTTTACACATCTTGACGGTATTTTCGTAGCGGGGCAAATGAAAGGTTACAACTTGCAACAATTCCTCCATCGTTGCCCAGTGCCCTCTTGCTTCTAGCGTTTCGATGTCTAGATCATGTGTCCACTGCAATCTCATCATTTTTGCCACTGTCCTGCGCGCTCTTTTCAGGTACAACTCTGTCGCGGATAATTTTCGAAGAACTGCATCTGATGCGCCATTAATTTTTCTGAAATCGATTAATTCAGAAAGAGCATCTATGTAGCCCAATCGTCCACCATGGCCGAGCTTGCATTCTTCTTGCAGATAGTCAATGAACTTGAACAACAGATTTGGGGAACACAGGCTGAAGTCCATCACCTCGAAGGTCAACTCATCCTCGTCTTCGCAGCAAAACTTGAGAAATTTAAAGCATCTATTCACAATCTGTTGAGCTGGACGATCTTTCTTGTAACCACCGCCACTTCCAGTCAACCAATTTGTGAATGTTTCGCCAATTTGACCAGAGACTGTAAATGAAGGAATTAATGCTCTGACGGATTGTTTCGCCGTTACGCGCGATACGTCGTCATCTTTGTCTGTTACCGATAAGTTCTTTGGCACTTGCACCGACGAGCTTTTCGCTTCTTGTAGATCGGGTTTTTGGTCAAAATAAAAGAACCATCTGTGCTTGTTATTCACGTGTTTCCTACAGCCACGTTGACTTTGAAATCCTTCGTGTTCACAAACTTCTAGTGGACAGTGATACAAACGATCTGTTTCGTCTTTTTCCAAGTGAAGCCGTTTTGGTTTGGGCAATGCGCCATCAAAATTAGACCAGTCAATCTTACTCTTCTTACTCATGTTTCAAGTAGATTAACGTTTGAGTAGCGCGCACGTTTGTTTAAATCAACTGTGAACAATGAAGTCATCATGCATGTTCAAACTTGTCACAACTTGCCCCTACTTGCCCATGCATGCTCATGCTTGCCCATGTTTGTCTATGCGTGCCCATGCTTGCCATAACTTGCCTCTACTTGCCCATGCTTGCCACAAATTGCCCATGCTTGCGCGCCGTTATCACCATTATACAAATTTACAGTGGGGAGATACTTAAAATTGTGCTTTTTCACGATTTTTCCTAACAATACGTACTTAACTAACATTTTTCTCAAGTGCACGTGACAAGACATGTGACTGGTAACAAACGTTATTCCCGCAATCACTTATATTCAAAAGCATCCTTCCTTTAAGATGGAATAACTGAATGAAATGAAATAAAAAAAAAAGGAACAGAAATGGTGAAGAGGAACTACTTTACGTAAAAAGGAACTATTTTACGTAAATAGGAACTAATTTAAGTAAATCGGAACAGGTAATTAGGAACAAATGTTCCACATTCCCGCAAAAAGGAACAGCTCCAGTAGAAAGGAACTCATTAATAGGACCAATCAGTTCCCTAATAGAGTGAAAAGGAACAGGTTGTCAAAAGAGGAACAAAAATGTTAGGAACACTTGTTCCTAAGCCGCCCATTTAGGAACAATACGTTCCACCCGCAGGTTAAAATTCGGAACAAAAGGTTCTCTTTTAGTTCCACATGAACATTTTGTTCCTATTTAATATCAAATTTTGTTCCTATATAGCCTAAAAGGAACACGCCAATATGGAACAATTGGTTCCACGTTTTATCACATAGGAACGTTCCAAAATCAAATATCGGAACAGCAGGAAAAAACGAAAATCTCTTAAAAAGTATTTTAGATAATAAAGAAGACCACGAAATAGGGTACAAAGAATCTCTGTGTGGTATGCATACAACAGCCAAAATTTGGTTGAAGTAATCAAACTAAAACTTTCTAAAACGTACGAGTAACAAATTTAGGGAAACGTATAAGATCGTTTCCCAAAATTTAAGTTCCCTATTTTTAAAGCCTTAAAATAATACTAACTACTGCGAAAATCTTTCCTAAACTATGTCTCTTGGTTGTTTTATGGAGCTCAATGCCAAAAAATACATTTTCCGATTTTTTGCTAAAAAATACAACTTAATCTGGATGTTTTTGCTCAAAAGCGATCCTCTTAAGAGGAACAGCGATGAAAAGGAACACTTGTTCCTATAGTAAGAGATGTTGCCCATAAATTTAGAAAAGCAAAACAAGAGTTAACCCAGAAAGATCTTGTTCCATGAGGCACAATTGAGTTTTGTCTCCGGCATTTCCGTTATTTCCTTCCAATTTATACGATTGTGTAGATCAGGTCAATTTTACTAAGATAGAAATCACAGCAAAAAGGAAAAAGAAGTCACGCCGAGTAAAAGCAGCGAAAAGTTAAATCAACTTAAACAAGCTCCAAGCTCTGTTCCCCGCTGTTTCCGTTGTACCCATTGCACTAACCAAAAACTGCATTTTCAGTTAGATCCCACTCATGTGGTCAAAAGATCTTCAGTATAATGAAAAAAAAGGAATATCAACTTAAACAAGCTCCAAGTAAAGTTCTCCGCTCTTTCCAATGTATCCATCACAAGAATTGCATTTTCAGTCACATCTCAGTAGTCAAAAGATCTCAAGGTATAATGGGGGTAGGGGAGAAAGCAGAGAAACAACTTACAGTGCATCAGATCTGCTTCAAAGAATATAATAACATCCATAGTATAATGGGGATAGAGGAGAAAGCGGGGAACGAACTTACAGTGCATCAGATCTGCTTCAAGGAATATAATAACATCCATAGTATAATGGGGATAGAGGAGAAAGCGGGGAACGAACTTACAGTGCATCAGATCTGCTTCAAGGAATATAATAATATCCATAGTATAATGGAGATAAAGGAGAAAGCGGGGAAAGAACTTACAGTACTATATCTACTACTACTACTACTACTTCTACTACTACTACTACTACATATAATATATATATATATATATATATATATATATATATATAATATATATATATATATATATATATATATTATGAGTAGTAGTAGTAGTAGTAGATATAGTACTGTAAGTTCTTTCCCCGCTTTCTCCTTTATCTCCATTATACTATGGATATTATTATATTTCTTGAAACAGATCTGATGCACTGTAAGTTCGTTCCCCGCTTTCTCCTCTATCCCCATTATACTATGGATATTATTATATTCCTTGAAGCAGATCTGATGCACTGTAAGTTAGTTCCCCGCTTTCTCCCCTATCCCCATTATACTATGGATATTATTATATTCCTTGAAGCAGATCTGATGCACTGTAAGTTGTTTCTCCGCTTTCTCCCCTACCCCCATTATACCTTGAGATCTTTTGACTACTGAGATGTGACTGAAAATGCAATTCTTGTGATGGATACATTGGAAAGAGCGGGGAACTTTACTTGGAGCTTGTTTAAGTTGATATTCCTTTTTATTGCTTTTATCCAGTGTGACAGTTCCATTATACTTCACATTTTTTTATCACTGAGATTTCACTGAAAGTTCACATTTTTCCTAAGTATCAAAGATAAAGCGGACTTAACGGAGAAGTACTCTTGCCGTCCAATTGGAAGAAACACTAGCATTGTCGAAGGTGATATTCCATTCATTTAAGTTTTGTCTTAGTGTGATGGATATGACGGATACACCGGGGACAGCTATCCGAAAGCAGTTGTGCTGCAGAAAGCAAAACTCTTGCCATGCCACTTAGCTTATAGATATTTCAAAAGTAACCCTAAGGGTTTCGTTGATTCTGTAATCGCTCGTTCGCTGCAAAACTATTCACACTGACATGCTTCTTATGTCGGTATTTGTGTTGTTTCTGCTGTAATATTTTTCTCAGATACTTTATTAGACTCAGTTTTGCCAAGTAGAAGTTATCCACATGGCATACCAACCGAAAACCACGCATTTTTTTTCTGCATTGTAAAAAAAACACTAAATAGCTTATAAAACAATAAGCAACTTTCTCTCCGCGATAATTAAACATCTACAAACTCCTTGGCATTGTTATCTTCTTATGTTGATTACACAAAGAATGCCTATACTTGACTACACTTGGAGCACAAAGAGAAAACAAAATTTTCAAAAAACAAGTGGCAATAATACATCTGATTAATACCTCATTGTCCACTGTTTGTGAATTTTCCACAAAACTATGTTTGCGTTGGCCAAAACTTGACGAAAAACAATGGGATTACATTGATTATGTAATAACTGTAAACGTCCGGACATTTTTGCACTATGGCGGCTTTTTTTCGCAAATAAAATACCACGTTGAGGAACCGTGACAATCTAGCTACCATGCTATAAAAAAGGATTGAAAAACCACTTCGTTCTAATTTCCCTCGATGACAGCCATGGCCACAGCACCAGCACGGCAGCTCAATAACAAGGTATGTTCTAGATTGGATATTTCTTCTTGGTAGCTTAAAAAGATGCTCTCAGTTCTTTTATGATGTTGAACGAATTTGTAAAGTTCTGCTTAAAACGACATATATCAAGAATGAAATTGCTAAATAGCTCAAGCCCTTTTTTTACCAGTTAATCTAAGTTGCAGTGTAGTTTGTGATATGAAAAACCTGAAGATTTATATCCTACAAGATTACTGCGCCAATTTTGATCACAGTCTGTGCTGATTTGTTCCTGTTTACCTTTTTGACATTTTAGGGAATTAGAAGCGCCCTGCTTAGCAAGGTCTTGCCAGCTGTCCAAGGAACTTGTTCTCTCCTATCAGCAAAATTATCTTACAGCAAACATGAAGGAAGGTCTTGTGAAGATCTGTGGCTAAACATATGCCAGAAGCGAGACGAATGTGACGAAAAGATAAGAAAAATGAAAGGAGTGGCATTTTTCTTCTCTTCTGTCGCCGCCTTAGAGAGACGAAGTAAAGAGAAAAAGGAAAACGCAAACAACCAAGAACAAGAGGACGACCAGAACGATGAATTGCAAGAAAAGTACTGGCCAGCAATAACCTACTGGATTGCAATTCAGTCCTCCAACGGCATGCAAGTGTCAACGGTGCCGTTGCATTCAGCCTTATTACAAACAGGCATGGAAGTTACAGCAAAAGCCCTGCCAGCCCTCAAAAGGGGAAATGAAGAGAACTCGTGCGCACCATTGTGCACCACGTTAAAGGATCACAAAAACCACTTTATGCAGACCAAAGTGGACAAGTCATTTTCCCATACTCTTCAGCTGCTACAAGATCAACTGATAGAGGAGCCCTTGGAATCACTTCACGCGACTGAGCATGTTGTCAGGTTACAAGTTGTTTCTAGCTCGTTTACTGCAAAGCTCCGAAAGACGTTAATACCCTCTCTCGTCAGCTCCGGCCTTCAATTTGATGTGTTTGGCATAGAAGAATGTGATTTGCCTTCGGACGGCTCAGAACTCACAAAAGCCCTCGCATCGCCGATTGTTGTAGCAATGAATGACATAGAAAGAGCAATGAAGAAACTTGGTTATGGACTGTACAGAGGAGAAGTGTTCAAGAAGGTCAAATCGTCTAAATACACATATCAGCACTGTTGTTTAGTGAAAAAATTCCTTTCCCTGCTGGCAAGTAACGATCAATTCAAGGACACCATCGTCAAACATCTGAATAAACTTGTAGAAATCCTCGGGGATAGAGAATGCGAGTTCATGACGCAGCTGAGAATCGACTACGACCTCATTGAAGTAAATGAAGGCTGGTGCTTTTCAATTAGTCAAAGAAAGTTTGTTTTGCACCCCATCCAAGAAAGAAACATTGGCAAGGAAACTCCCAGGGCATACATCGAATACGACAGCACTAAAATACCTGATCCAGGTTACTTTAAACAGATCTTACAGAATAGCCTCAACCCCCAAGAAATGGCGCACTTTTGCGAATATTACGTTCGACTGCTCAATTGCCGCATTAAACAGCACAAAGAAAAGGTCATGTGTTTCGTAGGCGAGCCTAACAGCGGAAAAACCAGCCTTTTCACGCCCATCACTCGGTTGATCCCAGCAAGATACATTGCTATGATAAGTAAGCAGAAGGCGTTCAACAAGAGCTTGGTGGACGAAGACACCCAAATCATTTTCCTGGACGAGGCGTACGCCAAACTGATGGATCCAGACGATTGGAAAATGTTGACACAAGGAGGGCTCACGGCACGCGACCGCAAGTACAAAACATCAAGTCTGGCAGTCATAAGATGCCCGATGTTCATCACCTGTCAAACGGAAATGGATTTCGCCCAGGAGCACAACACCGCCATGGATGTCCGCTTAAGGAAGTTCCACTTTAAAAGCCTGACCTCGCTACATACAACAGGAGTTCAAGAATTCTTGCAAGCCAATGCAATGGACTGCATTGTCTGGGCGTGTGGTCTCGCGCGCACTCCAGACGATGAGCTACCCCCTCCCATGCAGGGAACTAGCTTACAGCCAGACGTCATTGGCGAAGAAGAAAAGGAACGAATTAGAACCCTTCAATTGAACGAAAGTGAGGAAGAACAAGAAGGCACTGAGGAAGCGGAACCGAACACCGCAGTAGAAGACAGTGATGTGGAGGGAGAGAGCGAAGACTCGGACAGTGATTCCACTCATGTAGGCCGATGGGAGAAGAGCCTACAGAACATTGCACGTCTGCGAGAGCAACATCCATGCCATAGTCTTAAGGAGAGGCAACTTGGCCTACTCGCCGCTGAGATTAAACGCGCCGTAGACGATAGCAACAGCCAGCAAGAGCGCGCCCGGCTGCGAGTCCTTGAAGAAACGAAGGAGCGCTGGATAGCAATGGGAATGATGGCAGAAGAAGACGCACACCTGCTGGAGTCTGTGAGCGGCCCGTATCACCCTAATATTGAGCGTTCCAGAGAAGAGTACTTTGCGAGGAAGAAGGAAGAAGACCAACGGATGCTGGAAATGAAAGCGCGCGAGTACTTCGGCGACGAGTGGGTTATGGAGAAGGAAAAGGAACTTCAAGACCTCCACAAAAGAGAAGATGTGGTGACAGACGATGATATGAAGCGTGCACTCCAGTACATGATCGAAGTGACTGTGGAGGCGCTCAAGCTGAAATTTCAGAAGGAAGAAGTTCCCGGACTTGCCAAACTGGTGCTGGTGGAGCGGAGGAGAATGGCCCTGGAGATGCAATGGGTGTCCCCGTCTCAAGCGTAACACATAAACAGCATTTGGTGCCCCCTACCCTATCCTTGCGAAAAGACGGAAGACGAAGACGAAGACGAGGAGGACCTCTTCGTAACGCCCTCGACGGCGCCCAAAGCGCACGGCCCGTCTTCCACTCCGAAACGCAAGTCTCAGAAACGCCGAAGTCAGCCACCAAGTACCCCGGTGCCCAAGAGAGGAAGAATAACTCACTTTTTCACCTCGAGTCAGCAGTGAAAATAATCCCATTTTTTATGTTGTCAGAAATCAAGAAATAAAGTTAGCAGTCGTGTGACTAATCTTTGGACAAATTGATGTTTGAAATCGTTTAACCTACATACCTCTATGTCTTGTCTATTATTGAGCATGCACTTAAGTTTCGCGTTATGACTTAACTAGAGTTCAGTGTTCGCCACTCGTGGAATTCTGCATCCCTCAAATGTCCAGCCGTAGGGTAACTTCGCGCTGCATGGCTCATTAAAATATACTTTTTGCAATGATTGACGTTTGTTGTTGTTGTTGTTTTTTTCTGAATACGATCCTTTACTACTCTAAGTCTTGTGCGTTACATACACTTCCGCTCGAAAGAAACTTTAGTTCAGCCCTCTTTTTTAATGAATCGGCCATTCTTCCGTTTTGAAATTTGAAATCGGGATCTCTTAGAATAGCCGTCCACTGTCCAAAACCGTGCTTTGTTATCCCCTTTCTTAGAAAATCATCCTCTTCTTCTGTGAATTTCAAAACACGACGAACTTTTCTACGGATGCACAAACGCTCCGTGGGTGGGACTTTCTCTTCCGGGGGCGAGCTTTTCTCCTGTTCGGTTTCAACTGAACGTGAAGCTGAACTTGAACTTGAACTTGAAACGCGAAACCTCGCGTTAACGTCCTCATCCACCTCCGATCCTTTAGTACCTTGTAACTTTTGTAGACACTCGTGGGCCTTCACAGCAACTTCGCGCGATCTCTGCTTTTGATAGTGAACTTTGGCAACAGCAGAGCTGTGTTTTTGGTCTTCTGACAAAATTCTTTGCTCTTTGCTAGTGAGCAGGGTTAGGCTTTGCGTTTCGACAATTTGACGATAACGTGTGGGATGAACGTATTTTCCAATTGCGTCAAAGACCAATTTGCTCATGACGTCCCCCAATTTGCTGTGTTGGCCTCCATTTCTCGTGACCAAAACAAAGTCGCACTGGGGTTTTAGCATGGGTCTTACGAAAGTGATGTACCCATCGAGTACTTGCATGCTTGTATCGGTCAGAATCAACGAGTCAAATCCGTACTTGCTGGCAGTCTTGAACGTTTTCTGATCGATGAATCCTCCATTTTCCTTCGCTGCACTAACCATGTCGACTGTCAGGTACTGATAAGTCATAGGGCGCGATCCTTTCACCTTAATGAAAAAATACACGGCTACAAATTTTGTCGCAAATGTTAGGTCCGATGGGTTGACTTGCCCCGGACTGGTTTTACACATCTTGACGGTATTTTCGTAGCGGGGCAAATGAAAGGTTACAACTTGCAACAATTCCTCCATCGTTGCCCAGTGCCCTCTTGCTTCTAGCGTTTCGATGTCTAGATCATGTGTCCACTGCAATCTTTTCAGGTACAACTCTGTCGCGGATAATTTTCGAAGAACTGCATCTGATGCGCCATTAATTTTTCTGAAATCGATTAATTCAGAAAGAGCATCTATGTAGCCCAATCGTCCACCATGGCCGAGCTTGCATTCTTCTTGCAGATAGTCAATGAACTTGAACAACAGATTTGGGGAACACAGGCTGAAGTCCATCACCTCGAAGGTCAACTCATCCTCGTCTTCGCAGCAAAACTTGAGAAATTTAAAGCATCTATTCACAATCTGTCGAGCTGGACGATCTTTCTTGTAACCACCGCCACTTCCAGTCAACCAATTTTTGAATGTTTCGCCAATTTGGCCAGAGACGGTAAATGAAGGAATTAATGCTCTGACGGCTTGTCTTGCCGTTACGCGCGATACGTCGTCATCTTTGTCTGTTACCGATAAGTTCTTTGGCACTTGCACCGACGAGCTTTTCGCTTCTTGCAGATCGGGTTTTTGGTCAAAATAAAAGAACCATCTGTGCTTGTTATTCACGTGTTTCCTACAGCCACGTTGACTTTGAAATCCTTCGTGTTCACAAACTTCTATTGGACAGTGATACAAACGATCTATTTCGTCTTTTTCCAAGTGAAGCCGTTTTGGTTTGGGCAATGCGCCATCAAAATTAGACCAGTTAAGCTTACTCTTCTTACTCATGTTTCAAGTAGATTAACGTTTGAGTAGCGCGCACGTTTGTTTAAATCAGCTGTGAACAATGAAGTCATCATGCATGTTCAAACTTGTCACAACTTGCCCCTACTTGCCAAGGCATGCTCACGCCTGCTCATGCTTGCCCATGTTTGTCTATGCGTGCCCATGCTTGCCACAAATTGCCCCTGCTTGCCCGCCGATATCACCATTATACAAATTTACAGTGGTGAGATACTTAAAATTGTGCTTTTTCACGATTTTTCCTAACAATACGTACTTAACTAACAATTTTCTCAAGTGCACGTGACAAGACATGTGACTGGGAACAAACGTTATTCCCGCAATCACGTATATTCAAAGGCACCCTTCCTTTAAGATGGAATAACTGAATGAAATGAAATAAAAAAAAGGAACAGAAATGGTGGTGAAGAGGAACTACTTTACGTAAAAAGGAACTATTTTACGTAAATAGGAACTAATTTAAGTAAAGCGGAACAGGTAATTAGGAACAAATGTTCCACATTCCCGCAAAAAGGAACAGCTCCAGTAAAAAGGAACTCATTAATAGGAACAATCAGTTCCCTAATAGAGTGAAAAGGAACAGGTTGTCAAAAGAGGAACAAAAATGTTAGGAACACTTGTTCCTAAGCCGCCCATTTAGGAACAATACGTTCCACCCGTAGGTGAAAATTCGGAACAAAAGGTTCTCCTTTAGTTCCACATGAACATTTTGTTCCTATTTAATATCAAAATTTGTTCCTATCTAGACTAAAAGGAACACGCCAATTTGGAACAATTGGTTCCACGTTTTATCACATAGGAACGTTCCAAAATCAAATATCGGAACAGCAGGCAAAAACGAAAATCTCTTAAAAAGTATTTTAGATAATAAAGAAGACCACGATATAGGGTATAAAGAATCTCTGTGTGGTATGCATACAACAGCCAAAATTTGGTTTAAGTAATCAAACTAAAACTTTTCTAAAACGTACGAGTAACAAATTTAGGGAAACGTATAAGAAGAAAAGAAGAAGAAGAAGAAGAAGAAGAAGAAGAAGAAGAAGAAGAAAAAGAAGAAGAAGAAGAAGAAATTATACACGTTTTTCATTTCTTAGGGGACTAGCATCAAGCTCACAGGGGACTTCAAGAAAGTCTCAAGAGGCTCCCATTTCTTCCGGTTAATAGTGTCGACTTTGTTTTCAATTTCATTTTTATTAGAGAACTTTAATTATAAAACACAATTTATAAGTTTACAATAAATTCCTTTACAAAGCCTCTTTTTCAATTTCATTGATATGTTTCATAAAATGTAAGACATTATTTAGTTTTGGTGAACATTCTTTCATTTTACACAACCAAATGTAGTATTTAGCAAGTAAGCAGCAAAAATTAATTTGAAGGTTGTATTTTGAGTTATTTGGTATTAAGCCCAGCGCTGTGCCCAGTTGTAAGAGCGTTTCTTTTTCAATTATTTTGCATGACTGAAGCCATAAGGAAATAATACTGATCCAGAAGGACTGAGGTTTCGGGCATTCCCAGAACAGATGTACCAGTTTTTCTGTCTCTTCTTGGCAGAAGGTACAATTTTCGCTATCAACGAGTCCGATGTTTTTCAGAAGGTTGTTAGTCGATATTCTTCTGTGTAAAAAATTAAAATTAAAAACTATAAGTTTTGTACTCTTTGTGCATCGAAGGGATAATTGGTAAGCCGTTTTCCAGTTGATTGTACCGTTACAATCTTCGAGCCACTTTAATTTGTTGGCTTGAGCTAGGTCGGTTCACTCTTTTTTCAAACTAGTTTCTTATATACAAGTCTACTTGGTTTTGAATTTCCTACAAATTTAGTCAAGAACCCTTCATACTTAAGCGGAGGCCCTGTACTTTGTGGTATGGAGTTTGACTGCAGATATTGGTCCATAAAGGCCGGACGTTCAGGCTATATTTATTTTGGAAGTCAGGGAGTGAAAGAAAATTGCCATAGTCGTTCATTAAATCCTTGACTTTTGTGACTCCTTTAGTAAACCAATCTTTTTAGAAAACTGGTTTGTTTTCTATCCTTATCAGGGAGTTGTAAAATAAAGGTGATGCATGAAAGTGGTCATCTGACGCAACCATTTGTTCAAAATTTACATCTCACCAGATTTCAAGAATCTCTTTGATAAAAGGATCTGATACCTTGATAATACTGCTGTCTTTTTGTTAAGATTTCCAATTAAAGTGACTTCGCATCCATATTTCCAAAGTTCGACGTCAAAAAACTTTCCATCCTTCCTGGTTTTCTGTGTCTAGGTACTTTTTAATCCAAATAGCTTTTAACGATTTATTAAAAGAATCTATATCAATCATTTTAAGACCTCCTTCAGGGTAATCATTTATCATTGCATTTCGTTTAATTTTGTCTCTTTTGTCATTCCATAAGAAATTGTAAAACATACCATGTATTTCTTTGATTACCTTATTATTTGTTTGTAAAGGTGAAAAGATATATGTCAGTTGTGATGCTACGAGGCTTTTTAAGACCGTAATTTTCCCTAACAGACCGAATCTACGCAGCTTCCAACAGCCTAAGATTGTCCTTATCTTTTTCAATTTATCGTTGTAGTTTAAAGACACAGTCATATCAGGGTCTGTTGAGAGCCACATTCTTAAGGCTTTGACTTTTTTGCGGGGCCATTTAAAGTCCTTTTCAGGACAGTTTAAAATCGCTTTCAGCATTGCCGCCTGTCCACAGGGCTTCTGTCTTGCTATTATTACGTTTTAGGCCAGATATAGTACCAAAACTTTCTATCATCTTCAAGGCTTCTGGGAATGATTTTTCAGAACCATCTAAAATAAGGGTTGTGTCATCTGCATATTGGCTTATTGCATATTTAAAATTGAAAATCTCAAAGTTTTACAATGGAAAGCGCTGGAAAAGCTGGTTGACGGTGAAGGTTTGTTCATTATTCAACCTACGGGATCAGGGAAGTCCCTTATTTTCCAATCCGCACCGATGATTTTCGATATTGTGAAAGGGATGAGTTTTAAGTCTATTGCTGTCGTTATTTCACCCCTGACTTCGCTAATGGAAGATCAAGTAAAATTCCTAAAGTCAATAGGAATTGCTGCCGAGTTTATTGGCAAAGATCAAAAGGACGGGGAGGCGAGAAAAAGCCGTTGAAATGGGAGACTGCGCGAGATCGTCTTTGGATCATTGGAGTAATTTTTGTGTTCCGATCGATGGAGGAAGATGTTGTCGAGTGAAGTCTATGATGAGAGATTGTGCCTTATTGCTGTGGATGAAGTTCGCTGTATTTCACACTTATATACATATAGTCTATTGACAAGATCTGGCGCCACATCACGTGTATCAGGAGCCCATTACCCGGAGCGTGCAACTACCATAAATTCGTGCAACGGCGTTTTCACAAGTAGGTTTATTTTTAGATAAGTCTTTCCCGCGAATTGGTTTCGGAAAGCCAATCACAAGCAATTGCATAATTAATAACTATTCACATGTTCACATTCCGGTGTGGTAAATGTCTGATTTCCAGTCGGTATGTGAGTATATGAATAGTTATTAATTATTCAATTGCTTGTGATTGGCTTTCCGAAACCATTCGCGGGAAAGGCTTATCTAAAAATAAACCAACTTGTAAAAACGCCGTTTCACAGGCGCAGTATGGAAGTTGCACGTTCCGGGATTATGGGCTCCTGCGTGTGTTTGACATATCCGGTGACCAGTAGAGGTGCGTAAATTAAATTTTAAATTTACGTTGCAGACAAGATCGGTGGCCCACGCGTCCAGCCGTTCTTCTCGGGGAGGCTCAGAGACCGGACGCGAGAAAGCGGCGGAAATCGAACCTATAGTTTATACCGTTTTTCGAAAACATGATGGTGTGATTTTTAGCGCACGCAAACCGTCGAAACAAACGAAAAACAGCTTTAAACGTTTCAAACGCAATCAAAAAAGTTATTGGATGACGATACTATAGTTTGTCTGATAAAGGCACAAACCATTTCGCTGCATCCCATCTGAACAAACGGGCAGGACACTAAGGTCAGCGGACAGTCGTTTTCAATGTGATTTGGAATCTGAAAAACAAATCAAAGCAAGCTAAGCTAAGTGAGTATGTGGCAACGTGACAAACCCACAATGAGTAGAACTAACGTCGAGTGCTAGTGACTTTTAAAAACTATCTGCAGGAAATGTTCAGGTCTCATTGCCTACTTTTTGTCAATGAGGGGATCATTCAAAATTTATCATGTTAAATAAAAATAAAACCAAACAACTGAAAAACAGGGCCTGTTTAGATGGAGGAATGGTAACTGCTCTAGATCAAATACCCTCTTACAAGGGTCAAAAGATGCTTCCCTTTATATGCAACGGGTTTTCCTAGGGCCTTCTCGCCAATTGGCTATCGAGTGGTCACATTACAAAGTCAATTAGCGTTCAATTTGTTTGTTTTACAATACTCTTTAATAATACTCTTTAATATGCATTGAAAGTACCTCGACCGCTATGGCCGTCCACGCTCATTTCTTTGACTTCGTCAATGCTATTTCTATGCAGACTTTTCTTTTCTTTCTTTTTTCATTTAAGTAGACAGAAATCTGCTCCTTAAACAAGACACCATAGCTGGAGTATTTAAGTGGTTAAATTTAAAAAGGTATCATAGTGTGCTTGCCTTGGACGTGTCACTTAGTCGTAGTGAAGTTTGATTTAAAGGGTTGTATCAACTGTGACCTCGGTCACAGATTTAACATGGCCACTTTCGGGAAGAGTCCTGAAAAAGGACATCTCTGATCATTCAAGTAAGGATTTGGGCGTGGCCCATTTACAGAAACCCGTGTGCATCACATTATCCAATAAGGCTTCTGCAGCCAATCGTAACTGAGTTACGTCAGCAAAAAAAGGCAGACAGACTACAATGGCAGGCTATTATGTACTACTCACTGTCTGTATCAAGAAAATGTAGTTACCATTTCCCTGGGAATTGAATCATCACAGCTGTTGGGGCAAGGCAATGGGAGCTTGTTGCACTTTTCATTATGATTCTGTAAAAACAAAGACGAATAGTTCACCTCTCATGTTCAAAATAAGCTAAATGTTCTTCGCAGCTACAGCAAATGGGGAGTTATAGATCACGTGGGCAAGTATAAAGTTCTGCGTGAGTTACAACTGTCACTTTACAAAGTTCGTAAGTTCGTCCTTTTCGAAGGTATTAGTAATGGTTTTTATAGGTTGTACTTTTCAATGTAAATCATGCAAAAATAACGACGAATCGTTTACGTCTTACGTACAAAATTAAAGTACCTATGAGATCTTTGCAAATACACCGCATGCGGATCTCTTGATCACGTGATCAAACTATAAAGGATTGCTTGAGTTACAATTGTCTTGTTCTTTTAGTGGTATTGGTTTTGCAAGAAACGAAGCGAAAAAACGTTTTCTATCAACTGTTTTAAGAGCTAGTAGGGTATTGAATCTTTTTTTTTTTAAACGCCATGCATGTGGTTAAAAAAATCGCTCCGTTATTTTTAGGTTAGTTTTACCTGCATGTGACACTCTGGGTGTGGATCCTTGCAGTATTCACACTCTATAATCCTCCACTCGCATGTGATCGTCACGTGTTGCTCCAGATCTTTCCTTTTCAAAGTCATGTGACAATTCTCGTTGGTACAGGAAACGACTTTGGAGAGGCAAGTTTTCAAGTGGACCTGTTAGAAACAACAAAAATTTCTCACGTTACTTGTGCTAATAAAAAGTGTATAAAATGATATGTTATTATAAGCTCGGTTATGTTTTGAAAATCAACTAAAAAGATGAAAAAATATTCACTTTGCCTCGCATGCTCGAGACAAACTCAAAACAGTTTACTGTGATGACATCATCACGCTTAACATTTACCATCTTTCTATTATCACTGCACGCGAATTTCTTGACATTACTGATCAGAATCATACAGGATGTGTGTTACATATGAACCAAGTAAATCACCCATCTCGTTATTAATCCCCATGCAGCTCAGTGGTTAGAGCGTCCCAGCTGTGTACAGAAGATCGTGGGTTCGACTCGACATCAGGACTGAGATTTTCCTTGAAGTTCCGCATGCTTGCGAGAAACTGAATTCAATTAAGTGTCATAACATTTCAGTTTTTACCTCTTTGTTCCTCAGTTCACCGGTCCAGTCGCAATCTTCACTTGGACATTTGATTGCAAACGAAAGAATTTTCCTTCCTGTTGCTTTGTCAGGAAATACGTCCTAAAATAGAACCAGGAGAAAAATCATTATTCATTGCAGACAAGACAGCTCAGTTTCTTAGAAGTTTTGTGCTTTATTTCTTTCACAACAAAATATAACATTTTGCGAAAAATTAAACTATTTCAATATTACACAGCAAAATATTACAATACGAAGAAATGCTTAAGATTAGCCGTAGTTTAAATAAGATTTGTTAAATTTAAGGCGACTGA
Source organism: Dendrophyllia cribrosa (assembly GCA_024195265.1). Lineage (NCBI taxonomy): Eukaryota > Metazoa > Cnidaria > Anthozoa > Scleractinia > Dendrophylliidae > Dendrophyllia > Dendrophyllia cribrosa. The sequence goes on from JAJLRJ010000006.1 coordinate 31,575,493, forward strand.
AACGAACTTTGCTTGGCTGTCTTATACATTACATCATTACAGAGACTGAGTACAGCGGCTACTATACGGCAAACAGATCATGCCGTTTGCGGTCTACCGTGGAAGAGGTTGTTACATAAGCTTTACGTACCTTACTCACAGCAAAAATGACAAGAAAAGAATCAATCCAATCTACAATGTTAGTTAAGCGTTACTAGTTAAATTTGCGAGTCTTTCTTTTTATATTTTAAATAATTCGTGAAAATGTGACAGCCCTTTAATATGATAATTTTACCAACACCTCGCTTCTTTTTTAGTTTCCTCTCTAGTTTGTGTGTACATTTACATAATACCAGCCATTTGACATAGAATGTGTTGGATACAAACTCAACTTGTAAATCTACTTGTAACCGGAAGTTAGTTACCGGAAGTGCATGTATGAGACTGTAACACTAGGTCGAGGCTGATTGCACTATATTGCATCAGCCCCCATCATGGTGAACGTTGTGGAAGAAATCTGTTTGTTGGAATAAAAACTGAGTTGTGTTTTACGTGAAGTTTGTCTTATCCACCAAGAACTATGGCCACGCTTGCAACAGAATGTTTGAATCTTATGATTCTTCATTTTATTCAGATCAAGAAGATAAAAAAATAGATAATAAATGAAATTGGCCACTCCGAAAAATACCATAATACTCTTTTATGTGCAGGCTCAGCTTCACCGGTGTGTAATTATTCAAGTCTCCTTTGTTAGAATGGCACAAAAGAATTCAGAGTACATGTAGGAACGCTAGGACGTAGCCTTGTGTGTTCGCATACAAATATGCACCCGGCAAATTGCCACGAAGTTAAAGCATGGCACGTGTAGTTCGTGCTGAAAACAAAAGAAATTGGAAAAAATGAGGCTTACATCAAGCACCACCCAAACCTGCACTTTAAAGAGTATTATGGTATTTTTAATAGTTTCTGGAGTGGGCAACAGTGATTTACCCAGTCTCGGTCCAGGTCCCCCCTATCTGCGGGGCAAGTTAAAGGCCGGGCTTGAACTTCCTGCCTGTGGTTATAAATAAATAAAGAAATTAATAAATTAATTAATTAATTCCAATGACTTCCGTAAAAATGCAAGGACCGCTTGAACAAACAGTAGCAAAATGTAGCTGGATCTTTGTGCAGATCAGGATCAGCAATGAACTAAATAAAAAAACTTTAACATGCAAGGCTGATCAGACAGCAAATTCGTTCGATTTCGTTTAATAATATTTGCCCGATATTTCGGTTAGACAAAACTAATCTTCATCAGGGGCTAAGAAAGCTTAGTGAAGAAGGAAACAAACGGTTACAATATTTAAAAGGGGGGTAAGATAAAATACTGACACATGATAGGCTAATGAACAAGTAACGGTTGAAAACTAGAAACGGCTAGTAATGATAATAACAATAAATGTGTGGAAGATGAAATTTCGTCGCGTCTGTTCATGCCATTAGGTTCAAGTGTATTGGCTATAGTGATTAAATATGATTCTCTCGCTTTACGGATCATGTCTCTATTAGAATTAATGAGTTCTAATGGGATGATTTGGAGGTCGGTAATAGAGTGTCCGGTGAGAGCTGTACACCGCAGACCACCCCCTCAAACACCTGGAATTTTCCGCTGTAACAGAAATCGGTGTAAAATATGTCCTTTTATCAAAGAAGGAACCACGTGTTACACCTTCTTTTCTACAGGCGAAAAACGACAAATACGACATCGCATCTGCTGCACATCCACTAACGTCATCTATATGATCCAATGCGCCAAATGCCATACACAATACATCGGTGAGACAAAACGACAAGTCAGCGATCGATTTGGGGAACATAGACGTGCAGTTGAGAAGGCCTTGAAGAAAGAACATCAGGATCAACCGACTGCCGTGTCAGATCACTTTGCTCTCACCGGACACTCTATTACCGACCTCCAAATCATCCCATTAGAACTCATTAATTCTAATAGAGACATGATCCGTAAAGCGAGAGAATCATATTTAATCACTATAGCCAATACACTTGAACCTAATGGCATGAACAGACGCGACGAAATTTAATCTTCCACACATTTATTGTTATTATCATTACTAGCCGTTTCTAGTTTTCAACCGTTACTTGTTCATTAGCCTATCATGTGTCAGTATTTTATCTTAGCCCCTTTTTAAATATTGTAACCGTTTGTTTCCTTCTTCACTTAGCTTTCTTAGCCCCTGATGAAGGTTAGTTTTGTCTAACCGAAATATCGGGCAAATATTATTAAAAGAAATCGAACGAATTTGCTGTCTGATCAGCCTTGCATGTTAAAGTTTTTGAAGAAGAATCATTCTTGTGTCTTCAAGGGAAGTTTCGTGCAATATTTCGGAAGTTTTGTGATAAAATAGCGAGAGTTTCAAACGGCCTTCGAAGACGCCGCCGCCAACTTGACGGGCATCGAATGTAAGTACATGTCTTTATGCTTAGTTTTCAGTATCTTGCCGAATTTTTTCGAAATCAAGACTAATTTTCCTTAAAACTACAACATGTAAGTGATGATCAGGCAAAGTTTCATAGATGGCAACAACCTTGTAAAAATGGCAACAACACATTGAAAATTGCCTACGGATGCAAAGTGTTACTGTATAGATGGCAGTGACTTATTTGGCCTTTGTTATTTTAGGCATAATGTATCGCGTTTGTTTCTAGTTTTCTTCACAGGCAGTGTATTCATTCATGACTCTCATCTAGAAATAACGTAAGCTTAACTGATCCAAATCATGTCTGTGAAATCAGTTTTAATCAGTGTGAGTAGGCTAAATGTGGACTAAATTTACTGTACATGATGTTCGATACTTCATAAAGAAAAGGCGAGCGTAATTCATTCATAGCAGTGCAAAAGCGTAAACTGAGCTATTCTAATTTAAAAATCATATTTTCTTGAATGAAAATGAAGCGACTTTAGAATACCCGGCCATTTATTTGCACAGCATGAAAATCGGGATTTACACAAAATTAAAGTTGGTGTAAAGCTGGTGTAAATGTGGTTCTCAAACTTTACGCTAATATTTAAAGGTGGTTAAAGCTGCCTAAAGATCACATTTAAATGGTGCAGTGTAAAGTTGATGTAAAGCTGGCGTAAAGATGGGTAACAAACTTTACGCTGGTATTTAAAGGGGGTTAAAGTTGAGTAAATGTCGCGTTTATATAGTGCGATGTAAAGTTGTGGTAAAGCTGGCCCCAATGCCCAGTTGCAACTCAAGGAACACACCAGTTTCACTTCTTAGTATCATGGTTTAATTCTGGACAAAATAACGGTTGATGATCACAATGATTTTGTGGTCTTTCAAAGCATATGATATTTGTAAATTTGCCAATAAATATATTACAGTTGCTTGATTAAGGCTGGTTTACACATGTGACACAATAAAACTATAATCAATCATACAACCACATGGGTATCTTTTGCCAAATTTGCCAATAAATATCTAACAGTTGCTACATTAAGGCTGGTTCACACATGTGACAAAAATATAATCAATCATACCGCCACATGGTTATCTTGTGTGAACCAGAGTAATATAAACATGATAAAATGGAAATTATTCCCTGTGAGCATGTCTCATTTGCAAATTTACCAATAAATATTTTACAGTTGCTTGATTAAGGCTGGTTCAAACATGTGACAAAAATTTAATCATAAACATGCAACCACAAGCATGTTTCTTGTGAACCAGAGTAATAGAAACACAAGAAAATGGAAAATATGTCCTTTAAGAATGCTTATGATTATGACAAATGTGCATCATGTCTGCAATAGATGAGCCATTTCTCTATTTTGAAAATGTGCAGTTCCAGGAAATATCCATCACCCCATTGGATATTTTGAGGGGAGTGGGGTCTGAAAAGCCTCAGATTGAGGGACAGTATATAGCTACAGAGGGGTAGGGATCAAACAAAAAGCCTTTCTGGGTGGATATGGATTTATCTGGAACATCACAATACTATTCACATACATGTATTCCTCCACATATTAATTTTTCATGTACTTTGCTTGTGGTTATATCAGACATACTATAGTATAGGCTAACAACCAAAGATGGTTGATGTATTTATTACATCCATTTTAAAATCACTGGTGATCCTTGCAATCTGATTGGCTCTCAGCAGTGCGATTTATTCCCAAATCGCAATATTTTTTTCTCTAAATCGCATCTTTTTCCCAGCCAGTGCGATTTATTCCCAAATCGCACTATTTTTTGCTCTAAATCGCATCTTTTTTCTGGTTTTTACAAACCGCCTAATGTATCAATCAAATATTGGTACTGACTAAAATCCTGTATTTGGGTGATTAAATTGTGCGATTTCAAAATGGATGTAATAAAGTGGTACTTGAACTTCGTGTCGTGCAATTTTGGTCTGAAATCATACTTGTGATTTCAAATCGAACTTGTGCTGTGCGTTCGTTCGATTTTAAAATCACGCGTATGATTTCAGACCAAATTGCACTCCACTCAGTTCAATTACCATTGCGGCTCGTGATTTACAAGGTAAACTCATAGAAAAGGTGTTCTATTGCTTAAATAAATCTTACTAGTGTTCTGTGTGTATCAGTTCACAAAAATAATACTAATTAATTAAAAGACCTAGGAATGGGACTGACCACCAAGCAAGAAGCAAATCTTTGCTGCACAGGCATAAACAGCCCAGGTCCACAAGGTGCATATTCACACTTCCAAACTTGAACAGGTTTGCCGAAATTTTCTTCATCCTGGTCAGCTTTATGCCACCACACAACAGCAAATACATGCTGATGAAATTGCCCATTAAGCCTTACACTGTGTAACAGGTAAAAAAGAACTATTCCAGGTCTTCTGCCTTTGTTCATATCAATGGACCCATCATCAGCACTCCAAGAGGCCATTATTCGAGCCGATCGCAGGTTTCGGCAGTCCATCTTCGAACCAAATTTCTCACTTCCAAGTGTGACGTTAGAATACTTGCGTCCAACACTTGAAGGGATTTCAACTTCATATTCAGGGTATAAGAACTTATAGCAGGCAAGAAGTACATTCAGTTCATCTGTTCCCAATACAAAATGTTTGAAAGTGTTTGGTAGGCTAACAAAACCAAGATCACACCACTTAAAGGCTATCACATTTGAGCAACTTGCACTCATAAATAGCTTGATAGCAGTTTTGGTAATCAAACCTTCAGTTGAATCATTTCTTTCTTGGGCAAAAAATGGAACAAAACTATCATGGAATTCATTAGGAAATTCAACATCCCAGATAAACCGTCCAGCCAGAAGTTTACGCATCAATTGCAGTTCCACAGACCTTCCATTGACTTGCATGCTTCCAAGAATGCCATTAAAACGTTCAAAACTGAAGCACCAAAATGCATGTACAGGTCCACAATCAAGAATGCATTCTTTTAAATGACAGTGAAGGTGCATATTTGGTGTTACAGCTTTCTAACCATACAACTGTTCAAAACGCTCTCCAAACTTGAGAAAAAGCAGATCAGCCTTTAAAATATCAGTCTTGGTCAAAACGGGAGAAGTTAAATACTGACATGCAAGGACAAATGTTTGCCAGCACTTAATATGATGTTCTGGTAGCAGACCTTTCAAACAATACATTGAGTAAATCAGAGTCCAGTTCTTCCACTGTGAAGCAGTGTAACAGCCATAGTTAGATGCAATTCGATGAGGTAAGCGACCAATTCCTGTCCCAACATCAAAAGTATGAATTCGTTCTTCCAAAACCTTGAGGTCTTTCTTTGTTAAGAAACTATTTTTTGTCCAGTGTTTAAAGACATGCTTTGCTGTCCCCAGAAACAAATTATGCATTGGGTCAATGGCTGTGAACTTTACAGCATATCCCTGAACGTTTTATAGAACGAGTCAGATGAAAACAAAAGGATCCAGTTCTTATTCAACGGATGCAAATAAGCTAGTGGCCGGGTATTCTACGGTTTAGCCATGAAAACTTACAGAATAGATAAAAGAAGGTAAAAGCATACGAACCAAGCAATGTAGTGAAAGTACTAAAAATCTCCGTTGCGATGCAGAGTCGATTGCCTGTTAAATTCAAGGCTTTAATCAGCTAATCTAGATCTCGTACTACACATACAACAGAAGAAACATGGCGGCCAAGTGCAACGAACCACTGACCGAAATCGCAGGCACAGGCAACCCAAGACTAACAACATGTAATCTAACAGTTTATAATGTCCGTGCGCATATTGTTCTTAACTCAGTTCTTAATATGGGGTACATCAATCATATTACATTCACCCCTTCGTTTAAAGATCAAGTCTAACTACTGGCCGACGGACTCGTTCGGTACGACGAACAAGTACTGGTTCCACATCACGCGTCGGGCTCATCTGTGAATCTACACTGGTCTCAACAAAAGGTACGTTCTCTGTTTTCCCCAGAGACGGTTCGGGTTGTGGTAGAGGCTGGGATAGCTCTGTTTGGTCTTTAGGTGCAAGGTGTTTCGTTGCCGGTTCTGGTTGTAGTAGCGGCTAAGACACCTGTGTCTGGTCCTTATATTAATTAGGTGCAAGGTGCTTCGTTGCTACGGTTGTCTCCCTACCATCAGGGTAGCGCACATGTGCGTAATGAGGGTTCGCGTGGAGCAACTCCACTCATCAACTAAAGGCTCCGTCTTGCTGGTGCGGGCCTGGCGTTTGACGTAACCAGATCCAGGTGTAGCCAGCTATGTGGGAATGGAGGAGGCAGAGGACGATCGTCGTGAGAAACCAAAGAAGCGCTCGTGAGGTGTTTCATTTGTGGCCGTGCATAAAAGAAAACGGTTAAAATGTAGTACATCTGGAAGGACGTCCTGCCAATTCTTTAAAGGCAGATTCTTGGATTTAAGACTCGTCGTGAGTCCTTTTCATACTACGCCGTTATACTTCTCCGCTTGACCATTTCATTCTGAGTTGTAGCTGGTGGTCCGGCTCGTGGCTACCTCTTTTGTTGTGAGGAGCTCCCGTAACTCTCGGTTCATGAAGGATGCTCCGCGGTCAGAATGGACATACGCTAGCATTCCGACGAGTGGGAAAAGTGTAGTGAGACACTTGATAACCGTGGTTGTCGAGATGTCAGGACAGGGAAAGACAAAAGGAAACCTGGAGTATTCATCAACCACAATGAGAAAGTACTTGTTCCTATTATTGGTCGGTAGAGGGCCTTTAAAATCGATGTTGATTCTCTCAAATGGCTGGGTGGCGTTGATGAAGGGAACCCTTTCAGGGCGGTGGTACTGGGGTTTGCATTCAAAACAATCAGGGCATTTGCTTGTCATCTTCTTTATCTCGTCAAGGGAATAAGGTAGGTTCTTGGTTCGCACAAAATGACGTAGTCTAGTGATCCGTGGGTGGCAGAGCGACTCGTGAAGCTTGTAAAGCGAGTCTTCGATTGCAGTGGCGCACGTAGCTCTAGACAGTGTGTCCGGTGGGACATTATCCTTCCCGGGGCGATAGACGATGTCAAAACTGTAGCATGAGAGTTCCAGTCTCCAACGCAAGAATTTGTCGTTCTTGATCTTTCCTTTGTGACGTTGGTCAAACATGTAGGACACTGATTTTTGGTCAGTTTTTAGGGTGAAATGCCTTCCAGTTACGAAGTGGTTTCAGTGCCTCACAGCCTCTATTATAGCCCGTGCTTCCTTCTCTACGGATGTATGCTTTACCTCAATTGCAATTGGCTTGATTTGATCCGAGAATTCGGGGATCCATCGTCCCAGGCATCTATTCAGAGACTTCGAGTAGTGTGGGATAGGAAGTTCGAGTAAGGGTCGTAGACGATCAGGATCTGGGCGAATAGTTCCTTCTTCAATGACGTATCCGACGTTAGTGTTGTAGCAAATGTTCTTGTGCTCAGTAGCTTCAAGAAAATGCTTCAGGTTTACGTCATGCTTCTCTTGGTCCTTTCCGCAGATGGTGACCAACCTCGCTCCCATAGTCTTCTCCTTCCCGTCCCCAGGAGCGAGAGAGAGAAAGACCCTGGCACAGGCTGGTCACGTGTCTCCCAGAATAAAACAAATTCCCCACGAGGAACATTTTTGTCAACATCAAAACGAGGCTGGCTTCGGCGGTTGAGATCCAGCCTTCACTTTGTGATCATAAATAGCAGCTACTGGAACATAAATCTCAAACCAAAACAAGTCAAGTGCCTGGAAGCAATTTACTCTAGAAGAGATACTTTCAGTGTACTGCCAAGAGGATACGGAAAATCGATCATCTTCAATCTTTTACCCGGGCTTTTCTTGGACAAAATCAACTCTCGATCGACACAGACATTCTCGCCAATTCATCACGTTTATATTGTCGCCGTTTCGCCGTTGAACTCTCTGATAAGTGACAAGATCAGAAAAAATAACGAGGGAAAAGTCAAAGCGGCTATCCTTAATGTAAGAAAGGCCAAAAACAGCGACAATCTAGAGCTGGATGAGACGAGCGAGACGAACTCCTTGTGACTAAAAGATATAATTTTCACATCTTGTCTTAGGAAGTTTCTTTTGAACAGTCTTGATGCCATAAACACAAAATGTATTGGTCATCCCTGTTGCAGCTATTGTGAATTTGTATGTGATTGCGACGATTGTCTTGTGAATGGTCTCAATCAAATTAATTGCCTTCCCTGAACATTATAGGATACACTAATATATTTTTATTTTTAAAATTGAATGTCATTAGATTTTGTACGTGGCAATAATTCGCTCTGTGACAAAACCCACCGTAAAGTTCTTCCGCAGTTGCAAGCAGCGCTCGATTATTCTTCGCAAACAAATTATCAGTGGAGTGCGAGATATCTCCTATACAGACTTGCAAAGCCCACAGAAACAGGCTATACCGTTGGTGACGCCAAAGGGCAGACGGGGGAACTGATAAAGGTTGTTTCGAGCTTCAAAAGCTGTGTAAGGCTTGTCTTCATCTTTGAGTGGCACTTGATGATATGCACTACGGAGGTCAATAGTGCTGAAGACTCTGTACTGGGCGATTTCATTGACCATGTCGCTTATTCTTGGTAATGGGAAAGCGTCAAGGAGCGTAATCCTATTAATGTTCTGCGAGTAGTCGATAGCCAGCCTCTTTTTGGGATTTTCATCCTTGGTTACCACGACCTGTGCCCGCCATGGTGAGTGACTCGGTTCTGTTAAGCCTTCTTTGAGAGGCCTTTTCACTTCCTCGTCAATGAAAGCAGAATCTTCTTGACTGTATCGTCGAGATTTAAAGGCGATTTGGATGACAATCCTCAGTCAGGTTTGCAAACGGCTCAGGTGGATCTACATTCAGTGTGCTAAAGTCACAGACAGACAAGGGTGGTTCAGAGCCCCATAATGGAAGATAACGCTTTCGTGCTAAGATTGGAAATCAAGACCTAGTATGATGAGTTCAGCACAAAGTCCAGGCAGGACAGATAGCTGGAAGCCTCCACATTTGCGCCTTTGGTAGGAGAGATTGGCTGCGCATGTTCCGCTGACCTTGACTGAGCTGGATGCTGATGTAGCCATGGACACCGTACCAAATGACGGATGAACTGTTAGAGCTGCTTTCTCTACTAGACTGGGCAGGATAAAATTTTCGCTGCTACCCCTGTCAAACAAAACTTTGACCTGTAGTCCTTCAATATCAATAGTTGCTGATGATTTTGAAAGAGATGTTGGAGTGCCTGCAGGGACTGTAGCAAGTGTTGAAGACTAGGCCGCAGCGGAAACTTTGTTCTTGTTGACGGACTTCCCACGGCAAACCTTTGCAAAGTGGCCTTTCTTCTGGAAGTTCAAGCAAGTTGCCTCACGAACTGGACACTTTGAACGGGGCTGCTTACCGTTTCCACAGAAGAAGCAAATGGGGGCTTCAGTGGCAAGTGGGGCCTGCTGGGATCTGGCTGTTCAGCAATGGAAGCCTGAGAAAGAGGAACTGCTGCGTTGGTAGGTGCCGAGGGAACTGTATACGATTCAGAACTTCGCATAGCTGATTCGAGGGCACGAGCGTGGTCAAACATGGTCTTCAAATCTAATGTTTTATTCTCTAATAACCTCTGGCGAATTAAAGGAGACTGTAGGCCAGCAATAAAAGCGTCTCTAATACTTTCCTCGCAATATTGAGCAGCTGTGGCACTTTCAAAGTTACAGTCCTTGCTGAGAGTTTTCAGGGTTTGGATGTATTCGTCGAGTATTCGTTGAGGATTCTGGCGTCTTGTAGCAAGAATATGACGGGCGAAAATCTCGTTTCTTGTCTTTACAAAAAGGGCTTGTAGTATTTCTACGGCTGCTCCATGTTCAGTGCACTCCTCGATGTGCTGGAAGATCGCCGGAGACGCGAAATTTGCCAATACCGTGAGCTTGTTGAGACCCGTTTGTGGTAAGACGGCCAGAAAGTTCGAAGCTTCACTACTATTCGGATCAGTTTCCAGGCGCTCCGGTCGTAGCACTTTATCCATTGAGATAGCTGATTAAATTGTTGTGATGCAGAAGAGTCGATTGCTTGTTAAACTCAAAGCTTTAATCAGCTATTCTTGTACTACACATACAACAGAAGGCACATGGCGGCCAAGTGCAACGAACCACTGACCGAAATCGCGGACTCGTAAAGCACAGGCAACCCAAGACTAACAACATGTAATCTAACAGTTTATAATTTCTGGCTGGGAGAAGACTCTATGGCACAGATCCTGGCTGGAAAGTCCATTTTATTATCTACGGCTAGCTGGCTCTGAGGAGCGGATATAATTTTCCCACGCGAGTTAATTATTATCCAAGGAACACTCGGTGACTGTCAAATAATCGTTTGGGCCAATAACAAATCAATTTTCTCGTTGAGTACTCCTGCATAATGTCAGTGCGCATATTGTTCTTACATGTAACTCTGTTCTTGATATGGGGTACATCAATCATATTATAATCTCGTAAAATCTGATCGCGAAATTGCGTGTAAATTTATATCGACAACAAGACAGTACAAAACTAGGGCTCTGTCTAAGTGTAAGCATGTCCCCAAATTTGTCTGTCTATATATCTCTAGAATATAAGATGTAAAATGTTAAGTTAATAGAACAACCCTCTAGACTAAGATCTGTAGAATGATGAAACGTTAGAACATTTTACATCGTATATTCTAGAGATATATAGACAGACAAATTTGGGGACATGCTTAGACTTAGACAGTCCCAAAACTAGAATGACAAATTTAAGCAATACTTTTAAATGAAAATTCACAGAATCTCGTTAAAAAGAAAAAAAAAAACGGAAAAATAAGAACATTTAAATAAAAGGGAGTCAAAACCTTTGTACTGAAAGCGCTAAATTGTCTAATTACAGTAATTTATTTAAGCCATAAATGCAGCTTTGTAAAAAACACCAACAAATGCCGACCTAACTATAAAATCAACAAATCATAAAGTCCAAACTTGTACTCGCCTTTTCGAGGAATAAAATTGGCCTGTAATTTTACGGCTGATTTCTCCTCCCACTTAGTTTAATCTCTCTTTCTTCAATGAGTCTTTTTGATACCTCGTTCAAGCGTTATGATCTGATTTTGGAAAAAAGGCGGCCGATGTCAGCCATGCATGGTGAGACTTTGCTGGTTTTCTTCATTGTTTTCTTCATTTGTGTCGTTAAACATTTTATCTAATCAATGAAATTCACTTTCACTTTGGTAGCTTTCGTCTGGGTCCATATTTAACGAGAAAATTCAATAATACCAGGGCTCATAAGCTTAACTCTCGGTCGTACAAGGGGGGGAGGAGGGGAGGGGGGGGGGGGGGGGGTGGTTGCCACCTCCCTTAAGGTTTTTCTCCCATATTTTCAAGATAATTTCGGATTAGCACGTGTCGTTTTCAGTAGCTGTTCGTTTATCCCTGAGACACATTTTGGTAAAGTTTGGCGACAAACGGTTGCTATAGAAACGAGATATGATGTCATAAGTAACTTTTGGTCAAGACATTTTTAAATAAAAATGCGTGCTTTTTTACCTTTTTTCAGTGAAAAAACTTATAAAATGCCACCAAAAGCATCAAAATGTTTTATTGTATGTTATTTTGCAACTATAGCAAACAATATTTGCAATTTTCGCATTTTTCCAAAGAATTTGAATGTTTAGTAAAATCCAAGATGGCGGCCATCCATGACGTCACGGACCCCAGCAGCGCCACAACCCATAATATTTACCCTATCTTGTAGAGCACATCGCGGGCTATCTATTAGATGTAAAATATTTCCGAAATATTGCAAAAACCCAAGAGGGGGGAGGAGGGGGGATTGCAACACCCCCCTATACCACGGTGGGGGCTTAACCGCGGTCAAACGAGAGAAACTTGCAAAAGTTAAGCAAAGTACTTAAAAGGTAAGGTTGTTATTTTCACTGTTTAAAGTTTAATATATTGCCAATACATTGTCAATTTACCAAACGTTTTGAAATTTTACCAAAAATGTTCTATGCGTTTAAAAACTGCGAACTGTGGACTTGTCGGCGCCATTTGCCAACATAATTTTGATCAGGCGCAAAGAATTTTGGTCAGTTTTCAACGGAAAAAAGCGCATCATTTTGAGAAAAATTAAAAGATAGTAACGTCAACTAATTTTTTTACACATCCTTGCCCATATTTCCATTTAATATTAAATAAAATCCCACGAAATAAAACGAAAACCGTTTGACCGCGGTGGAGGTGGGAGCATGTGTTTGCGTGTACGTCCGAGGGTTAAAACAACGGAGTTACAATCGTGATTATTATGCTACAACGAAACCCGGGCGAAATCATAGAGTGAGCGGTAAGAATCTACTAAGTTTGGGTGTATTGGACATGCTTGAACTGGCCTCTACATAACATCATTTTCAATTCCATTACATTCCGTCAACATTGGCTCCACATATTTTTAATGGTTATTGAACAAATGTTGAAACTGTTTAAGCGGGCTCCACATTTCCAACATTTCATCAACATTTGACTGGTTGTTGAACAAATGTTCTCAAACTCATAAATAACTCATGAAAAAAATACAAAGGAAATTAATGCTTAATGAGTGTTTGGAAATCAGATGAAACACTTTTAATTTTTAATCCTTCATTTCTCCTTCTAAAATCATTTTGTTTGAGAAGTAATATCTGACATTCGACACAGTATTTCATCACAAGATCAAACACCTCGAAGTTCGTCAAAAATACTCCCCTGCGTGTCGTATTTTCAACTGCCTTCTCAGTGTTTGATCTTGTGTCCTCGAACTCATTAATAATTCATGACGAAAATACAAAGGAAATTAATGTTTAATGAGTGTTTGAAAATCAGTTGAAACACTCCTCATTTTTGCATCCTTAATTTCTCCTTCTAAAATCATTTTGTTTGAGAAGTAATATCAAACATTCGACACAGTGTTTTATCTGATTTCCAAACACCTTGAAGTGGGTTAAAAAAAACTCGGCTGCGCCTCGTTTTTCAACCCACTTCAGGCGCGGTATTTGGAAATCAGATGAAACACTGTGTCTCATATTTGATATATAACATGAAACGATGTGTCTCATGTTTGATATATTACTTGAAACTGTTTAAGCGGCCTCCACATTTCCAACATTCCATCAACATTCGCTCAACATATTTCGAATGGTTTTTAAAGTAATATATCAAACATGAGACACAGCCGAGTTTTTTTTAACCCACTTTAAGGTGTTTGGAAATCAGATGAAACACCTGAAACACTGTGTCTCATGTTTGATATTACTTCTCAAACAAAATGATTTTAGAAGGAGAAATTAAGAATGCAAAAATGAAGAGTGTTTTGATCGTCGTGATTCCCAAACACTCATTAAACATTAATGTCCTTTGTATTTTCGTTATGAATAATTGATGAGTTTGAGAACAAATGTTCAAACTGTTTAGACGGCCTCAACATTTCTAACATTCCATCGACATTCGCTCAACACATTTTGACTGGTTGTTGAACAAATGTTGAAACTGTTTAATCGGCCTCTGCATTTCCAACACTCAACATATTTTGACTGGTTGTTGAACAAATTTTGAAACTGTTAAAGCGGGCCTTAAGTCAAACACAAATAGAAATCATTGCAACCCCATAATAGATTACTGAATCTTAAATGCATGACTGCTAACGCGTGAAATTTGTAGCCAAGCGTTGTTATCGAAAGTAAATGATGTCAACGTAATTTATGCATTGGGTTCAACTTTTGAATCGTCATTGTCGGAATGTTTGTTGCTTTAGTCGCTGACTGGTCCGAATACAACGCCAGTGTCGATTTAAATACAAATACGTTGAATTTTAATATTTCATTTAGACGTCGAACTTTATTTCGGCAAAGTTTAAGTTCGACATTTGAATAGCTTGGTTAGCAACGAGTAATTGTAATGTTTCGAAATGTTTGTGACTGAGTTAGCGTGAAAATTCATAAATACTTACTTACAACTTAAAACAAAAAACACTGCAATAACGCTATTGTATGCTGCTAAGCTGCATTTACACAATTGAAAACAGTCAACATATGGGAAAGGCCAGCTTTCGGATGTAGAATTCTAGAATTCGCTGTCAACATGCCACATTTAAAAAGTTATAAACTTTGTTTAAAATTTTGCTCACCAACGATGGCAACAGATCGCGCGATCACAGTGATCGAGCGATTGCTGGCGACCATAACTAAGTTTGCTCTTATTCAGTAATAGAATTAAACAGGACTATCGAAACAAATCCCCAAATCGAAAATTTATAAGGGCCAAAGAAAGACGAATTATTATTAATAAATACGTATTATTCAGAAATACGACCAATCCCAATGGACAACTCCCTTTGCCGCTACTGCGTCTATATGACTAAAGTGATGTTATCTTAGGGCTCTAAATGTACATGCGACGGGTATTTTTTTTCTCAATATAAAAGCCAGAGTTAAAAGACAATGCTTTGGTCCACTCAAATGGTCAAATTGAGGCAACCATTCACGGTCTGTTTGTACCAAGATCTCAAGTGTGAATCTTAACAAGATGTCTATCGAAGTGATTGAAGTGAGGTATTAACAAGATGTCCGTCCCGTCGAAGTGTTCGCGAAGAGATGGTATCGAGTTTCAAATTGACAAAATGACAAAGTTTTAAACTAAAGTTACAAAATTTATAACTGATGAATATAAGGCGCACCTTCTCAAGTGTTCCTCGAGGCATTCTTTACAAAACCTGTGTCCGCATCTCGTTTGAACTGGCTCCTTCAGCGTCAAATGACAGATTAAACATTGACAATCATCTCCAACTTCACTTAGAAACTCCACATCATGACCTGAAGGTAACCGATTGCGTGGCGCTTCCGCCATTGCGCGGTTCGCCACTGAGTTATTTCGAAAGTGAAACCTAATGGGTCAAATTTGCGTAAGTGGCCTCGTATATAATTGCCGACTGATTTTACATTTACGTCAGCCGTGATTGTGTGACCTTTCTTACGCAACTTTTCGCTGAACTTTTTGCTATCATAGGAGCAGATCAAGTTTCTATGGTCATTTTTTATATTTTTTTATACTTGCAAATGTCTATTGAAAAACTAGTAGCACCACAGGAAAATAATTCGAATGTTTACATCTCAGAATTTCGCGCACAGACTCAAACGGTCAAATTCATATTGGTAAAAGAAGTTTCAATAGACCACTTTCATAATGGCGGCCGATTTATTTATTCTTTTATATGTATGTTAATTAGCCTCACTGGCCTCGGTAACAAGTGCAAAATTCAAAAGAATTTTTACTCTAAAATGAGGCCAGTGAGGCTAATTAACATACATATAAAAGAATAAATAAATCGGCCGCCATTATGAAAGTGGTCTATAACTTGCCGTTGTGCTTCCTTGGTTTCATAGAATATTCATGTAATATTAGTGTCACGTGAGTAGTAATGAATTATCATTGAAGTGTTTCACTGAGCTCTCCCCAATCTTTCTCTGCTTTCATAATCTAATATGGCGGTTAAAGTGCACCTGAACCCCATTTTTTTCTTTTAATCAACTCAATGTACGTTGAAAAGTCGAATAATGAAATATTTCTTGTTTTTAAAGTCGCGTTAGTGAGTTATAGAGGTTTGAATTTACAAAATGCTAATTAGATGACGTCAAATCAAGACTCGTTTATCATACAACTACTTGTTTCCACCTCCAAGTAATATTTTTTTTTTACAAATCAATTGACCATTAACAGTTTTTATTAGTATGTCTTAAATTGATTATCCTTAAGCTGTGAACTGCGTATTGTAAATTGAAGTATAAATAATGGTAAAGTCTTGATTTGACGTCATCTAATTAGCATTTTGTAAATTCAAATCTCTATAACTCACTAACGCGACGTAAAACAAGCAATATTTCACTATTCGACTTTTCAACGTACAATGAGTTGATTAAAAGAAAAAAAAATTTGGGGTTTAGGTGCACTTTAAATATAGCGCGAAGAAATGCTCAACGCTCATTGCTCAAAAATACGCAGGTTACCTATGCCACGGAGAGTATCCGCGGAAAATTGAGCTTCATGATTTTCTGCCATTAAATGGAACTAGGATATTAACAGCCCGATCACTCATCAAGCTAAGAACAGAGTCTCTTTTCTCCTTCCTTCATGCAAGTACAGGATCGGCGAGCCATTCTTGTCATCAGAGCCGCGATCCTTTTGGCCAACTGTCACGAATCACGGACTCTGGCAGGTTCCAATATGGTAAGCATAAACCGAGTGCTTATTTTCGATTGTCGGCCAATCAAATTTGAGCAGACTCTGCGCAGAACTACTTTCATATTGTTGTCCGTGATCCGTGGCGCTAGCCTAAAGGATCGCGGCTCTGAAGACGAGGAGTATGAGCGATTCGTTTCCGAATATAATCAGTATGTGTCTTGGAAGACGAAGCTATAAGCGGCCACAAATGTTCAAGATCGAAGTATGTTGCTTGCTACAGGGACGAGTAAAGAGAGGCAGAAACCCGTAATCCTGAAGAAAGCACAAGGGTGAAAAGAAATATTACCACCAGGTTACCCATTTTAAATAACAACAACACAACAACTGCGCTATCAGCACTCTCGTAAGCAAGTTATATTTTCTTTATTAGGTAGTACTCTTTGCTACAACTTGAAATACAAATCTAGGGAAACGAAGGTCACTTGAAGAATATAACACGAATGCAAAACAATAATTCCTCGATATTTCTTACCACTGTTCGATGAAATAATCCTAATCAATGACCACAGCGTGTCCATCAACAAACTCAGCTGTCCCATCAACTGATTTGGTGGGATATGATAGCGTTCAGTGGCGAAACGATAACTACCCAGCTCCCAAACGAAAGAAATCGGTTGACTGATCGAGGATTTTCTAAAACCAGTAGGCAAAATACAAAGACAATATTTCTTCTTAATAACAGCAGCACGTAAAGCTTTCCTTCTTTTTTTTCAGCGCGCGGATGTTTTCCTGTAGTTGTACAGTCCTTTCGAACGCCATTCCACACACACAACATTCTCGTCTCCAGAGCTCAACCAAACGAAACGAGAGCTCTGGAAACGAGAATGCACACACGAAAGGTTTTATTATTTCCGGTTTCTGGTACTGAGCAAGCGCAATAGAACATTAATGCGTTAGGCATGCGCTAACGGATGTCGTGGATTTTACGACATCCGGAAGGCTTTGGTCCCAGAGCCTTCGTTTTTTCCGCTGACCAAACGAAACGAGGGTTCTGAGGACGAGAATGAGGGAAGATATGAGGCTTCAAATTCTAACATGGACAATTTTAGTCCTTTAAAACCTAATAACTTTTAATTAAAGTCGAAATCAAAATATCAGAGTCAGATATGACACAATAGACGTTTTGACGGATCAGTGAGTGGGGAAATAAATTTGCTTTGTGTTCTTCTCGAGGAGCAAACTTGGACACGAAAGCACGTTTTAAAAAAAGATAACTTTAGTGGCTTACAGCATTGCCGCAAAGCGCGATCCCTTCAATAAAAAACAATCCTTACGCACTTCCATTATTCGCCAATATCTCTGTTAAATTTTAGCGAAATCGGCTTTCAAACCTTCACGATATAACGTTTTTCAAAGTGACAGCCCTGCCAAAATATTGCCTTATGAATTTATTCATGGCCAGGTATTCCTCGCGACCTTAATTAGCATATATTTTGGCGATTTTATTCCTTCGTTTTCTCTGTATTTAATGATTTGTTTGAGAAGCTTTATCAAACACTCGAAAGAGTGTTTCATCAGGTATCTAAACACCGCAAAGTCGGTTAAAAATTTCAGCTGCGCCTCGTTTTTTAGTTCTGGGTGTTTTAATATCCTCAGTGATGAAACACTTTTCCTCGTGTTTGACATGTTACTTCAAGGCGAATGCGACAAGCTAAGGAATGGAGTTGAAGGTATGAATGAAGCCTGTATGTTTTTGAAAGCTAAATCTCGTTTAAGATTTTTAACGCACGAAAAAATGCAGCAGAATTTAGACGGTCATGGGGGTCAACTTTGTCGAATTCGATTGTCGCGTACGTCACCAAAATTCTTTGGGGTCAAATTTGCGTATTTCAAAAGTGACCTCGTATATAATCGCCAACTAATTTTACGTTTACGTCTAAGCGGGCGTGATTGTGTGGCCTATCTCAAGCAACTCCGTTGGAACATTTCGCTGTCATGGGAGCAGATCAAGTGTCTATGGTCTTTTTATCTTTTTTATGTATTTAATATTCGTAAAATTCTATTGAAAAACTAGTAGCACAAGAGTGATAGGGAGAAAAAAACGCCTGATCGCAAGTTACTGATAGCTGCTGACAAGTGCGCCAGGAGCACAGGAGAAAGGTTTGAAGAAACCTCTCACGAAGAAAAGGCGGTACCCTCATGCAGTCAGCTTTAAAAGTGATAGCCGGGAGGTGCGAATGAAGCCATACAATTACTTAAAACCTCTCTTAATGTGAAAAATATACCAAAGCAAAAACGTTTATGCGTTATTCATATCCAAAATCGTAAATGGTGTAGAAAAGGTGAAGACAAATGTTGCGCGCCAAACATTATCCACCACCCACACCACTTTAGAATAGCAGGGTAACTAGATAAAGCTGTGAAAAGTGTTTAATGGGCAGCAGTTTCCGCGACCGCCACGGCTTGAATTGACAAAAACTTGAAAGTGGCGATAGTCTGCGTACCTGGCAGTGTAGTCCGCCATGTACGCAGTACATAAGCGAAAATTAACGTTAAAATTTACAAGATCTATGAAGTTCCAATTTAGCAGAGCAAGAGAAGCCTAGTCATCCAAAAAAAAAAAATCACTCTTACTCCTAATGGCCTAAACAGACGCGATGAATATTCATAAAATTCACTAGAATTATCGTTATGTGCTCTATGCCCTTCTACTACAATAGGCAGCAAAGATAGTTAACACACTGTACATGCCAAACGATTTCCGTGGCATATTTGCATTTACTATACGTTGCTGCAGAAACCCCTTCAAAAAAACACAAACATATTTGCATAAGACCACGCGAGTGAAGTTTAGAACTATAAAATCCAAGTCTTGTTTTGTTTACATAAAATCGCTTTTCAACTGAACTATGTAATGAATGAACAAACACATAAAAATGGACAACATAATCTTCTATCTAAAAATTTTATTCAAATCTCCATAAGTTTATGTTGAAAAGCAAAACGCGAACCATTTATAACTCATCGAGGCCGAGATACTTTTTAATTTTAGCAATTCTCAAAAACAGACTTAGGGCCTGTTTACATGAAAGAAGGGTGCCCCTACTAGGTAGGGTTGAAGAAAGCTCCGTTTCACATGCATTGTTTTCAACAGTGTAGGGGCACCCTACCTAGTAGGGTCAGAAGTCAGCGCCAGTTCACATGAGAAATGTTATCCCCAGCTGGGAGGGCTAACTCAAGGGGGTGGTTGCTAAGCAAGATGGCGGGAAGACACGTTGTAGCGGTAAATGCGATCGTCCTTTCTTTGGCGTGTCTAGCGGCAGCTTTCCAGTTATGTGGTTTAATGTTTACTTATTTAATCCGTGAAAGACGTCGGCTGCAGAGAATTGGCCTACAAGCAGCAAATCAATACGATATTGCTGTAGCTCGCTTGAGGCACGTGCGAAGGAGACAAGTTTGTCGAGGGAGAATATGGCGACGATCTGATAAAAAAAAAACTGACAAAAAAAAAAAACTCGCCTGGTTTATACCCACGAGAAGCCATGCTCGATTATAAATTGTCACGCGCTTGCGCGACAGTAACACGAGAACACACAAACATAACCCTAACCCCTAGGGACAACCCTATCTTGACCTTTCACATGGGTTTTTCTGAACAAAACCTGGCCCTACTAGGTAGGGTTTCCCTACCCAAGAGGTAGGGAAACCCTACCCCTAGGGGCGCCCTACCACGCATGTAAAAGAAACCGTGTAATACAAAGGAGAAGGGAAACTCTACTAGGTAGGGAAACCCTACTACGTAGGGGCACCCTCCCTCATGTAAACAGGCCCTTACGCGACCGTTTGCACAGTACATTTAGACCGTACAAAAGTTAACAAAAACAACTTTTTCTCCGTCTAGAATAACTAGTACGACAATACATCTGTTGCTTGTAAAAAATTGTTCGAGAAACTGATTTGGAAATCAAAATTGCAAAAAATACACAAACATATTTGCATAAGACCATGCACGCGAGTGAAGTTTAGAACTATAAAATCCAAGTTTTGTTTTGTTTACATAAAATCGCTTTTCAACCTATGTAATGAATGAACAAACACATGAAAATGGACAACACAATCTTCTTTCGAAAAAGTTTATTCAAATATCCATAAGTTTATGTTGAAAAGTAAAACGCGAACCATTTATAGCTCATTGAGGCCGAGATGTCTCCGATGAAAGAAATCAAAACAACTGAATTTAATTGAGCACGTTTTTTAATGATTCTCCAAAACTAGCGAGAACAAAAAGAAAAAGTCAATCACAGATTGATATCAACATAAATTCCCATCGAAAAATGTAATCTGTTTTACCTTTAAGTCCCTCGCTTGCTTGGAAATTCTTTAATAAATCTCCGTTTGGTCTTTGGTTGTGAAATCCGTAATGAAAACAAACATCTCGGATGTTGTATGGCGTCATACGCGCATGTTTTGCCACGTCATACGCGTCCGCGAAATAGCCCTGTCCAACACGGGAGGGCCGTGGCGGGCCGCACATGGACGCGCCCGCAAAACATTCCGCTAGCCCTGACCATGAAAAATGACGGGCATAGGTTCTAGGTTCTATGAGTATGGGGCTACGCGCGGGCCTTCGGCCTGCAGAGCTCCGCTATAAAATTTATTCGAATTAAGCATGTGCTCCTCGATTGAAGTTGTCGCTTTAGTCCCGGAAGGCCCGAGTTCAAGTCACGCTCAAGTCCTTTTATTTTCCTTTTTTTCTTTCTTCGGACTGGACATTATGAAAGTGATGTACTGTTTTTTTTTTTGCGTTCGTCAAAAATCCTTACGTTTATTTAAAAAAAAAAAAAAAAATATCGAACCGCGTCCGTGTGAAAACGTAAGCTTACGGCAATATTGCGTTACGCGTTAGCATTTCTTCTTCATGGGTTGGCTCTTAGGGGCCATTGATTAGACATAATTTTAAGCTTGTTTCTCCGAAAAAGCACTAAAAACACTCGGGAATCAATGCTGCAATGAGTTAAAGGCGCCACGAGTTCAAGCTGTGTACAGCTTCTTGTTATAGCTAAATTCAATGGATTGCTTATAAGACATGTCATTTAATATTAGCTAATGATATACTTGTAATCTATATACAAATTTTAAGAGCCGTATATGTTTTTTATTCCTACACTGACCCTGTAGACGACTAGTTCTACTAGTCAAAATATTGGCCATTTATAGCATTGCATTTTTAATTGTTTCAACCCCACTATCTTAGCCCCAAATCCCACCCATCCCCCCCCCCCCCCCCCCCCCCCCTCTAAATAAAAACAAAACAAAAATATACAACCCTTATGTTACTGATCACTACAAATGTTTACCAATGCATTGGCAAAAACTTAGCAAAAAGGACAAAAAAAAAATGGTTCATGCCTTTTGCAACCTCCCAGCACTCCCCCTAGTCTCCTGGACCGTATTCCTTTCCCTTTGTTTCAAAAGCGGCAGACATCACTGCAGGTTTTTGCGAGTAAGACTTCCGGTTTTGCCAGACATCTCTGGTGATCTTAGTGATTCAGGTGATTCCTGTGTCAATGGACAATTGTGGCTCCTAGATCAAGCTAGGACTAGATGATGAAGTCATTTAGCCGTTTAAAGAACTGCATGTGTTGCTACCTTCTACATGATAACCTTCTCTATCTTCTAAAAACATGACAAAATAATCCTCGTGCACACGATTCAGAAGTAACAAAGTACAGACACATTTGACATATTGTTATGTCGCGGCTTGGGGGTCACGTGGGTCACTAATAAAACACCAGCTATGATTGGACGATTCCCGGCAGAGAATTTGGCACGAAACAGTTCTGCAAATTGCACTGTAACTGTGATTGACTAAAATCTCGAAACGAATGCGGTCCAGGTTTGAGCAGCCGTTAGTGAGGAGGAGCGTTGCGTGGCGACACAAAGAACGGCTGCGTAGGAGACAAACGTCGTCCCCCCCAAAAAAAACAAAAACAAAAAACAATTGTACGTCCCTCTTCCTTTATGAAACTGACCTACAAATAACTGAGTTCTCCTGTTTTTACTAATAATTATTGGTCAAACTGAAATCACTACAAAAACTTTCCGATACTTTAAAATGAAAAAGGTTTTATCCAATGCTTTTTGAAAACCTTAATATAACAGGTTCTCAGATCTTTACTTCTCAAAAGTTGAACTTCCTTTGTTGTATCCAATATGGCATGGTAAACTTAGCGTTCGCTTTTTGATAAAACATTGAAAAACGATTCAATTTTTTTACCAATTAGCTCAATTTCTTTAGACACGTTAATAAAATTGATTGATTGATATAATAACATTAGAATAAACGAAAGTAGCTGCTGGCATAAACAACATAACTACATTATTTTACTTAAAATCCGTTGATTAATTCTTATGCATTAAAATATAGAGAAATAGTCGAAAGGTTTATCATCAGACCTGAATTTTCCGTCCCGTCGCAGCTGTGGATGCATTAAAAGAAGTCTCTAAATTCTCTGACTCAGGATTGAAAATCATGCTTAACAATGTGCGATGATATGGACGAACAGGAACAGAGCAAGCAAATCAATGGGCATCATGGCGGACCGATCTCGACCTGAAGAAACAGAGTGTCATCCACAAGGTAGCGCCTTTTATGAAGTGCCTTGTGAGACTTTAAGTAATAGAACCTACACTGACCATTATTTGCTCCCTTGGGTCTTTGGAATAACTCTGGCTTAAATCTCGCCATGGAAGTTTTGCTTTCAGGAATTAAACAGTTCACAACGTTTTCCCGTTTCTCTGGATCTTCCTGTTGATCAATCAGTGTAAAGGTTATTTTCTGTTTGAAAGGCCAGGGTAACATGGCATCATATTCACCTTCCATTACAACGATCGCGACCGAGAGGTAACAATTCCAGGCAAGCCAGGTGCCATTTGGATAAAATATCACTTGTAATTTGTAGCCATAATGTTCTGTGTAGAATGGATCACTGGTTATTCCTTTCTTTATTCCTGCTTTCGCTTGACTCAAAATTTCACTAAACTTTTTAATCTTCCAAACAAACCGTGTGTTCCTATTATCTTTGTCCGTATTCGTTTTAATTTCCAACTGCCTTTGAAGTGCCTCCACTTTATTCTCCATGATTCTTGATGTCTCTTGAGTGTTACTTAACTGATCCTGAGTGAGACTTAACTGAACTTGCATGTCGTTTAATTTAACACAAGCAAAGTCAAGATGCTCTTGCATGGTAAATTGAAGATGAGATTGGACGTTTTTTCGCTGAACCTAAAGAGAGAAAACAAATAATCTTAGAAAAAAGTATATTTATCTAAACTTATGTAGAAGCAAATTTCGCATGTTTATGTCATATACAAATTTGTCTTGGCTGCTTGAAATGTGAGACAGCTAGAATAAGTGATGTTCCGTGATATTGCTGGTAAATTGAATTGAAATGTCAGTAGTGGCTATACGTGAATCGTGTTTAAGAGCCGTTTTAATCTGACAAAAGCACAAACCTTTTCGTTGCAGCCCATCCGAACATATGGGCAGGAGACTAAAGTCAGTAAGCAGTCCTTTTCAATGTGATTTGGAATCTGAAAAAAAATCAATACAGATTAGAATGAATCTAGTTATGAATCTTATAATAGTTAGGAATCACACGGGATATAGTTTGAGATCACGTAATGCTCCAACACTCTTGCCACCTAGTGGCAAATCCTATCCTACGCTTGGTGATAGAGCATTTCAGTCGGCCGCGCCAAAAATTTGTAATAATCTGCCTTCATCCATTCGCTCTTTCACAAGCATTTTAGCATTTAAAGTAGCATCAAAGACGCACCTTTTAGGCTACAAGCAGTTGCAAAAAGGTTGAGACACTTTCCAAAAAAATGTTCATTCCGTATAAAAGCGACCGCGTAACACAAATGAAATCAATGCCATGTGCTACTGACCCCCCTCCCCCTTTCACTGTTGATGATTGTTAGTTTGAATGGCATTTTTGATCTGGTACAACATTGATAAGGGGGGAAGGGGTGGGGACTTGTTGAAAACCATGTTAGCCTCGAAATATGCACTATGCACTACAGTACACAATGTCTCAACTCTTTTTGCAATTGCTTGTCTGAATAGTAGTTCAATTAAAACACAAATAGCAAGAGGAACAAATAGAACTGAGTAAGGGTCTGCTTACACGGCGGAATGGTAACTCTCCCCGAACAGACACCCTTTTACAATTAGGGGTTAAAATATAACTCTTCTTTACATGAAAAGGGTATCCTTAGAGCAAACTCTACAATTAGCCATCGAGTGGTCTCATCACAAAGATGTAAGTGGATAGAAATATATGCTTCTTGGGCAACACACCACAGCTGGAGTATTTCAGTCACCAAATTCGTAAAGATACAACAGTTTTCTCGCCTTGGGCGTGTCACCTAGTCGTAATGAAGCTTGAAGCTATGGTTATACAGACTGGGACCTCGGTCACAGGTTCAACATTACTAATTTGTTTAGAGAGGAGACTCCTGACAAAGGATAGGCCCTGATCATCCACGTTGGGGATTGGGCGAAGGCTATTTACAGAAACCCATAAAATGGGGGCGGTATGCGTCACATTGACCAATAATGCTTATATATAAGTACATGTAAGTATCATAATTGTATTACGTCAGCCAAAAAGCAGACAGCCAGCGATGCAGCCTATCATCTATCGCTCACTTCATGTATTTAAGATAAAAAACAACAACGGAAATTCAGTTACCATTTTCCTAGGAATTGAATCCCCACAGCTGCTGGGGCAAGCTATTGGGAACTTGTTGCACTTTTCAATATGATCCTGCAAAAATACGAATTGTCAACTCTCATTTACAAAAGTATGTACTTATAAGTTATTCGCAGCTACAGCGCATGCCGCGGAACTATTAACCACGTAAGCAACGTGTAAAATATAAGGGAATGCGTGAGTTACAACTGTCAATTCACATACAGGCGGCCCAAGCTCACTACCACAGCTTATGGATGAGCGGTATTATGTTACAAAGATTCGATTTGCAAGTGCTTGTATGGGAACACAACGGTTTTGTTTTACTGCGCTTTTCAATAACATGCGGAATCTGAAATTCAAATCACCACCAACGGTTGCGTTTTTGCCTGCCGTCAATCACATTTTCGGCGGTTTCCGATTGCTTCCGAGCGTTTTCGTATCGTTAGTGAAAGTGGTAACATGGTTCGTTCGAAAGTGAAAGTAAAAGATGGTTCGTAAATACGGAACATCACTGCGTTGGAGAGTTGTTTTTCTACCCATGAGTCATTGTCTCTCGCCGCAGGAAATTGTCCGGCTTCTTCTTCTCTCTAATCGTTCTGTGCACGTTTACTGAACATCTATCCTTTGTTTTGTTAGACGAATTGCGTGACTGGATTGAATTCCTAACTGGAGAAGTGTACTCAAAGCAAAGAAAGTAGTATAAAAATAGACAGGCTACACGTCTCCCCGGGGGGGGGGGGGGGGGGGGGGGGGGGGGGGTACTCAACAAAGTTTTGTACGGGGATTCTCCGCCCCGAGGTCCAAACCCTTACCCTTTCATATACCGTTTTTGACAGAAAAGGTACCCCTTTCATATACCTTTCATTGAAAATGGTACCCCTTTCATATACCTTTCGTTGAAAATGGTACCCCTTTCATAGAGGCTTTGCGTGCGTCTGTTTGATATATTTTCAAAGGCCCTTTTTATAATACTTAAATTGCAGTTTCCCCTACCCTTTTTATACTTTAACTCGTGTTTTCGCTACCATTTCCTATTCTTCATGAAATCCCTACCCTTTCACATACTTCAACTCGTGAAATCCCGACCCTTTCATATACCTCCAGCCTCAAAAAGATACCCCTTTCGGGCGGAGCATCCCCGTATAGCCCATTATAGGGAGTACCCTCCCCCCCCCCCCCCCCCCCCCCCCCCGGGCACGTCTCCCATTCGATCGTCGCAAATGAAAGTATTTACAAAGCCTAAAGCATAAAGCTTTCCCAGTAAGATTTCAGAGAGATTTGCGCCTTTAGATCACAGTTATGAATTTGTTCTCTTCCCCGATTGATCTCGGCGGATTATCTCTCAAATTGATAGGAGGATTTCATGCCGTTAGAATTATTTTATTTCTTTATGCCGTCGTTCGGTGCTACAACCAGTTGCAAAAAGACTTGAGACATTGTACTTAATTTGGACGTCAAGGGTACTTATAAGGTCGTAGTGTTTCAGACCCCTCGCTCTCCCTTCTCAAAGTTGGTCACAATAGCAGATCATGCTAAAATTTTTGAGGAACAACATTGAAAATAGGGGAGGGAGGGGGGAGTTGTTTAACCTTTGAGATATGTGATTTTATGGGATGTTTACTAAGAAAGAGTGTTTTCCTGGTCAAGTGTCTCAACATTTTCGCAACTGGTTGTCTGAGTGCTCTGACCATGTGTAGGGAGCCAGTTCTTTTATCGATCGGCTTAGTAATTAATGTCAAGATGTCTATTTACGAGGAGTTCCTAAAAAATAGGGTTTCATGATATTGGCTTGTCCGATATGAAAATGACGAAGAAAAAAAGGCGATTTTCAGGTGTTTTAAGGATGACATAATCGGCGCGACTGACGTTGTTATCGGGTACCAAGGTACAAAACATGCCCGCATTGACAAATGAACAAGCGGCATGAGGTTAGTTTCATTTCATTTGTCTGTAAGGATGTCATTTCAAGGTATTTACTGAAAACAAAGGTGAAACAAGTTTATTTACGTGCGCTGGTTGAGCAAACAGACTGCTTAGATGAACGAGATAACCGTAATCACGTGTTAGAAAAGTACACAAAGGGACGGGACGTTCTGATCGCCTGCCAATCAAAGGAGAGAGACTGATGCACGGTAATCAGTTTTGTAAATCAAAGGTTATCGAACGTAGTTTCCAATATTCCCTAAGTTGTTGGAATTATTTGAAGTTATTCATATTTCACACACTTGGCGTTATCACACTAACGTGATTTGAAAGTTACAGTGTACAGACTACAATATCGATGTTCGCGCGGCTCGCGGTTTACGCGGTTATTTCTTTGCTAATGAAGTCGTTTGCGATAGATTTGCTGCAGGAATATGAAAGTAGTGATTCAGAAGCGACAGATATTTCTGAGAGCACAAACATTGACCTTAAAGCTAGCGACAAGGGTGCTTCAACGAGAAACGGAGATGATGTCTGTAAGATCAGGAAGATCTTTCATTTAAATGTACAGATACAAAAAGATGTTCAAAAGGAATTGCCAAAGTGCTGTAAATGCTTTGCTACCTTTGTATTATACTGATTAAAAAGTCGTTTGCATTAGCTTTTTTTCCGGAGAGAAGTCACAAGAAAGAGCGGACCAAGCACTGACGATCTACACGGTCTACACGGTCTACCATACAAGTGAGTTTAGGGTGCGTTTTTTTGGGAAAATCCAAATCCGGATTTCTGAATCCAAAAACGGATTTTGCGTTTTTTTGGGCAAATCCAAAAACGGATCATGAATCCATAAAATCCACACTCAGGGTGGATTCTTCGGATCAAATCCAAATCCGGATTTTTAGATTCGTGATCTGAGCGTTTTTTTGGGAATGGATTCGAAAAAAGTACATCTGACAAGCGGTCTTTCGTGCAAATTTACTCGTTCCGGACGCTGTTTTGTTTCTTTCACGATTTCATATCATGGGCAATTCAGGTAAGATTTTATTGCTTATAGTTTGAAAACTATTTGTCGAGCAGGCTGATAAACACAAGCGAGTCAAAATAGCTTCATTTGCATACCAATGGTTCTTTTACGTTAAATGATCCGTTTTAAGATTTTTCGTTTTTTTGGTCATGAAAAATCCATATGATCCGAGATCACAAATCCAATTTCGGATTCTCCCAAAAAAACGCAGCCTAAAAATACATATAGATCGTTTTCACGTGACGTCACGACAGATCCGCCGCCATATTGGTGTACCACTTTCGATTGCGTAATAACAGTAATAGGGTGCAATGCAAGTCATATCTACAGTTGTCGCATTTGAGAAATGAATACTTCGGAATGTGAAGCAAAGTCTGGGGAAAATCTTTATTTGACTTGTTCTTTCCTATTTCGAAATATGCTAAGAAGTTGGAATCGCGAGTTAAGCAGTTCAAAAAAATAGTTCAACAGAAACGTCACCTGAGGAAAAAAGGTGGAAACCTTCGAACTCTCCTGGCGCAAAGAGCTTAGAAGACGAAGACGAAGACGAAGACAAAGAAGACGATAAAGCAATGGCAGCTCAAAAACTTACTGAAAGTTTTGCCGAGAAACTAGATCTCATCTTAGCAAGACTTGGCAGCCTCGACTCAAAAATGGAGCAACTAAATAGATCTGTAGAAGGCCTACAAAGTAACGTATCCTCTCTCGAAATCGATATCGTTTCGGTGAAAGACAAGCAGAAGAGTCTTGACGAGAAGTTCAACCATGTTGAAAGCAACACAAAATTTGTGGACGACCAAATTAAAGATTTACAGAACGGTATGAATACTAGAATGGAGGAAATTAACGATTACCGCAAACAAATCCTTTACCTTGAAGCGTACAGTCGCCGTGAGAATTTAAAATTTGAAGGAATACCTGAAACAACCGATTCGTCCAACCAGAGTGCATCACCGACCGAGAACACGGAAAAATTCTGGTTGACTTCATGGAAAATGTCCTGGAAATTGAAAACGCCGAAGATATTGAATTCCAGCGAGTACATAGGATGGGTAAACCAAAGAACACTAATCATGTAACAGCGGTCGTACGATCATAGCTCGTTTCCTAAGATTCCCCGACAGAGAACGAGTTCTTAAATGCGGCCGCAAACTAAAAGACACCAACTACAAGATGTACGAAGATATGCCAAAAGAGTTGCACGAAATGAGAAAAGTCCAAATAGACAAACTTAAGAAAGCAAGAAAAGATGGAAAACGCGCAAATTTCAGTAAATCGGAACCAGATAAACTTTATATTGATGGAAAATACGTTAAAATGTAAATAATAATCGGTGGAATGTAATGTTTTAATTAACATACTCAATCCAATATTTTTTATAGTTTTTCACAAAGAAATATTTTGCCCAACACCTGAAGACATTTAATTAACAATTGATAGACGTTTTGAATTTAATTTTAGCAGCCTGCTAACACCTCACATTAATGAGTACTTCATAGGCGTTTCTATTTACCTGTATATAAAACAAAGTACGGTAAGGGAGCTGAGGCTTGAAGATCCGGCTAAAGGTTTTTGGGTTAAAGCTCGATTACAGTTAACTCTGGAGCATAAGGTAAGGCTATTAATTTGTTTTTGCCCCCGTCTTCTTATGTGGTTTGTGTAACGTGTTTGTACAGCTTTTGTCCAGTCTTACATAATATTCGAAGAACTTATGTTTTTTTGTTTCTTAATTAGTGTAATGTATTTCTTTTGCGCGTTACATGTAATTAGGTACTGCGATTCTGTGATTTGTGTATATGTTATTCATATCTTAACTACGTTTTAATCATCTCCGTAAGTTTCTCGCAAAGTAATTCTCAATTAGGATCAGGCTTTCCGAATATCCGCTTTAAATATAATGCACATGAAAGGTATTTGTTTTAATATGATATCAGTAAATGTAAGAGGGATTCGTGACTCCTTCAAAAGAAAATCTATTTTTACCTGGGCTTCTAAACAAGACGCAGATATTATACTACTTCAAGAAACATATAGCACACCAGAACTAGAAAATATCTGGAAAACACAGTGGAGAGGGCACATGTATTTTTCTCATGGTACAGTTCACAGTAAAGGCGTACTATTACTAGTAAAAGAACAACTTGAATTTGAGCAAATCTCGGTAAAACAAGATCCTGATGGCCGTTTCATTATAATAGACTGTACAATACAAGATCGCCCTTTTATTCTCCTGAACATTTATGCTCCTACAAAAGTAGTTGATCAAATCACATTCTTCGATAACATAAAAAATATATTAGATGAATTTATTACTGATGAAAACAACCAAAACATTATAATAGGTGGGGACTTCAACGTTTGTTTTAATACCGATTTGGACTGTAAAGGCGGTACTCCTATGTTAAAAATGTTAATGATTTAATGTTGCAACATGACCTCATTGATATCTGGAGAGTAAGAAATACAAACGCTAGACGCTATACTTGGAGACAAAAAACACCATTGATCCAACGGCGCCTCGATTTCTGGTTAATAAGTGACTCATTACAAGAAGATATTAAAACTACTGACATTATACCTGCAATTAAAAGTGATCACTCCGCCATATTGCTTAAAATTAACACAATTGAACATTTACCTCATGGCCCATCTTATTGGAAATTTAACTCAAGCTTGACCGAAGACCCAATTTATGTAAAACTTATCAATGATAATTATCCGATTTGGCTAAAAGAATTTTCAGAGGTAGAAGACAAAAGAGTTTTATGGGATTTAGTTAAATACCGAATACGTCAAACGACGATCAAGTACTCGAAGCAAATAGCAAAGGAGCGACGACAAAAAATCAATTCTGTCGAAAACAAACTTAAAGAAGCCGAAATGCGCTGTGACAGCAATCCGTCAGAAGCAACCTTATCAGAGTTGTTGATTCTAAAAACTGAATACGAAGAGCTAATTGATCATAAAACTAAAGGTGCAATTATAAGATCCCGAGCAAATTGGTACGAAAAAGGGGAGAAAAACAATAAATACTTTCTTAATTTAGAGACTCGAAAAAAGAATAAATCTTGCGTAAGAAAACTGATAGTTGAGACGAATAGCGAAATAACCGATCCCAAAATGATTTTAACCGAGCTGGAGTCTTTCTATTCCGATTTGTACAGTGACTGTAATAACATGACAGACCAAGATACAACACAAGGCTTCATATTGAAAACACCTATATCTGTACTATCAGAAGAGTCAAGTATCTTATGCGAGGATCAGTTGACCTTCAATGAATGCTATACTGCAGTTAAAGAATTCGATAATAATAAATCTCCGGGGAGTGATGGTCTAACTGCAGAATTTTACAAAACCTTCTGGCCAGTGATCGGAAAACAACTTGTTGAAACTTTAAATTATTCTTATATTCACGGCGAACTATCCACCTCCCAAAAGCAAGCAACTATTACCTTAATCGAGAAAAAAGACAAAGATAAACGTCACATTCCAAACTGGCGTCCGATTTCGCTTTTAAATGTAGATGTAAAAATTGCATCAAAGGTCTTAACTAAACGATTACAAAAAGTTCTACCAGATATTATTCACAGTAACCAACATGTTTTTGTTAAAGGACGGTCTATATCAGATAAATGAGATCTTGGAGTTTACAGAGAGTGAGAAAATTCCTGGTCTGTTAGTTGCTCTAGACTTCGAAAAGGCTTTCGACTCTTTAAATTGGAACTTTCTGTTTAAAGCCTTAGAAAGTTTCAACTTTGGACCCTCATTTATTAATTGGATAAAAACACTTTATAACAATGCATGTAGCTGCATAATGAATAACGGCTACGCGTCAAATTACTTTTCCATCAAAAGAGGTGTCAGACAGGGCGACCCACTATCCGCTTATTTATTTATTATTGCACTTGAAATCCTGTTAATCCTTATCGTGTTGATTCGAGCATTTCTGGCATAAAAATCAAGACAAATTATCGTATATTAATTTACAGAGTATCTTGAATAGTTTTTCTACATGTTCAGGACTAAAGCTGAATAAAACAAAAACAGATTTTCTGTGGCTCGGCAGTAAAAAGAACTCCATAGACTCTCTTTCCGACCTAAATTTAAGTCAGAAACCAGTTAAAATTCTAGGTATTTATTTCACATACAACATTAAAAAGAGGAAGGAATATAACTTCGATAAGATAATTAAAGATACCAAAAAAATCCTTGCTGCGTGGAAATGGAGAAAACTTACTTTATACGGTCGAATCCAAATAATAAAAACGTTTGCAATTCCAAAAATAATGTACAGAGCTTCTCTTAGTCACATCGATAAAGAAACCATCAAAGAAATTAATAGCCTCATTTACAATTTTATTTGGAATGGTAAAGATAAAATTAAAAGATTAGCACATATTAACAGTTATGAGAATGGAGGTCTCAAGGCTCCCCACCTTGAATCCTTAGTTGAAACCCAAAGAATACGTTACATTGATAGATTTCTAGACGAAGAAAATGTGAATGTTTGGAAGACGATCCTAAATTACCATCTTAGCAAGGTCGGAACCTCTTTTATATTTCAATGTAACTTTAATGTTAACAAATTACCCATTAAACTTCCTGTTTTCTTTGATGAATGTATCAGAGCCTGGAGAAGTCAGAGCATGCAATCCTCACCTACCTCTAGATCCGAACTTCTCTCAGAAATACCTTGGAACAATCAGTACATTTGTATTGGTGGCAAATCGGTTTATAATGACAAGCTTGTTAAAATTGGAATTATAAAAATTGTTGACATAATACAAAGCAGTGGAAGTTTATGCAAATGGGACCATTTAAAAAACCGCTATCCTGCACTGAGTGCCTCAGATTATTTTCTTTTAGGAAGAATGTATAACGCCTTACCAGCACACTGGAAACGTATGTTGCGTTGTCGTAATATGGAAAACGTTTTAAATACACCACCAAATGAATCTCCCTTAAACCCAGGCACTTTAAAAAAATCGGTATCAAAGAAAACTTATTGGGATAAAGTTGACACTATCGCTCTCAAACCAACAGCGCAAATTAAATTTCAAGAACTATACCAAGACTTTGATTTTAGATGGAACGAAATATACACACGCCCTTACAAGACAACAATTGATTGTAAAACTAGAGAGTTTCAGTATAAAATCCTTAATCGAATACTTTATACTAATAAAATACTATTCAAAATGAATCTGGTAGAATCCCCACTGTGCAATTTTTGCAAGGAGAACGACGAATCCCTCGAGCATTTACTATACCGCTGTTCTCATGTTGGAGACTTTTGGCTATCAGTAAATAATTGGCTCAATACAATTCTTGAACCTTCTATTGAACACTTTAGTGAAACAGATATTATGTTTGGATATTGGAAAAATAACAGAGAAATTATGTTAACAAATCATGTCATTTTATTAGGGAAACAACTTATTTACCAATGTAGGTGTAACGCCTTTATTCCTTTATTCCTAATATTTCATTGCTGATTGCCAAACTCAAATATATTTTTAAAATCGAAGAACAGATTGCAAGAGCAAACGATAAGCTTTTAAGCCATTACAAAAAGTGGGAAAGATTCTTACCTTTACGATAGAAATAATTAAATCTATCTTTTCTTATTTATTTATTTATTTATTTATTTATTTATCATTTTCTTTTTATTGTATGTGTTTTGTAACTACTTAGTTTGTATCCTGTGTTTCAAAATGTACTTTTTTGTTGTAAAAGCGTAAAAAGCAATAAAATACAAAAAAAAAAAAAAAAAAAAGTTAAGCAGCGTTATTTGGAGAAAATCTCGGCAATTAGAATCCATCCCATGTCGACATTTATTCGAGCCGGACTGCTTGTCTCATATTTAAACAGTTGAATCAACAGCCTTTACACCCACTAGCAGTTTAAAACTTTCCCATGCCTACACTAGGAGCTTATAATAAAACAGTGTCCGTATTTATAGTTAGCGTACTACAAAGCCAAATCATTGCTACAGACAAGTTTGTTTAGCGAAGGTGAGACGTTTCCAGCGACGACTCAAAATCTCGATTTTAATCAACACGGAAAGAGAAGGAACAGTTTCGTCTGCTCATTGCCTAGGTTGTAAGGTTGGGCAAGCAGAATCCTTTTCAAATTATATGGCGAGTGTTTGTTTGGAACTGATCAAGAAGCATAGACAACACCCCGGCTCTGTGATAAACTCAGTCAATTGTACACAAGTTGTGTACATGCGAGTGGAGAATTTTTAACGATCAGTTTGAAAGAGAGACTAGTGGGCAGCAATTGCGAACTATAAGCTGCAAAAGTTCTTTATTTCTCCTACATATTTCGTTTAACTATCGTAGACTTCATCAGAGAGTTTTAGGTCTGTATCGAAGCCATAAAAACGGAAATCGCACGAGCGCAAACAACAGCCGAGAATGTTTTGGTCGGATTTGCGTAAAAGGAAAGGCGAAACCGTATGAAATATTTCAGTAGGGCAAGACATGAAATATTCTTGGGGGCTTAGTTTTAGCTTTTGGAGATTCGTTCTCGAACACAATATCAGACATTTGTCCTCCGGGTTTAGTTCGCTTTTTTTTGCTGCGATTTTTTCGGCTACAATCGCTTTGGCTTTTTTTGTTCCTTTTGATTCCTCTCTCTGTTCTCGCTGCGACGCTTGTTCGACGTTTCTTTTATCCTGTTCTTTTTTGTGTCGTTCCCGAGTATTAACGAAACCCAGTCAACATTATATCTATCCCTGTTATAGCCGCTTGTCCAGAAAATTTAAACAAAATATCTGGTTTACACACTCCGACAAATAGCAGAAATCCATCGCGATCGCCTCTCTTGCGGCAATTTGTCGGTTTCTTTACTTTGATTCATAACTGCAGAACGTACTCAAGTAAAATAAATACCCCTATCTCGACCGCTTTTGCTTCCACATCGAACAATGATTACAGCACCCGTATAATTAAGAGGACGCGACTCGGGTTTGTTTACACTTTGGTCCACCAATATGGCGGCGTAGCAACGGTTGTCAAGATTTTTGTCACGTGAGTGAAAACGATCTATATCATATTTCTTACTGTTGTGATGGTAGACCGTGCTTATGATAGACCGTCAGAAAATGAAAGAAGACAAAGATAAGTGTTTAATTCCAGAGTGAATTTTATTTCAAAGCATTTCTTATGAAATAGAATTGACTAGAAATAACAATCGAGCAAAGGTTTGCTGTGTGTTGTGGTTGTCTTTGAAACGCCACGTAGTGATTGCCAACACGTGACACTAAACCTAAAAGCGTGACATTATTTTTTACGTTGCTAAATAAAGGAAATATTAAACTTTGTTACTCCGAATCTATATGCCTCCCATGCTATACTTTAACCGAAAAAAAATATCATTTTCTTAAGTATTTGGTACGACGACCTCTGTGATTAAATTAAATCTAATCGGTCGTACATTGAGGCGACAGTGTTGTCAACTACTTCTCTTCGTACCGAGTACAATGTACTTTCTACTCGTTGTGCAAACTGTTCAAATGTCTCTGACGTAATGTTATGTCTTATGGCTTGCCTTCTGAACTCACGCTTTACTACATTAAACACATTCTCGATAGGATTTAAATCGCCGCTCCGCTTAGGAATAGGAAATAACTTGCCACCGACATCTTTCAAAGCTTTTCTCGCCTTTGCACAGTTCAAAATAGGACAATTATCTTGCACAAATAGCTTCGAGCCACGTTTTCCGCTCTTTCGGAACATTTTCGGGAAATTTCTTCGCACAAAATCCGCGACAAAATTACCATGCAGGTTATCATACTGTTCGCAATAAATAACACCCTTTCCGTATGATATAGCTACAATCATTTTTACAACTCTCCCCCCTGAGCCCACATGAGAACCCTTCGCAGTATATGTGAGTCCTTCATTTCGCTTACGCCAAACCTTCCCGTGAGGAGCTCTTGCATCGTTCATAGGATTAGTTTTATGATAAAAACTCACCCCATCGAGGTAGAAACAAATTGACGTCTCTCTGTATAATCCTTTTCAGTTAGTATTCCTTTCCTTCTTGCTTCCATGAACCTATACCCCAGCCGCTTTAAAGTTCGATTCATGGTCCACAAAGAAACATGATGTAATCCTGATTCGCCTCGTAATTGGTGACATGAAACATTTCCTTCCTCTTTGCGAAGTCTTGCAACATTTCTCACGATAATTCGTTCATCCCGCACACTGATTTATCTTTCTCGCATTTCTTTCCGTTTAAACAACGATAAATAGATGCGCGAGATATTCCACAGCGATCTACTATATCCTTCACAGTCAAGTCACTTTGTTGACGAAAAAAACTCACATATGCCTTACTTTCAGCGTCTATTGTTCCTGTGTAAACCATGTTGTTTTATCTGACTCGTCCCCACTCGTCTTTCTAGAGAAGACGCGGGAGACGCGCGTGGAGGATAGAAGCGCGATCGAAGGGGGTGATGGGAAGGAGGAAAAGGAAAGGGAAAGACGACTGGGAGATCCTGCATCGAAAAGTTGTGCCAAAAGACGATAAGTTGCGCGTTGTATTTTTTGTTAATTTTTTCGCCGTGGTTGTGTTTACTATGGATAACTGGCCAACTTGACGGATTTTGTTGATCGGTTGCGCTACCAGAAGTGTTGTTACGACGTGATCTTTGTTTTGATCCAAGATGGCGTCCGGCGGAGACGATCCTACGTGCGAAGATTCCGGGGAAGATGTAAGCTTACAAGACTTATAGACTTGAATAAGTCCATCGACGAGCTTAGTATTTGTGGTAGGTATATAAATATTATGATTATAGATTTATATTGCTCCATCTTTCTTCTTTAGTAAGACTTTAACACAATTTTTTCACGATTGAAAAGCATTGAGTTAGGCGTACAGTATGCCATGTATTTTCTGTAGATGAGTTTTGCGTTGTGCGTGTCTGTATTAGTCTATATTGCTGTCCGGGTGTTTAAATATCATATTTTTTAACCTGTATATAAGAGAGTTAGGATGATTTAAAAATTGCAAAACAAGAGGGTAGGGGCAAGGGCACAGGAGGGTGTTGCATAAGGGTGTCTGTATTGTTGTCAGGATACCAAAACTATGTTTTAATATCATTTTGTTTCAGCTGTATATAAAAGAGCCAGGTAGATTTCAAAACCACAAAACAAAAGGGCAGGGGCAAGGCATAGGGGGATAACAAAACTGTGTTCAAATATAATTTGTTTATTTTGTATATTAGAGAGTCTGGTAGATTTAAAAACCACAAAACAAGAGGGCAGGGGCAAGGGCATAGGATGTTGCATTGAGGGTATCTGTATTGTTGTCAGGATACCAAAACTGTGTTGAAATATATATCATTTTGTTTAATTTGAATATGAGAGATTCGATCTGGTAGATTTAAAAAACACAAAACAAGAGGGCAGGGGCAAGGGCATAGTTTGTTGCATTGAGGGTGTTTATTGTTGTCTGGATACCAAAACTATGTTCAAATATACAGTCAAACCTCTATTAAGCGGTCACCCTTGAGGAATAGCCAACTGACCGCTTAGAGGTGACTGCTTAAAAGAGGTCAAGTTTACAGTAAATATTAGGAGTGATTTAATTCCAGGGATTTGTTAAGTGACTGCTTAATAGAGGGTGACCGCTAAATAGAGGGCTGCTTAATAGAGGTTGGACTGTATATCATTTTGTTTAATTTGTATATGGGAGAGCCTGGTAGATTTTAAAACCCCAAAACAAGAGGGCAGGGTCAAGAGCATAATGTGAAGAAAACAAAATATGTGAAGGCAGAGAAAAGCTATACAGGGTTTGTCCTTGAAAATTGAAGGTGTCTGTATTGTTGTCAGGATATTGAAACTGTGTCTTAATATCATGTTGTTTAATTTCTATATAAGAGAGTCAGGTGGATTTGAAAACCACAAAATAAGAGGGTAGTGGGCAAACGCATAAGGTGACAAAAACACAAAATATGAAGGCAGAGAGAAAAAAAATATATGTAAGGGTTTGTTCTTGTATCTGAAATTTTATAACAACTGGAGGGCAAAATTAATAGCTATGTGGACTAGCAATGTGGACATGTTTTATGTTGCATTGATTGAGGGTGTCTGTAATGCCGTCTGGACATCAAAACTGCGTTTTATTACATTTTGTTTGATCTGTATATAAGAGAGCCAGGCAGATTTAAAAACCACAAAACAAGAGGGTAGGGGACAAGGGCATAGGGTACCGCATCGAGATTGCTAGTATTGCAGTCAGGATACCAAAACTATGTTTTAATATTTTTGTTGAATTTGTATACTATACTTATTTGATAAAGTGCCTACCTTCAAAAAATCGCCCACCCCAAATAAGTGCCCACCTCAAATAAGCGCCCACTCTGAAAGCCAAAAAAATTAAGCGCCCACATCTCAAAAACATTTTTGTACTAGTCCATCTTGAAATAAGAGGGGCACCAAATTGGCCTTAAATTTAATTCCTTGACTGACCATTCAAAGCTCAGATTTTCAATGAACTGTTTATGCCTTATTCATGTTTGAGTCCGAGTTTTGTTTTATTGTCTTACTTGGTTCAAGGGAAATATACTTGTTATCCTTTGTTTTATTATTCTGTAAAAATGTCCTCATTTTCTGAAGATGTTGAAAAAATAATAAGCACCAACCCTCAAATAACTACCCACCTTGAATATGGTGAGCACCTAACCTCAAGGTCCCAAAATGAAATAAGCACCCAGGGCACTTATTGCAGTAAGTATGGTATAAGGGAGTAACCACA
Source organism: Dendrophyllia cribrosa (assembly GCA_024195265.1). Taxonomy (NCBI): domain Eukaryota; kingdom Metazoa; phylum Cnidaria; class Anthozoa; order Scleractinia; family Dendrophylliidae; genus Dendrophyllia; species Dendrophyllia cribrosa. The sequence goes on from JAJLRJ010000006.1 coordinate 31,614,599, forward strand.
AAATAAGAGGGTAGGGGCAAGGGCATAAGTTGAAGAAAACAAAACAAAACAAAAACAAAATATGTGAAAAAATAATATAGGGTTTGTCCTTATAATAGTTACAGTATGTAACATCTGGAAGGCAAAATAGTAATGTTTTTTTTTTTTTTTTTTTATTTATTTTTTATTAACAATACAATACAATAACTAAATTACAGCACAGAGAAAACAAACAAAAAGAGAAGGTTCAAAGAAAGTACAGTTAAGACAGGAGCAATAAACGAACCTTGATTGAGTACAATCAGTCAGATATATCTAGTTAAATATAAGATTTACAAATCTTTAAAAATATGTTTGGTATTTGACCGTCAGGAGAAAGGAAACAATCGATATCAAGAGCTATATAAAGAACAATCTTTAAGAAAGTTCCATTTTTTAGTGTCCCCAGCTTTTTTCTCTATAATAGATCTTGACTTAACTAGGCGCAGAAAATTTGCAAAATTAGGCGATATTTCATCCATTTTGGCTTGCCAAATATGAAACCGCGCTAACAGTAGACAATAGTTTAATTGACACGAGTATTCTGTAGAATGAGGCTCCGGCCTCAAACCCAGTGCAGTAATATTCAATAAGTTGTATTTGCCGATTAACGGAAGAGCGTTTTGAAGCCAGTCGGTTACGCTTTTCCAAAAGGAGGCTGTAACATGGCAAGACCAAAAAAGATGAATTAGCGTCTCTGAGGAATTGTTGCAAAAGGTACAGTTGTCATTTTCTTTTCGTCCTATTTTAAGTAAAAAATCATTAGTTGGTATGCGTCTATGTAATAGTTTAAATTGGAACTCTATCAGTTTGGTGCTTTTTGTGCACCGTCGCGCCATAAGATAGGCGAGTTCCCAATTAAATGTATCTTCTTTGTCTGAAAAGTTGCAGTCTTGAAACCACTTTAGTTGGCTTTTACGTGGGGTTAAACTTTTGGCTCTGATCAGTTTTTGGTAAATTAATGGACCTGGCTTTTCTCTCTTAACAATTTTTTCACTTAACGTTTCAAAGGTATAGTCTCTTGTTTCAGCCGAAAAAAAAAATAGTAATGTTGACTAGAAAAACTTTTTCAGACAGATGAGGGACATACATGTACCACCCAGTACAGAAAAGCAGTGTACAAGTCGATAATAAATGAAATACAGTTCAGTGTTGCATCGAGGGTGTTTGCTGTGAAAAACTGTGATTTTGTTTAACCTGTATATAAACATCCATGATATAAATCAACCACAAAACCACAAAACAAGAAGGCAAGGGCAAGGGCATAGGGTGAAGAGAATCAAAACAAAAACAAAATATTTGAGACAGAGAGAAAAGTATATAGGGTTTGCCTTTATATTTAAAATGATTTCAACATCTGGAGGGCAAAATAGCAATGTTGACATGGTTTTGTTTTTTAAAAGCTTTTTTCAGGCAAATGAGGGTCATACGACCATCAAAGCAGTGTACACAGCAACATAAATACTAAACAGTTAACAGAAATCAGTATTGTATTAGCTTAAAATAAAATAATATGACATACTGTAGAGTTGATTTGCTTTCTTTGAGAAAGATGAATCTCTAAAAAAATAACTACATGTACTATCTTCGAGTTCCTTATTATTAAGTCCATCCTTTTGGCTTCGATGGCAGTCATTTTCATGTGCTTTACTTGTTCTCTCCCCCAACATCCCCTGCACTCGTACAACTGTAGCGTTGTATTCTTTCTTTCATAACCATACTATGTATGTATGTTCTGGTGTGAGCTGAAAGAACGCGAAGGCATGCACACTCCATTGAATCTTTAGTGAGCATTTCAAGGCCAGCACATCCCGCAACCGTTAAACATTCGTAGCCCTGAGTATATATTAAAGAAACGAACTGATATTAAAAATATTATACATAAGCTTATGTGTAACACTACTTGTTCAGATTGCAACATATGCAAATCATAAAGCTTGAGCTTAAAAATTATTCAAAATGTCCAATATGTAGCGTGAAAATGCGAATTAAGATAACAATAGAAGCTACAAACCTCGGTCAGGCGATGAGTGGAAAGCCACTGTACGCGATTTTTGGTCTCCTCGCCGATCGCCACGCTTCTCGTTCGAATTTTTCATCATTTTGATCCAGCCCTGTTTCCTCATAAAATGCTCAACCGAGCTCGGTTCTACATAGAATATGAGGGCAAGGTAGTTTCCAACTCAAAAAGGCCCGATGGAACGGCCTATTTTCCAAATTTAAAATTTCACCACCGTCCGCCATTATTTCGTCCGCCATCTTGAAAACAGGATCTCCCAGTCGTCTCCCCTCTTTCCTCCTTCCCATCACACCTCGCGCTCCTCTCGTTAATTGAGAGACGACTGGGGACGAGTCAGTTGTTTTATGTGACGATAGAAGAGCATGCGCTACGTTACGTCACAAACAAAAAGTACAAAACTCGACCGATTCGCACGAGTTTTTAGCGTACAGAACGTGCAAGTAGAAACCTCAAATGTGTATCAATGTACTAAGCACACGTTCTCTTTTGCAAATAACGTGTAAAAATTTCCCGGTCTTCTCAGACAACCGCCAAATCGACTAACAACTTACCTTTGCATTGAGACAACCAGTTGCAAAAAGACTTGAGACATTGTACCTAATTTGGACGTCAAGGGTACTTATAAGGTCGTAGTGTTTCAGACCCCTCGCTCTCCCTTCTCAAAGTTGGTCACAATAGCAGATCATGCTGAAATTTTTGAGGAACAACATTGAAAATAGGGGAGGGAGGGGGAGTTGTTTAACCTTTGAGATGTGTGATTTTATGGGATGTTTACTAAGAAAGAGTGTTTTCCTGGTCAAGTGTCTCAACATTTTCGCAACTGGTTGTAGCTGTATTGGCATACATTGCGGTTATTTTTTGGCTCACCTTTGTTCAAAGATAAATACTTATCGGCTAAAGTTTGTTATCACTTTGAAAGTGCTAGGATCGTTAAATTTCTTAGGCCGTGATTTAGTGTCTAAAGTCTGCGGTGTGCCAGACTTGTGAGAAAGTGTTTCCCATCGCGGATAAAGGCGTCTTAGATCCGAGTCTTAAAATGCCGTAGTCTACAATCCCACTGCAGTGAAATCACGAATTCTTGCAACAATTTTTAGCTCCTTAGTTAGTTCTGTAGTTGAGTAGTAGTGTGTCTCAGTGGAGCTGGGATAAACCTCTGTTGTTTTGTAAATAGCGTTCGATTTGGCACATCCAACAGATATTCTGCAGCATGGTTGCTGTTTTGTAAATCTCACGGATGCTAGTAAATTCTTACGTTCTTCTAAGCAAGGAATGAGATAATTTAATACTCTAAGGATTTACAAAACAGATTTATGCTTTAGGCTTTTTAAATACCTTTTTGCGTCAAGTGGGAGTCGTGTTCAGCCTATCTATTTTTATACTACTTTATAAAACGCCCGGAAGTAATCGGAAACTGCCGAAAATATGATTGACGGCAGGGAAAAAGGCAACCGTTAGTGGTGATTTGAATTTCAGATTCCGCATGTCATTGAAAAGCGCAGTAAAGGTAAAAATTTGAATGTTTTGTGAATAAATTGACTTACCCTGCTGCTGTGCTGTATTCTTTGTTGTTTGCTCGCTCCTCGGGTCGAATTAAAGCGATTTCGGCGAGTTATCGCTATTTGGGTGTTCCACTGCTAAGACTGAAAGACAAGGCAGAACACTGATTTCCGGAGTGCCCGCCGCTCCAAGCGAATAAATCCACGGAAAATAACCCTGCTACCACAAATCTTCCATAGAATCAAAGCCGCAGTTATGCTCAAATTCCCTGTCAGTTCACTCGCTACACAATTCTCTCAAAAACGCGTTCGCTGCGTAACATTTGTTTCGACTCAGCTTCGTTTCGGAAATTCGAAATACCTTCGTCCAAACCGTCTTGAAATATTCACCCACAGGCGGCCCAAGCTCATAGTTTATAGTCACGTCCCATGGTTTATCTGATGGCGAGCTTGAACCGCCTGTGGGTGAATACCCATGTCCAAGACAGTTTGGACGAGTGTATATGTATAGGTAATAGGACTACATGCTCTCCAATTTAGAAATAATTGGGTGAAAAAAATTCCAGAGACTGCCAAAATTGGACGAGGCAGTAGGCTAAGTCCAATTTTGACTTCTGCGTAAAATTGAGAAAGTACAGCGCCGAGTTCTCCAACGGGTATGTCTTCCAAGGCTCTTTGTTCTTTGCGTGCTAAACGCCACTCGTTAAATACATTGAGTGATGTTGATGTGCTTGTTTTGGTTACCTTCCTTTTTGGCGTTTTAATCTGTCTCCGCTATCTCAGGAAACCTGCTATCTTCTTGCCGGTTCCCTGCAGGCTGTTCGTCCGCAAAAACCTCGTCAAATAAATCGCTTGAAACAAAAATCTCGCTCGTCATTTCGCGAAACACTTGCTGTACGGCTGAGTCTGCTGTACCATGTGCACGGCTACCCGCTGACTGGTTAAAATTTCATCTCTATTGTTTTTCTTGAGTTTTAATTGGCTGAAAGAAACTACCCAATTTCTGAGTAATTGGATAGTTTTCAGCTTTCTTAAGAAACGTCCATACGAAAACTATCCAAGTTATTCTTTAATTTGGGCAGTTTGAAAAATATGAAAAAAATACAGTACCATAGGCAGTCCGGGCCATAACCATTTCTGGATATCTTATGACGTCATCAATAATGGCGATAGGGTACCTGATGGAAAAACTCCATTCATCAACCTTTCTGAACACCTAGCGTTTTAGTTCCTCGTTCTTATCCCATGAGACTGTGCGTGACTATAAAGGGACATCAAAGGGCCACGACAAACAAGAGAAAGCCGGATGGCGTCCTTTGCATTGTGGCGAAGAAACATGTGCTTGAAGTCGATATAACGCTTGCTTGTCGAAGGCCGTTTTGAAGGAGTCGGCCGTTGAACAACTGAAAATTTCAGGTTTGTAATATTTTTTTTGGTCTTTGAAAAAATTATTGCCAGAAACTAGAGTAAATTTGCTTCACTTTTGTCAAAACAGAAGTCGAGTGCACGATTCTTTTGTTCGAGTGCACGGCCGCTGAATGTGTGAAACACGGCCGCTGTCTGTGTCATTTAAGCGCCATGCGTTTGGTTCGCAGTTGGGTGTATTATCAGTTAAACTCATTCTTTGTTTGTCATTTCAGTTCATTGATAAACATATCTGGCTGAGCGATTCAATTTTATATTCCTAGATAAAGAAAATCTTGCAGCTGGAATAAGCAGTCTTAGTCGGCTTACTGTACTTTGCTTACTGTACTTTGCGAAACGAAATGGAACGGAACGAAATGGAACGAAACGAAATGGAACGAAACGAAATGGGACGAAACGAAATAGAACGAAACGAAATGGGAAATCTGTACTTTGCGAAATGAGAAATCTGTACTTTGCGAAATGGGAAATCTGTACTTTGCGAAATGGGAAATCTGTACCTTCACCACAATTAGACAGGAAATGTCATAGCATTGAAAACCACTCGTCTTATGTTTAATTTAACAATTACAGTCTTTATTATTTTAGAAATGGGGTGTTCGTATATGTAACAGAAAGAAAAATATGTTTAATAATACGAAATCCGACAGTTGCCGGACTGTTTAGCTTGTTTAGCGACAATGCGTGACATTTCCGGTTGAACTATCGATTTTATCGCAAACATCAAGTGACACGTTGAATAAATAAAAGACGTTAGGATTACGTGGAAATTTTCTTTCATGGAACACGGCAAGTCTTTGCATGTATGGCTCACCAATCTATATTAAATTCATTTACCATTTAGTAAAGAGTGTTGCAAGAAGTCAAATATCTTCGCGGTTTGACAAAATACAGATTTGTATTGTTTACGAAAACTGACCCGCTTGGTTCGGACATAGATTTGTAAATTTCCATGTCGTAGACTTGGAATTAATTTCCTTTCGCAAAGTGGATACCTCATTTCGCAAAGTACAGATTTCCCATCAGTTCGCAAAGTACAGATTTCCCATTTCGCAAAGTACAGATTTCAACTGCGACTCAGAGGAAGAGTGACAGCTATCCCACAATGCATTGCAATTGAAAGTATATTATCGAAATTTTTGTGACGTCATCATTATGTTCAGAGGCTCGATCAAGCACTGTAAACATGGCGTCCTTTGTGGCGGTACATGGCGAATGCGCTGTTGCTTTCCAAAATTCACCGCTGTTATATGTCTATTGTGTTTCCAACGAGGATTTCCCTGTGTTCACTTGGTTTGCCTTGCATTGACCTTGTTTGCCGTGAAGTACATGTAAGTTTCGTTAATAAAATAGCGCAAAGAAGGATTGCACTGGTTACTGTAAAGAATCGAATGGTCGCATTCGAATGGAAGATGTATTTTCTCGCGTGAGCAGTCCTGTGTTGATTTCTCTGCGAACTTGTTGTGACTTGAAGGTAAGTTAAAAGTATAGTTATGAAATAAAGCTATTGTTTCGGTGGAAATGTTTTCGAATTTTAGGTTTTTGTTTGTCTTCTCATCGATGTGCAATGTGTGATATAGCGAAAGTATTCATAGTGAAAGCTTTGTTATCCTAAAGCTTATCTCTCCGTTTTTCATTTTATCTAGTTCACAGATCCGAGAGAGCAAGATAGCCCGCAATATGAATGCGCTCTTCTTTGGGATTTCGATATCGTCCCAGCTCCAACAGCAGCAGTAATCCGTCCAAGAGAAATCACGAGTGATGAAGAACGTTTCGAGACTCTGCCGCCTGTAGACCTCGAAGTTAAAAAGAGCAATTTATTACCGTCAAATTGTGTCCTTGAAACTGTGTAATTTACGCAGGGTTTGGTATCCAGTAATATCCGACTCAGATTCACTGAAGGAATCAATATAGTAAAAATGGGTGGATGGGAAAAAGATGACCATAACAATAGATACAATTCTTACATTGCCATGTAACAAGAGATAATAACAACGAGTATGAAGTTATTAGGGGCGGACCATTAGAAATCCCGGAAGGGGGGGGGGGGGGGGGGGGGAAAAAAAAATTCCAGTGCAGGAATTTTGTTTTCAGTCAAAGTTGGCTGCAGGAATTTTTTTTCCCAAGTGGAAGGTCTGCACGAATTTTTTTTCTAAACAACTTTTTTTTTAAATTATGTATTTAAAGCTTTGGACAGGTTTTAATTACAGATATTGGTCTTTTGGAGTCATAATCATCGCAAGAATAGAGCATCGCAAATAAACTGAGCTATTAAAGGGAAAAAAAAACTCATTCCGTTACATTTAATGTGCCGTTTTCTTTATTTTAGAATTAAAAATCAGGAAACATGTACCATAACCTAGCCATGTTGCCTTCCTCAATAAAGAATGATGTCCTCACTGATGGGACAAATAGATGGATTTGGTTGCAAACAAATACGATATGGGAAATTTTCTGCAACTGCTTTCTGCGTTATGGTGGGTGTTTTCAAAGCGTTATGGGTTTTCCAGTTTCTCCTGATTTATTCATATTACATGTACCATAGAAGAAAATTCCTCAGAGCACAGGAAATGGCTCAAGAAAATCTCACGTAATCTTAAGAATTTTTATGCAACCGGGCCCAGACACTTTTATTAATATGGTGGTATTAACAGAACGTTTAGAATTGTAATGGATTAATAAAAGAGAACCTACTGTATGCCCACTGGTTCTTGCAATGATATATATGCATGCAGAAAAAATAACAATCCCACCTCGAGAGGTTCTTTCAAAGCGCGAAGTAAACACAGTGGGACATAATAAATCCTTGGGGGGTTGAAGGCTGCCCCTTATTGCACCTCACCAGGCCTGTTCCGACTTGTTGTCTTTCCCACAGCCCATCATAATAATACCAAATGTTGTTGATGTTGACTGCACCACGATAGTGCCCACTTGGCTTCCAAAATGTCAAGCCACCAAAGGTGTATCTGAATGACAAATAGAATAACCCTTTTTCAAATTTTATTTCCTTTAAAGTTTATAGTTCTATTAAAGTTCCAACAATGGCAACAAAAACAACCGAAATTTATAGTTCTAATTGATAATTCAAACCTTCTGTGTCTGAGATGGACTTGATCTGGAAGCTGGCTCACGTCATAGATCACCCCTTGCCGCGCTAACACATCAACAGACACAAACAGAAAAGGGGGCTCTCCATTAACAAAGTTTCTATCTGAACAACGTCTTTTGCCATTGCAGTAAGCTTGTGGAATTTGACTAAAGTAAAAGAAAGCAATACCAACAAGTATAAAGTCATTATAGTATAAAGTCATGGCGTATACATATATCATTCTTTACAGTAAACGGGCAAAAGATCATGTTTTTGGTTCTCACATAAATTGGCCAGTGAGTGGATCTTGAGTTGTTGTAAGTCCCCAGTAGAAGTCTGTCCCTGGAGTAGGTGGGGAAGGTAGAGCACGTGCACAGGTTGTTTGCACAGGTTGGTTCATCCAATCATTTATAGCTGTCTGTAGAAAAGCAGGTGGTGGAACACCATTTGCACTGAAAGGATTTTAAAGAAAAATAACACACATTGAAATACATTCAACATTTTGCATCTACCAGCTTACCGTTTGTATGAAGGGTAAATATTATAAACTTTAACTCATCTTTCTATAATTTAATTAAATAAGCATAAAACTAACAGCCCTACTAAAATAGTTACCTTAGAGTAATTCGTTTTGATTGTATATCCAAGCGCGGCATAGGGCAGTGAGGTGATGAACAATCACTTTGGACACAAGACTGAAGGGAAGCTCCAACTCGTGACACAAGAGGTCTTCTTCATTTTCCCCAAACATCGACAACAGCTTGGTTTACAAAGTCGAACCGCCCAGGAAACTGCTGAAGCCAGCAAAATTTTCCATCACCAAACTTTCCTTGGTCAAATAAGGTGAACACATTGCTCAGTGTGCCAGTATAAGGTTCTGAAGATTGGCCTAGCTCTTGTCTAAAAGTGGTACTTTTCTTCCAGAATGAGTATGTGATCACCAGAAAGTTGTCAATTGGACATGTGTTTATCATTGTTCTTGGGCCAAGCATTGGCAGTAATACTGTCCCACCCCAAGGAGGAACTTTAAAACCACACACATTGATGGGAGTTTGAACAGACAAAGGTGGGAGGGTTAACTCCACTGTCCTAGTGCATGTAACTGACGTTTTTGTTGGATTGGGTGTCTGGTAGAAATGTCTTTTGATAGCATCAACCTTCTTCTGTTTGGTGAAACCCTTCTTTGCTAACTCGGCATCACTAAGCCCAGCATTCTTTAAATAAAGGTCTAACTGGGAAACATAGAGCTTTTCCAAAGTGTTGGTGGATATGTGTTGCTCCCAGTCAATCTCGGTAAATGTCTTTGCCTTTTCTGTTGCTTTTGCACTGGCATTTAATTTTTTCGACACTTCAGACTTTACTTTCATTCCAAGCCTTCTACGGATTTCACTAACCACCACTTTTTCTAAATCCTTACCAGTATAGGTCGCAACAAAGTCATCAACTTTAGCCAAAGCTTTCCCCAGAGTGTCATTACTGTCTTTAACTTTAGCAGACACAGATTCATCTGATGCCTTCTCCAATTCCACATCCAAAGTTGGAGTACCACACAACACAAGCAATTCTTCCAGTTGCCTCCTGGGATTGTAGTCATCTCTTTCTCTTGAATAGGCATCCATCACATTCTCTTTTATCAGCCCATTTGCCTCTTCAAGCTCGCCACTTAGGATCTGTTCAGGAGTAGCATAGTGGAAACCATCACTTCTTGAATAATCTGGAACAGGTGGTGGAACACGTTGCAGAGGAATACCACGCCAACCATTCTGTAGAAGCTCCTGGTTTTCTACTGCTTTATGGAAAATGCACTGTTCTCCCTCAGTCATAATGCAACCATTTCGTATTCCTTCAAATCCATTATTGTAGAGGAAGTAGTGTTGGTCAAAAAATCTCATGAGAAACTTAAAGTACCCTCTTCCAGCACATTTTTCCAAAACAGCAGCTGATGAAGCATGTGCACACTTAAGCATAAACTCTTCATCGAAGAAGAATTTTCGTTCATTGTCATACCATGGCACTCTTGCATGGATTGAAGTACCCATGCAGCTCTTTCCATTGCACCTCTTTTTTACAGCTTCTGCACAACTTTTTGCTGCAATTTCCACTTTCTCCCTCTGAACATCTTCAATAAGATCATTAGACAATTCAGAAATGCTCTCTGTGTCCATATTCTCAAACACTGTCTTGCTGTACTTTAAAGGTATGGCTCTTCCATCACCCAGACTTTCATTTAATGATCGCATAACTTTCTCTGCTATATGCATTGAAGAATCATTTGGTGCATAGTGAAAGCGGGCTTGAAAATCAAGGGAATTTATTAAGAAGTACTCAGCCATCCGCACCTGAGTCATTCGTTCATGACTGGAAACTCCTGGCCCAGCATCTGTTGTCTGAATATCAATTGGTCTAGTGGAAATAGCAGAGTACATTAGTTCAGTACTATATAAAATATAGGTAAATGCTCTTCACTAAAAAAGTGATTGAAAAAGTATCTCAGACAGATAGTTTTTTTTTCAGTACTAGGCATGCTTTGACTAAAAAAGATATTGTTTGATGTACTTCAAAATGTTGTGATGGTTAAAAATGTACTGACCAAAGTAATCAGTCCTGAAAAAGAATGAGACACATACAATGCTGTCCATACATACATGTATAAATACTTAAATAATAATAATATGATGCACCTGTATGGTGGTATATTTAATACATGTATACTGCTGGAGGTAAAGTGTTCTCAAACTAATTGCCAGTAAAAAGGGCTCTACCTGTGATTTAAAATGCCTTTGCTCTCCAAAAAGAAGCGTACACTGCAAGCTTTTCTGCATGCTACATCAAAGTCACATTGAATATTCCAGTCACCTTCTGAAAGTTTTGATTCTAACAGAAAAATTAAAAAAAAAATTGCTTTGTAATTATATTGAAATTCATTCATGTATAGGTACTCTCATTTGAAGGTTTCAAGAAAATATCTGTACTTTGTAAATCTACACAACAATGAAACCCTTTTTAATACTTTAAGGGAAATGATGCTTGATGTTATCACATTTAAGAGAGTTTGATCACAAATAAGAAAACACTGAGGGAGAGTATGCAGAGGTTTTTTTGCAGTGCTTTGGTTTAAAAATCATCATATGAATTGAATGTTCATCACATGTATTTTAACTCTGTGACTGTGGCTTACCAAGTTTGCGAAGCACTAATTCCACTTCCTTTATGTCATCAAGAAGTGTTTTCACATCAGCATCACTCCCAACAGGCAGAAGCAAGGCAGTGACTTCAGCTATTCTTTGAAGTAATACACCAATCCTGAGCTGTTCACGAACAAGATGGTCACCACCTTCAGACACTCGCATGTAATCTTCAGGCACAGTCATGAGTTGGAACTGCATCAGAGAATCACGTAGACAAATGATGTAAGGAATCAAATTGTCTGGAATTTCTTTCAAGCCAACATCATTTCCTTCTTTTCCACCACATTCATGCTCTTCCCGAAAAGCAAGCCTCACAGCTACCATATCATTAGCCCAGTTAGTTGCAGAGCTTGGGTATATTTTCTTTGGCTTGCAAGTGACAGAGACAGTCACATCAGTTGGAACAAATGACTTACGGTTGTTGTGCTCTACATCCTTCATGTCCTTCACCATAAGAATAACACCAGGTGATACGTATCCAACTGGATCTGGGTAGTCTGATGACGGCAGCATAGGAGGATGCTCCCCTTTGTTTCCAAGCTGAACAGGTGCATGAAGAAGCCTTGAAAACCCTTCGGATGTACCACAGCGTACGTAAGCTTTATCATCCATCGCACGTCTACACACATATGATTTCATGTTTGGATTTTCAAATGCAAACCTTGTATAATTCTTGATGTGTGCTCTGTTGTAATGCACATTGATGTGCCTGGAGTGCAAATTTTTTTGTGGTTTCATGTAGCTCCACAAGTTCCTTCCCCTGTGCTGCTTTGCTTGCCGATACCTCTTGTTCCTGCATCTTCCCCATGAACGACAGGTTTCCTTGCTCTTTATGAGTCGTTTTCCAACTTTCTTTAGGTACTTGTTAGCTATTTGTCGCATTTCTTTCCCTTGAATTCTCCCTTCATGCTCAACATAACCAGTGCCTTCATCTCCCCACCTGCAAAGAATATGACTTAGAATAGTAAAAAGGACTTAAGAAACTGAAATATCAAGTTCAGTCACAAAACTAGCTTTTTTTCTTTCACAACTTCTCCATTGAAGAATGCCGAACACTTTAATAGACACGTTTGAAAGGGGCCAGGGGGGATACACCTATGTTTTTAGTGTCTGTTTATTAAATAGGGAAATTCTTGCACCAATGATTCACTCTTCTTTTCAAGCTGGTCGTATACACCTGTATCACATTTATGTATTTTGAGAGCATGAATATAAGAATTCAATGTACAATACCTTCGGCAGTGTGCTTTGGCTTGCTCATCCAGTACATCATATATTGCCTTTTCTGCTCCACGGTCGATCCTGTATTTCCCATGTCCTTTGCCTTTTTGCCTTCTTAGGGACCATTTCCATTTTTGAAACAGGCTTCTTGAAACCCTTTTCTTTGCTTTAACTTCATTTTTCTTGAGAAAGTCAACCCTGCTCTTCTTGTTGCTAATTTCAAACTCTCTAATGTCAACTTCTGCTTCATCTAGTCTACTCCGTTTTCTCTCAAGGACTTGTTCAGCAATCTCCACATCCTTCTCAAGCCGGCAAAGTGTTTTTTGCAGATGACATTCTGCTTTCTCATCGAAGAGAGCTTTCTTTTCTTCAATTACTGCCAAGAAATCTTGGATATCTGCCTGAGCCCTGGCAACAACTGTCTCATCCAGACCGAACACAGTTCTAAGAGTTCTCCCTGAAAAGATTGAACTGTTGAAAGGAGATTGAAGAGATGAGTTACCGCTAAGTACGAAATCGTGGATGACAATGCTCTTTCATCCCTTTTGCTTATTGTGCTCGCAAGGACATCATCCAAACAATGGCATATTGATAGGTTATCCAGTGGTCGTTCGAGAAGCAATATGTAATGATCGTCAGCACAGTCAATAATTACTACTGGAAGTCCACTCTTTGACAACACCAATTCCCTAAACTGCTTACGAGTATATTTCCTGTCTGCTTCTTGAACAGTCGGTATCTTCGAGGTGTAGTGATCAAATGCCACATGAAGATGACAGTATCCAAATGTCAACAGCTCATCGAGAACGCATGAAAGCGACTCGAGTCTAATTTTATTCGACGAACTCACGGATTTTCCGATTTTCTCCTGAAGGGATAAACGCGTTTGCTCTGCTGTCTTGTTGCAAAGAGAAACTTTTACATATTTAAGCCCAACTGATTGAATAAAATCCTGTCGAATGGTCCCTCCACGACTTACACGTGTTGAATTTTCCGCCATTTTCTCTATGAAGACGTTGCACACTGGACAGCGGTTTCACAAAAAATGAATCGTTTGGGGGCTGGAAACCAGTCATCCAACAAACATGGCGGAAAATATGGCGGAAGAACATGTGTGCGAAAGCAGCGACGTGCCTGTTACTGAAGATTCCCCATTCCTTACGTTTCTTAAAAAACTATCATTACAAACATTTTACCACAATTTCGTAGAGAGAGGCATTAGTGGTGTGGAGCATCTCGAAGATGTGGCGGAAAGTGATGCAGATGAATTTAAATTTCTATCGAAGTTCCAATTCAGGAGACTTCTCAGGGAATACAGCTTCCACAAAAAACAAGTCAAGGATGCTGAAAAGCACACTGTTGCTAACGGGGCCGCTTTTTACCGCACATCCCATCAGTCCTCAGTAGTTACTCTTCCAAAAGCATTCCGGAACTTTGTTCAAACACGTGATGGAATGGGAAATGTAGTTGTTAAAACAGATGCCTTAAAAATCCGTGGCACGAAAACCCACAGAATCCGACCCAAAGCATTTCGAATTCGTTTATTCTGCAGATGGCTTCAGAACGAATGAAGTTTTCTAGTAGCCTCCGCGACTGCGAGATGTGGAGTCGAAGAGAAAGGGGGAAAAGGGTAAAGTTGCTGCTGGCCACATCCAAGTCCCCAGTAATTGACAGCTGGACCCCATATTACAAGAGAATGAGCGTTTATGGAAAGCTCCTAGAGCTAAAGCAGAAATTTCCCACTGCAGAGCCCATGGTTGATCAAGAGGTCCAAGAAGTCTCACTCAATATGTATGAAATCTTATGCAGATTTCTTGATGGTTTAAATGACATTAAGGATTTTGCAACACCAAATGTTGAACTGTGTAAGAGTTTCATTATTCACAAGTCAGTTAAAGAAGGTAAGATTTCCTATGACTTTTTATGGTTTAATCACCTTCTCTGCCACCCAAGTGTATGGAATACTAGGCAAACTCAGTAGATCTTTTATTTTCAACCAGACCTAATTATGTATAAAATGTTGCAAAAAACATACCATTTCTATTTTAATAACCACTTATTATACATTTCTACTGTATTTGATTATTTTATACTTAATGAAATGATTTAATTTGTTTATTTATTTGTTATTTTTATTAACAGAGCACAAAGAACCAAATGCTTTCTACATTGGCCAACAGCCTCTCCTGGGAGAGGCTGAAGAGTTTATTTCAGCGAAGGTTAGCCAATGTTCCAGGATTGTAGAAGCTTGCCGTTCTAGACATGGAAGTACTGTTGCCTACACAAAAATGGCAAGGAGAAAAACCAAACGTCAAAAGGTGTGCCATGATGACAATGCCCCTGACGTCTTGGAAATCAACTGAGCCATTAAATAATTATGTCTTTACTGATTTATTAAAATCCAAGGTTATGTTTATATTTGAAATGAGAGTCTGGATACCTATAAAAAAGGAGGTTAGATATATAATAAATGAATTTTAAGCAGTATCCAGACAAAAAAAGCAAAGTTAGTGTGCCACTTTAGAGTACAGTTTAATATATAAAGATAAATCTATATTTTATTTCAATTTTAATTATTTAATTGAATGTATATTTGATTTTTATAAATTTTAATATTTGAAATATTTGAATACATAGTTGGATACATTTTTTTTTATAAAATGAAAGAGATCAGATACCCCAGGGATTTTTCACAGTCCACCCTTAATGAATTTCAAGCATCATTAAGAGAAGGTATTATACCTGCTTACAGTGTTACGTGCATAGGGGATATCTTTCGCTATCTATCTTTCGACAAGCTTTATAGCAAACAAGATGGATCGGAATCCACCAATCACAGCCCACTGGCGTGACCTTTTGAACTTGTGGCTCATTTGCATAGAAGTGACATGAAAACAACATCGGCATGTATCGGTTGTGATTGGCTGATTTCAAACAGCATGTCGAAAGATGATGTCAAATGATGATTGCCGAATGATGTCGAAAGATAGCCGCTATGTACGTAACACTGAAAACGGGTGTAATGTTGTATGGGTGGCTGTAGTTCCTAAAGTGTTGTATTGTTATTGTTTAAAAATTTCAGGAAAAAAAAAAATTGCGATGTTCATAAACTGCCTCAAGTACAGTCTCATGCATGAAGGGAAACTTCTAGTTTTCTTTATTGGTTCAGATTAAATTTTATTGACTGGTCGGTTTCAAAATGTCAGTGCCAGTATTAAACATGTTCTTGTTTCATCTTCGGGTATTGTGTCATGTTATGTTGTGTTACCAATCTAGTGAATTATAAAACTGATAAGCTTTGTATATTATTAAACAACTGAATGAAGACAGAGCAAAAAAGTAATAAAATTGGTTATATTTATTTTATTGTAATACTTGGCTATGGATACATAGTTGGAGAGAAAAATCAAATGCCCCAGGGATTTATAATTGTCCACCCATATTTCAAGCAGCATAGAGATTATTTTTGCTATGTTTATGACGTAAATTGGTCTTGACTTGGAAGGAAGATAGTCAACAATTTACTCTTTTACTGGTATTAAAAATAACTTGAATTGAAATTGTATCCTGTATTTAAATCAGGAAGAAAACAAAACATTACTACATGTACACTTGCAATGTGGTATTTTTTTTAAAATCGGTCAAAGTGCAAGCTGAAGTCACTTTGAATTACCTTACCTTGCTTGCACGAATTTTTTTTGGGTGGTGAACTGCTTGCAGGAATTTTTTTTTGGTAATTGTCACCCCCCATCCCGGGATTTCTAATGGTCCGCCCCTTACATGACCATGCAAGAATAATCTATTGCCAGTGGCCTTCTAAGTTCCCATTGGAGCACCAAAAATCCTTTTTCACATTCACTCATTGCTTAGAGTGATCTAGGAGGGGGTTCTCTAAAATATCTATACGGGTATGTGCCGCCCAAATGGATCGGGATTTTGATGATGGGGTATCCATATTTGAGACGTTTCCTAGAACAGAGTATAATATTTTGACTGCATGAATAATTCGAATTATCAGAAGAGATTTTAAATTAGAGAATTTGATTTTACAGCAAGGGGCCCAAAAGTGTGACCACTTTTAATTAATTTGCATTGTTTCAGCATCCACTCTATCCAATCAGAAGCTGAGGATAGCATATCCCCGGCTTTTGATTGGATGGTTGGCTTACATGAAAGAATGCAAATTAATTAAATGTGATTACTTTTTTGGGCTGCAAAACAAAAATATGTTTGTTACATCTATCTATGCAGGTCACAATTCACAAACATGCAGGTCACAATTCACAAACTGTGCACAACAGGCTATCTTTAATTAATTACCAATTGCATAGTTGTATGTTATTGCATCACAATGTATCTTATTGTGTGGTCTGCATGGGAAAAATGATCAAAATGAAAAGATATCAGGTCTTGGAAGTGAATAGAAGTGAATATTGACAGAGACACAAAGCACCAATGTTAATGCACCAATGGTTAGAGGGCAAAAAGCTTGTACACTGGACATATTGTTTTGTTTGGAGTTAAACAGCAAAAGATACAGTATACACGCCAAGTCTGAGTAGCCAATGAGTCTGTGTAAAGGACTATTTGTCGCTTCGCAACTCGGCAATTTCTACAGCTTCTGGAAACATGCGTGATAATAATTATTCAATAAAAAAAAATATCACAGAGGGCTGCTTTTACTGTGGTGTTTTGTTTTAAAAAAATATTTTTTTAAAAGATATTGAAATGTTTACTTTTGAAAGCTTCAGATGTACATATATAGCTGACATGTATTATCCCAAAACTAATACCCAGGGGATACTATTGGAACATAAGGTAATATTGGTAAACAAATTCTGTCCAGTGTTGTCACTGGACATATGGTCTTACTATATTGTTTTGTATTTGTGAATAAAAGCCTCAAGTTTGAACTTTGTAAAATGGAGTTTATTTGACTATTACATTTGATTGCAGAGGTAATTTAATCACAAATATTATTTCATCTGTACTTTTACACTGGTGTTACAGCGGAACTATTCCAAGGCCACTGAAGGAAAAAATATTTTCTTGGGTTTGCCTTAAATGTTCGAAGGACATTTAGCGCTAATCTAGGATTAATTACTATGACAACTCATATGTTCTGTTCATAGTTAATCCAAGATTAGTGCTAATCAGGCTTTGAACAACTTAGCTCTGGTGATGCTTCAAATAATTTATCAGTTTCTATATGACAGTTGTGCAAAAATAAAATTAATATAATTAAGTTAAAGGGATGGTTTCACAGTTCGGTGCATGTGGACAGATTAAAATGCTTAATTCACTTTCTTACCAATTTTATTGGTTAAAAAACCACTCACATTTACTTCAATTATCACATAGTATAATTAGATCAAACAAAGCGAAGGATGACCAAAATTCACAGAAAATTGTAACGGATTACCCCAACAAGGTCAAAACTGAATAAAACTCGACCCGAAGGATTTATTCTATGCTTTGGTAGCTTTCATGGTGCACATGGGTATGTATAACCATGAGCTGACTGACCACGGCATTTACAAGGGGAAATTTCCCGCCAGAGTTACTGTTATCTACTCACTTCCGATTGGTCTAAACAATGAAATTAAATGGGTTATGTCATTGCTTGCACATGTGCTGCCCAGCCACTCAGCGCGATTAGCTTTTGCTATTTCTGAGTGGCTGTGCTCTGTTCCTTTCACAATTATTTCCTTTTAATGATTATACACTTTTGTATAAGAGCACAATAAAGATTGTTGTTGTTGTTGTTGCACTTTTCTGTTTTGGCAATTTTTGTTCTATATACTCAAGACACAAACTGTATATCATGGTGATGAGAAATGATCAAAGGATTGAATTCTGTTTGAAGTTTATGGTTTGTAATAATCCCTCTCTCACAATAATTGTGAGAGAGGGATTATTACAAACCATAAACTTCAAACAGAATTCAATCCTTTGATCATTTCTCATCACCATGATATATTAATTCCCCTTTGTAACAAACATCCTGAGAGTGACCAGCATCAAATTTCTCCTCAGGCAAAAATGAAGGTCACAAGAATGTAGAAAATGCTCATCAAAGACCAAATTAACAGTTTTGCTCTATAACAAATTCTCCCAACTAGGAAAATTCTAAGTTGAACTGTAGCTTTTATGGTAATCACAACACCAAGGGAACAAACATTTACTGTCATGGTTCCCCATTGGGCAAATCAAAGCTAGCAAATCATGTCTGAAAACAAAAAGGAACACACAATTGATGTATAAACATCAGAAAAATAACCTTGTAACTTGGGCTAGTTGAACTGCCTACAGAAGCATTTAAGTTTATCACAGAGAAATCTAATGGTTTTATGACACGGCTCCTGTCCTCTCTTAATCGCTTTTCTGCTAGTTTATGCGGGGTTGAGCCGCATAAACGACGTGACATCGCTTGGAAGAAGACGCCTCCTCCATTATTAGTCTGAGAAACAAATTTTGAAAACCTCAATGAGATATTAAAAATACTCCTAAACAAGGAGCCCGATGGGCTTCGAAACTGGCTCGTTTGGCCTCAGTTTCCACCCGGTTTTCCCTTTAGAGTTTTATATTAGCAAGCCACAATATACAATCTAGAATCTATCAATATGCACAGTCCAGTCCCAACCATTTTATTGTTAAGAGGGGGGGGGGGGGGGGGGGGGGGGAGAGGGGTGGGCAAATACTAAAAACAAATTCCTGCACAGCAAAACTAATGAAAAAAAATAATGCACAGCGAGCGAAAGGAAAAAAAAGGTATGGAGCAATCCCGAAAAAAATTCTTGCACAACAGCAAGACGGAAAAAAATTCATGATCAGAAAAATTGCGCAACACCGCCACGTGCCCCCACCCCCCACCCCACAACCCCCTTTAGTAGGCTACAGTTTCAGGTCTATATTTTTTTCTCTGATCGGCTCGGTATTGTTAGAAAAAACATAAGTTTAGAACTTTGTATATTTTTTTCGCTTTAAAATCCTTGAAACCACCTTCTACAAGGAATCAGGATTGTTTAAACACAGGCATTTTGGAGAATCGGTGATGGGGTTTCGAATAAATTAACAATATCAACACGATCGATCAAATAGCGTGACATGAATACGAGATGTGTGGAATTTGAACGTGACTGCACGGAGTAATGCTTGAGATTTGTTTACTCAGCAGTTCTGTGACGTGCCGAGACGTGTTATATTCAACGATTTATTCGATCTATTAAACTCGACTGTTTGACAATTGATTTGGTTAGAAAAATTCAACTCGCTTTCCATTTACCAGAAATAGATCACATCCGAAAATCACAGAGATGTAATTTTTAACAATTCCGTCGAAATTAGAACGGTAAATATTTGAATTATAGTTGCTGACATCACTGATTACGCCATTTCTGAAAACCGGAAGTAAACTAGGTACGGTGTTGGCCGCAGCAAAAGCGATTCCCGGGGCAGGTGACACGACAGAAACAAGGAGCCCGATGGGCTTCGAAACTGGCTCGTTTGGTCTCAGATTCCACCCGGTTTTCATTTTAGAGTTTTATATTAGCAAGCCACAATATACAATCTAGAATCTATCAATATGCACAGTCCAGTCCACATTTACATTCCACAGCCCGCTTCAAGCACTCCTTAGGGACGTACCATTTTATTGTTTAAGGGGGGGGTGGGGGGGGGGGGGGGGGGAGGGTTGGGCAATTACTAAAAACAAATTCCTGCACAGCAAAAGTAAAGAAAAAAAAATAATGCACAGCGAGCGAAAGAAAAAAAGGTATGGAGCAATCCCGAAAAAAATTCTTGCACAACATCAAGACGGAAAAAAATTCAAGATCAGAAAAATTGCCCAACACCGCCACCTGCCCCCCCCCCCCCCCCCCCCCCCCCCCCACACACCCCCCACCCCACACTCCCCTTAGTAGGCTACAGTTTCAGGTCTATATTTTTTTCTCTGATCGGCTTGGTACTGTTAGAAAAAACATAAGTTTAGAACTTTGTATATTTTTTTCGCTTTAAAATCCTTGAAACCACCTACTACAAGGAATCAGGATTGTTTAAACACAGGCATTTTGGAGAATCGGTGATGGGGTTTCGAATAAATTAACAATATCAACACGATCGATCAAATAGCGTGACATGAATACGAGATGTGTGGAATTTGAACGTGACTGCACGGAGTAATGCTTGAGATTTGTTTACACAGCAGTTCTGTGACGTGCCGGGACGTGTTATATTCGACTGTTTGACAATTGATTTGGTTAGAAAAATTCAACCCGCTTTCCTTTTACCAAAAATAGATCACATCCGAAAATCACAGAGATTTAATTTTTAACAATTCCGTCGAAATTAGAACGGTAAATATTTGAATTATAGTTGCTGACATCACTGATTACGCCATTTCTGAAAACCGGAAGTAAACTAGGTACGGTGTTGGCCGCAGCAAAAGCGATTCCCGGGGCAGGTGACACGACAGAAAACAAGGAGCCCGATAGGCTTCGAAACTGGCTCGTTTGGCCTCAGTTTCCACCCGGTTTTCACTTTAGAGTTTTATATTAGCAAGCCACAATATACAATCTAGAATCTATCAATATGCACAGTCCAGTCCACATTTACATTCCACAGCCCGCTTCAAGCACTCCTTAGGGACGGACCATTTTACTGTTAAGAGGGGGGGGGGCAAATACTAAAAACAAGAAGAGAACAGAACAGAAGAAAAAAAATAATGCACAGCGAGCGAAAGGAAAAAAAAGGTATGGAGCACTCCCGAAAAAAATTCTTGAACAACATCAAGACGGAAAAAAAATTCATGATCAGAAAAATTGCCCAACACCGCCACCTGCCGCCACCCCCCACCCCACACCCCCCTTTAGTAGGCTACAGTTTCAGGTCTATATTTTTTTCTCTGACCGGCTCGGTATTGTTAGAAAAGACATAAGTTTAGAACTTTGTATATTTTTTTCGCTTTAAAATCCTTGAAACCACCTACTACAAGGAATCCCAATTAATTTCACTTCTTTCGGATTTTTGCCTTTCATGAATGTTTATTTCGTGAAGTTGAAGGAACAGAACAGCCAACTGAAAATTCACCGCCGTCGGAGAAGATGTAAACAATGCACGTGTCTTGCGAGTTTCGCTGGTGCTAGTGAATGTTTCTCGGGCGAACCTTAAAGCGATCACTTTTTCATTTAATTTTCTTTTCTGTGTTTCGGATACAGAGGAATAAAAACTAGATATATTTTCGTGTGTCTGATTGCGAGATGTTTTATGGAATCTCTGCGTTTAATATGCGTTACTGGAAAGGTTTCAAATTACTTTTGACATTATGCAAATTGCAACATTTTTACCTCAACTGAAATAATATATTTCAAAGGGATAAATTTGTTTCTCTCCTCCTAAATTATCACTTCTGTCGTTAACTTTGATTAAATTTATAAGTTTCATCAAAAATTTATTATGATTATGACGGAAATAGTTCCAGCAAAACGAAAAGTTCTGAAAGTTGTTTTGACCCCGGATCCGGACCACGCAAAATAAACTGAAAGAACGATAAATATTTGAACTATAGTTGCTTAATTATTGGTTATACTCTTCGCTATACTACTTATGAAAACACGCAAAATCACACACGATAGCGATATACAAAGGATATCAATCGCAAAGCAAAGCCATTTCCCTTAAATGATCGTGACTTCCTCCTAGACGTCTCCTAAAACGAAAAAAAAATGTGGAAAACATATGGTTGTAGTTTGAAACTCACAACGGCTGCAGACAAGCGCTTACCTTGCAGAATATCTAACCAAAATTTGTCAAAGTGAAGCGATCGATGAATGTCACAGCAGATGCATCAAACTAACCATCGATGTCTCACAAATCCAACAGCCGAGTCTTGTTACAGTATCGTTTTGTTTTACAACAGCAAACGAACGATATCGCTTGCTTTTATAACGATCAACGAAAGTATAAAGCAACTCGTTTGTATAAACTCTTGCACCATCAATCGAGCAGAGGAAGGTCTGGAACGAGTCACGCACCCCTCCCCGCAACAAGATCTTCCTTTTGCGTGATAAACATGCGCACGCGTAAGAAACATTTGTCATATATTTTAATGTATCATAACAAAAGCAGCAATTTTTCTAAAGCAACAAGACAATGAGAACCCGCATGATCCCAAGAATTATCTCTTACACTTAATACGCATCTATGTACATCACGTTTCTATTTCAAATTGCTTTTATAAGAAAACGCTACCACAAGTAAGCCACCGATTCGTCTTTGCCTAATATAAGGTTGACTTGAAGGTAAACGTTACTGTAGTGTGAGTGTGGGTTGGGGTTCGCGGCGTTACGGCGTGACCGCATGACGCTGCCGTGACGTCGATTTGATGACATCACAGGTTAAGTCATTTCTGGAAACCGGAAGTAAACTAGGTACGGCGTTGGCCGCAGCAAAAGCGATTCCCGGGGCAGGTGACACGGCAGAAAAAAAAAAAAAAGGGTATTTTTAGAACTGACTCGTCGCAGAGCGACGAGCCAGTTAAAAAAAAAAAAGGGTATTTTAAGAACTGACTCGTCGCAGAGCGACGAGCCAGTTAAAAAGGGTATTTTAAGGTTTTTTTAAGGTTGTTATTAACAAGCTTAAACCTGATTTTCAAGTTGCACCTAAAAAAGTATTTATTAAGAATTAATAACAACCTTAAAAAAACATAAAACAGTCTATAAACAAATTGTGAGCATTTCTTAGCATTTAAAAGGAATTATCATATCTACCTCCCCCTACCCCCCCCCCCCCCCCCCCCCCCCCCCCGCCCCCAAACAATGTTGTACATACTCAAAAAGTGTCCTTGGTCTCTGAGCAACCCTTCTAAAGCAACATTGAACGGAGGAGGGAGAGGAGGGCTTCGATAAATGTGATTTTTGACAGGATATTACACTAAAGGTTGTCTTGCGCGCGGAAACACTACTGTCTCAACGAGTTCTGTCCGAGATTGTCTATGATTTTGGATTACTATAACTCCGCGATAAAAAATGGGATCCAAATAATTTTTTCGGAAGACATTGTACATGTTTAATCACTTTGTGAAAAAGCGTAAAAAAGCGAAATCCAGCAGTTAGAGCTAATCAATTATGTGTATTCGTGCGCGACAACTGTACATCGCGCATTGCGTGACAACATCAGCGTTATATCGCAGTTCTAAAAATACTTAGTGCGTGAAAGCACAGAGCCTTTTAAAATGCCTAAATAACTAACATCTATACGGTTTACAGCGAAGTCAAGTTTGATTTCATACGGTTCACAAAGACTGAGAATGAAAATTTAACGGTTCACAACGGTTCACGCAATATATTAAATAATTAATATCATACATATTTTTTTAATTATGTGAACCGTGTGAACCGTGTGAACCGTAGCCGAACGAGGTTGTTTATAAATTCCTTTTCCTATGGTATACAGTTCGCCTTGTGAACCGACTGAAAACTGACATAATATCCTCATATTCAACTTGTTAAACTGTGGTAGCGGGAGGATGTATTATAAGCTCAGAAAAGCATTTGCCACATGCGGGAATTTCCCTTTGCCTCGCGCGTGGGGTCCAAAAATTGTCTTTTAGATGACATCACTGATTTCGGAAAACCGGAAGTAAACAAGGTACGGTGTTGGCCGCAGCAAAATCGATTCCCGGGGCAGGTGACACGACAGAAAAAAAAAAAAAGGGTATTTTAAGAACTGACTCGTCGCAGAGCGACGAGCCAGTTAAAAAAAAAAGGGTATTTTAAGAACTGACTCGACGCAGAGCGACGAGCCAGTTAAAAAAGGGTATTTTAAGAACTGACTCGTCTCAGAGCGACGAGCCAGTTAATTATCTTCTCTACCTCCCCCTACCCCTCACAAAACAATGTTGTACATACTCAAAAAGTGTCCCTGGTCTCTGAGCAACCCTTCTAAAGCAACATTGAACGGAGGAGGGAGAGGAGGGCTTCGATAAATGTGATTTTTGACAGGATATTACACTAAAGGTTGTCTTGCGCGCGGAAACACTACTGTCTCAACGAGTTCTGTCCGAGATTGTCTATGATTTTGGATTACTATAACTCCGCGATAAAAAATGGGATCCAAATAATTTTTTCGGAAGACATTGTACATGTTTAATCACTTTGTGAAAAAGCGTAAAAAAGCGAAATCCAGCAGTTAGAGCTAATCAATTATGTGTATTCGTGCGCGACAACTGTACATCGCGCATTGCGTGACAACATCAGCGTTATATCGCAGTTCTAAAAATACTTAGTGCGTGAAAGCACAGAGCCTTTTAAAATGCCTAAATAACTAACATCTATACGGTTTACAGCGAAGTCAAGTTTGATTTCATACGGTTCACAAAGACTGAGAATGAAAATTTAACGGTTCACAACGGTTCACGCAATATATTAAATAATTAATATCATACATATTTTTTTAATTATGTGAACCGTGTGAACCGTGTGAACCGTAGCCGAACGAGGTTGTTTATAAATTCCTTTTCCTATGGTATACAGTTCGCCTTGTGAACCGACTGAAAACTGACATAATATCCTCATATTCAACTAGTTAAACTGTGGTAGCGGGAGGATGTATTATAAGCTCAGAAAAGCATTTGCCACATGCGGGAATTTCCCTTTGCCTCGCGCGTGGGGTCCAAAAATTGTCTTTTAGATGACATCACTGATTTCGGAAAACCGGAAGTAAACAAGGTACGGTGTTGGCCGCAGCAAAATCGATTCCCGGGGCAGGTGACACGACAGAAAAAAAAAAAAAGGGTATTTTAAGAACTGACTCGTCGCAGAGCGACGAGCCAGTTAAAAAAAAAAAGGGTATTTTAAGAACTGACTCGTCGCAGAGCGACGAGCCAGTTAAAAAAGGGTATTTTAAGAACTGACTCGTCTCAGAGCGACGAGCCAGTTAATTATCTTCTCTACCTCCCCCTACCCCTCACAAAACAATGTTGTACATACTCAAAAAGTGTCCCTGGTCTCTGAGCAACCCTTCTAAAGCAACATTGAACGGAGGAGGGAGAGGAGGGCTTCGATAAATGTGATTTTTGACAGGATATTACACTAACGGTTGTCTTGCGCGCGGAAACACTACTGTCTCAACGAGTTCTGTCCGAGATTGTCTATGATTTTGGATTACTATAAATCCGCGATAAAAAATGGGATCCAAATAATTTTTTCGGAAGACATTGTACATGTTTAATACTTTGTGATAAAGCGTAAAAAAAGCGAAATCCAGCAATTAGAGCTAATCAATTATGAGGTGTATTCGTGCGCGACAACTGTACATCACGCATTGCGTGACAATAATATCAGCGTTATATCGCAGTTCTAAAAATACTTAGTGCGTGAAAGCACAGAGCCTTTTAAAATGCCAAAATAACTAACATCTATACGGTTTACAGCGAAGTCAAGTTTGATTTCAGACGGTTCACAAAGACTGAGAATGAAAATTTAACGGTTCACAACGCTTCACGCAATATATTAAATAATTAATATCATACATATTTTTTTAATTATGTGAACCGTGTGAACCGTAGCCGAACGAGGTTGTTTACAAATTCCTTTTCCTATGGTATACAGTTCGCCTTGTGAACCGACTGAAAACTGACATAATATCCTCATATTCAACTAGTTCAACTGTGGTAGCGGGAGGATGTATTATAAGATCAGAAAAGCATTTGCCACATGCGGGAATTTCCCTTTGCCTCGCGCGTGGGGTCCAAAAATTGTCTTTTAGATGACATCACTGATTTCGGAAAACCGGAAGTAAACTAGGAACGGTGTTGGCCGCAGCAAAATCGATTCCCGGGGCAGGTGACACGACAGAAAAAAAAAAAAAAGGGTATTTTAAGAACTGACTCGTCGCAGAGCGACGAGCCAGTTAAAAAAAAAAGGGTATTTTAAGAACTGACTCGTCGCAGAGCGACGAGCCAGTTAACAAGGAGCCCGATGGGCTTCGAAACTGGCTCGTTTGGCCTCAGTTTCCACCCGGTTTTCAGTTTAGAGTTTTATATTAGCAAGCCACAATATACAATCTAGAATCTATCAATATGCACAGTCTAGTCCACATTTACATTCCACAGCCCGCTTCAAGCACTCCTTAGGGACGGACCATTTTATTGTTAAGAGGGGGGGGGGGGGGGGGAGGGGTGGGCAAATACTAAAAACAAATTCCTGCACAGCAAAAGTAAAGAAAAAAATAATAATGCACAGCGAGCGAAAGGAAAAAAAAGGTATGGAGCAATCCCGAAAAAAATTCTTGCACAACATCAAGACGGAAAAAAAAATTCATGATCAGAAAAATTGCCCAACACCGCCACCTGCCCCCACCCGCCACCCCACAACCCCCTTTAGTCGGCTACAGTTTCAGGTCTATTTTTTTTCTCTGATAGGCTCGGTATTGTTAGAAAAAACATAAGTTTAGAACTTTGGATATTTTTTTCGCTTTAAAATCCTTGAAACCACCTAGGTATGGAGCAATCCCGAAAAAAATTCTTGCACAACATCAAGACGGAAAAAAAATTCATGATGAGAAAAATTGCCCAACACCGCCACCTGCCCCCACCCCCCACCCCCCACCCCCTTTAGTAGGCTACAGTTTCAGGTCTATATTTTTTCTCTGATCGGCTCGGTACTGTTAGAAAAAACATAAGTTTAGAACTTTGTATATTTTTTTCGCTTTAAAATCCTTGAAACCACCTACTACAAGGAATCAGGATTGTTTAAACACAGGCATTTTGGAGAATCGGTGATGGGGCAATTACCAAAAAAAAATTCCTGCACAGCAAAAGTAAAGAAAAAAAGGAATGCACAGCAAGCTAAAGGAAAAAGGGTATGGAACAATCCCGAAAAAAAAATTATTGTACAACATCAAGACGAAACAAAAAATCATTATCAGAAAAATTGCCCAACACGCTCGCTACCACCCCCCCCCCCCCCCCCCCCCCCCCCCCCCCTCCCCGCCGACAAATATAAAATTGTCCATCCCTTTGCAGGCTACAATTATTTCAAGTCTATATTTTTTCTCTGATCGGCTCTGTACTGTTAGCAAAAACATAAGTTTAGAACTTTGTATATTTTTTTCGCTTTAAAATCCTTGAAACCACCTACTACAAGGAATCCCAATTAATTTCACTTCTTTCGGATTTTTGCCTTTCATGAATTTTTATTTCGTGAAGTTGAAGGAACAGAACAGCCAACTGAAAATTCACCGCCGTCGGAGAAGATGTAAACAATGCACGTGTCTTGCGAGTTTCGCTGGTGCTAGTGAATGTTTCTCGGGCGAACCTTAAAGCGATCACTTTTTCATTTAATTTTCTTTTCTGTGTTTCGGATACAGAGGAATAAAAATAGGTCCGCAATGCGTACATGAGTGAGCTTACGATGAAAATTTGCACGGAAATATCTGGAGACGGAATTTGTGATGTCGAAAATGTTACTGTCAAAGATATTAAGGCGGGACTTAACCTAAATTTGAATGAAATTTGATGAGGTTTTAAGAAGGGATAGGAGTAAGAAAATGATTTTTGGAACACCAACAGACAGTCGATACCCACGTAAGAGCACCCCAGGTTGCTAGTGGACTAACTTGGTATCCGTCTATTAATTATTAACTACAAATTCTAATTTTAAAACTTCACTAAATCTTCAATATTTCTTATTTCTCTTAATTTTACCAATCCTTCTAGAAAAACTATCTCCTCCCAAACACACCCAAAAATCACCCAAAAATTCACAAAACACCCCACAACATAGCTTTACGGGATGAGCATAGGGTTTTTAGATTGCTTGAAACGTGAACGAGATATTTCCATTAAAACCATGTCAAGTGGCGGAAAAGTGGCGTTTAGGTTAAGTCCTGCCTTAAGCTTAATGAGAAATACACCATAGGCTGTCTGCCTCTGATTTTTCATAAAAACTATTTAACAATATAATGTGGTATTGTCACAGGTATGGAAGCACAACTTAAAAAATGGTTCATTGACTGTATAACCGGTGCAAGTGTTCCAAGTCCAAGAGATGTGATAAAAACACATCTCCACCAAGCACCATTGTGGCTTGCAACTTAACGTGTCAAGAGCTTCTGTATTGGAAAAGTATCTTGGTTTGTCGAGGATGATTTTTAGATCCTTCGTTAATTTGGTATCGTTTTTGTCACGCTATGTAATGTCACTACAAGGACCGAGTTATCATCATTGTCATCATCAAAGTTATCATATTAGCAAATTTCTGAAAAAAAAATGTAAATCATATACAGCAGTCCCTCTGTTAAGGTGGCTCGATGGTGTTTTTTTCTGTGCCGACCACTCTTTTTCAATCACGTATTTGGATATCTTATTCAGTATTTACCTAAATACTCATGGCACACACTTACTGAGGAAAAATTGAAGTTTCCATTTCAGTTGTATTTTTTGCGATCGAAGCGTCCTTGGCAACGATACGTTGCTAGGCGTAGTTTTACTTGTGAGGCCGCCGTCGGCCTGTATGAGAAATTTTGGTAACTCGCTCTTGGGGACTGAAAGAGTACCACAATGCACACATTTTAGCCAAGTTTGGTTAACTTCTGTGAGAGGATTTTTGAATGGCGCGAGTTTACTTATTTTAGGGTTAAATTTGGTAAAATATCAAAGTTTGTTGTATTTCACCCCAAACTGAGAGATCGAGGACCTAATGCCGATTTCAACTTTACTCATTCATAAGAACAACTATTGTACCTTATTTGTTTGGCTCTTTTGGCGGATTGACGGTTTTGGATTTTTCCCTGTGCCGAGTTATAATAATCGAAATTTACGATGTTTTTGCAACAAACGAGCAGAGAATCTTATGACCTCGCTTATTTTAAAAATCTGAGATAGAATTTCCCAAGAATAAGCGAACTATAAATTTGGACCTTCTTTTACTTAGTCTCCAAATTTCGTGTTGGTTGAAATGCTGTGAGACTTGTACGCTGAACGTCGAGTTGGTAACATGCGCGCTAGTATTTTCAGAGATTTCTTGTTCTCCGAGATGTTTACAATTCATGATCTATTCTGCATATTTCATTGTTCTGAAATGACACCTGCACGCGAATTCCAGTCTAGCACGGGCGGAACCAAAACGCTTGATTAACTTCCGAAGACCTGCCGATTATGGTAATTCATCAGTCCTGGCAATGTGTTCATGAAATAACAGGTGAGCTGTTGAACATCAACGTTAAACACGTAATTGACCTAAAAATAGCAAGAGCATGCCGCAAACAGAAAACATAAATTTTTACTCACTGTCAAGGCAGCAATTATTTCCCTTATTAAAAGACGTGAAAAACGCTACAATAAGCGTGTCTAACAGAAGAGTTTATTACCATAATCGGCAGGTCTTCGGAAGTTAATCAAGCGTTTTGGTTCCGCCCGTGCTAGACTGGAATTCGCGTGCAGGTGTCATTTCAGAACAATGAAATATGCAGAATAGATCATGAATTGTAAACATCTCGGAGAACAAGAAATCTCTGAAAATACTAGCGCGCATGTTACCAACTCGACGTTCAGCGTACAAGTCTCACAGCATTTCAACCAACACGAAATTTGGAGACTAAGTAAAAGAAGGTCCAAATTTATAGTTCGCTTATTCTTGGGAAATTCTATCTCAGATTTTTAAAATAAGCGAGGTCATAAGATTCTCTGCTCGTTTGTTGCAAAAACATCGTAAATTTCGATTATTATAACTCGGCACAGGGAAAAATCCAAAACCGTCAATCCGCCAAAAGAGCCAAACAAATAAGGTACAATAGTTGTTCTTATGAATGAGTAAAGTTGAAATCGGCATTAGGTCCTCGATCTCTCAGTTTGGGGTGAAATACAACAAACTTTGATATTTTACCAAATTTAACCCTAAAATAAGTAAACTCGCGCCATTCAAAAATCCTCTCACAGAAGTTAACCAAACTTGGCTAAAATGTGTGCATTGTGGTACTCTTTCAGTCCCCAAGAGCGAGTTACCAAAATTTCTCATACAGGCCGACGGCGGCCTCACAAGTAAAACTACGCCTAGCAACGTATCGTTGCCAAGGACGCTTCGATCGCAAAAAATACAACTGAAATGGAAACTTCAATTTTTCCCTAGTAAGTGTGTGCCATGAGTATTTAGGTAAATACTGAATAAGATATCCAAATACGTGATTGAAAAAGAGTGGTCGGCACAGAAAAAAACACCATCGAGCCACCTTAAGCTGAAACCCTCAGGACCTTGAGAAGCATTTCCAGTAAAGGACTGGTGAATACATATTTTGGGTTTTTGAGAAATGACCACTTAATAGAGGAAGTACTGTAACTGTGAACATGAACAAAATTCTAGATCTACCGCACATGGATTTACACAAGGATAGGTGCCTATTTGAAATAGGTGTTTATTTGAAACAGTGTCTGACAAACAAACGTGGTCGGGTTTCACATGTAAGGAGTGGTAAAACCCCATACTGACAGTAAAGATTGACACCATTTTACTCAAGGCAGGCAATGTTATCTTTTAATCAAAATATATAAATTTAAAGATCAATTTAATAAAACTTTTACGCTTGTAGCTATTGTTTCAGAGGTCTGAAACAATAACTACACTTGTAAATTACAGCTGTAAAAGTTTTATGAAATTGAGCCCTGGTTGGTGCTTATAGCATGTAGCTGTTTGCATACAGTATTAGCATTGCCAACAATAACAGTAAAACATTAACATTTATTCTCAAGTTTTTTTGGAATGTAGGTAGCTGTAACAAGTATAGTTAACTTACATTTTAAACTTAGTAACATCAACGTTTTCAAACAATAACTTTTCAACGTTTTAGTGTAACTGCACTTTACCCAGATTTGTGTCTCTAAAGACATTATTTGTTCTCCGAAGAGAATTCATCGTTTCCCGAAGGAAATATTTTGTTCCCAGAAGGGAATTATATGACCCTGAGACAGGGTTATGGATTGCCAGATGTTGTACATGGAGCAATTCGCAATGCTGGACTGCACAAGTCACTCGGCGGCCATCACAGCTGTCTTTAAAACTACATCTCGGTGATTTAGGGAACCTTTTGTTGGCGAAGATTTTGTCTACACCTTCAAAACATCTGAAAAACTCTTTACGTGAAAACAATAGACATATTGCTTGAATGCTGTGCCTGATTACTCGTGCAATATAACACGAAAACATCGTAAATTTCGAGTCTCTTATCTCTCTTTCTCCAACGGCGAAAAAACGTGGTTGCTTCCACGTTCCGTGTTTTTGATATCGAAAATACGTCGTTCGTTATCCGGGATGATCCGGGATCAGTTCGCAGCACTTCGTGTTCAACCTCGCTCATATTCGCGTATTCGTGCTCTCATCGTTCGTACGGAAATAAACAATATCTGTTCGAGACCAGGCGCCGTGATACCGAAGACAACCCGAAGATTGGACTACCACGGACTTACGGACACTTCCCATGACATAGAGTGAGATTACACTTCATGTAAGCTCACTCAAAAACTAGATATATTTTCGTGTGTCTGATTGCGAGATGTTTTATGGAATCTCTGCGTTTAATATGCGTTACTGGAAAGGTTTCAAATTACTTTTGACATTATGCAAATTGCAACATTTTTACCTCAACTGAAATAATATATTTCAAAGGGATAAATTTGTTTCTCTCCTCCTAAATTATCACTTCTGTCGTTAACTTTGATTAAATTTATAAGTTTCATCAAAAATTTATTATGATTATGACGGAAATAGTTCCAGCAAAACGAAAAGTTCTGAAAGTTGTTTTGACCCCGGATCCGGACCACGCAAAATAAACTGAAAGACTTAGAACGGTAAATATTTGAACTATAGTTGCTTAATTATTGGTTATACTCTTCGCTATACTACTTATGAAAACACGCAAAATCACACACGGTAGCGATATACAAAGGATATCAATCACAAAGCAAAGCCATTTCCCTTAAATGATCGTGACTTACTCCTAGACGTCTCCTAAAACGAAAAAAAATATGGAAAACATATGGTTGTAGTTTGAAACTCACAACGGCTGCAGACAAGCGCTTACCTTGCAGAATATCTAACCAAAATTTGTCAAAGTGAAGCGATCGATGAATGTCACAGCAGATGCATCAAACTAACCATCAATGTCTCACAAATCCAACAGCCGAGTCTTGTTACAGTATCGTTTTGTTTTACAACAGCAAACGAACGATATCGCTTGCTTTTATAACGATCAACGAAAGTATAAAGCAACTCGTTTGTATAAACTCTTGCACCATCAATCGAGCAGAGGAAGGTCTGGAACGAGTCACGCACCCCTCCCCCCAACAAGATCTTCCTTTTGCGTGATAAACATGCGCACGCGTAAGAAACATTTGTCATATATTTTAATGTATCATAACAAAAGCAGCAATTTTTCTAAAGCAACAAGACAATGAGAACCCGCATGTTCCCAAGAATTATCTCTTACACGTAATACGCATCTATGTACATCACGTTTCTATTTCAAATTGCTTTTATAAGAAAACGCTACCACAAGTAAGCCACTGATTCGTCTTTGCCTAATATAAGGTGGACTTGAAGGTAAAGGTTACTGTAGTGTGGGTTAGGGTTCGCGGCGTTACGGCGTGACCGCGTGACGCTGCCGTGACGTCGTTTTGATGACATCACAGGTACGTCATTTCTGGAAACCGGAAGTAAACTAGGTACGGCGTTGGCCGCAGCAAAAGCGATTCCCGGGGCAGGTGACACGACAGAAACAAGGAGCCCGATGGGCTTCGAAACTGGCTCGTTTGGCCTCAGTTTCCACCCGGTTTTCACTTTAGAGTTTTATATTAGCAAGCCACAATATACAATCTAGAATCTATCAATATGCACAGTCCAGTCCACATTTACATTCCACAGCCCGCTTCAAGCACTCCTTAGGGACGGACCATTTTATTGTTAAGAGGGGGGGGGGGGGGGGGGGGGGGGGGTTGGGTAATTACTAAAAACAAATTCCTGCACAGCAAAAGTAAAGAAAAAATAATAATGCACAGCGAGCGAAAGGAAAAAAAGGTATGGAGCAATCCTGAAAAAAATTCTTGCACAACATCAAGACGGAAAAAAAATTCATGATCAGAAAAATAGCCCAACACCGCCACCTGCCCCCACCCCCCACCCCACACCCCCTTTAGTAGGCTACAGTTTCAGGTCTATATTTTTTTCTCTGATCGGCTCGGTACTGTTAGAAAAAAAAAAATTTAGAACTTTGTATATTTTTTTCGCTTTGAAATCCTTGAAACCACCTACTACAAGGAATCAGGATTGTTTAAACACATTGGCATTTTGGAGAATCGGTGATGGGGCAATTACCAAAAAAAAAATTCCTGCACAGCAAAAGTAAAGAAAAAAATTCCTGCACAGCAAAAGTAAAGAAAAAAAGGAATGCACAGCAAGCTAAAGGAAAAAGGGTATGGAACAATCCCGAAAAAAAAATTATTGTACAACATCAAGACGGAACAAAAAGTCATTATCAGAAAAATTGCCCAACACGCTCGCTACCCCCCCTCCCCGCCGACAAATATAAAATTGTCCATCCCTTTGCAGGCTACAATTATTTCAAGTCTATATTTTTTCTCTGATCGGCTCTGTACTGTTAGCAAAAACATAAGAGCGTGTCCACGAGAGGACCAGGCAGGGGTGACACATGCCATCTCACCGATTTCACTGAAACTTGGCCAGATTGAAGGATCTACCTAATAACTCAAAAAGCCGAAACGGTTTGAAAATTGCAATTTTCCGGGGGGAGTTACACCACCCCCCTTACTTTTTTACATGGATTCCTTAAAAAACTACACTAAATAAGGGTAAAAGTAGGGAGCTCTTAAACTTGCATAATTCATCCAATTCAAATGTAGTTGCACACCAGTATCAATACGTATTTCCTGAGTTATGTGCGGGAGTTTCATGTAATTTAATTGATTACCTGTCAATCAATGTAAGTTAATAATTACCTATGTAAAATGGCATAGCAAAATATGGTGATTTTGAGGCCAAATATCTCAAGTGGCCAAGTCCCCCCCAAATAGATACCGATATCACGGTTCAGTTCCACCTTTGGCCTGTACGAATTATTAAAAAAAAATTTGGGACCTGCTATTTTCTGTTCGCAGGTCGAGCTCAAACCCTGCACATCTTGCACAAGATTTTAGTTTAATGACTAACGTCGTAAAAGTTCCTGTACAAACCGAAATCGCAGATAAGCCACAATCCCAATTTGGAAGCTCAAATTTTGAAAAATAAAATAAAGACAATAATTGTTTGAAGTTTGAAGTTCCAGTGAAATTCTAGTTACATAAAAACAAGGACAAACAAAACACTGATACAGCGGTTGCGAACTTTCATATGCATTAAGTCTTTAGATAACAAAATTTCGCTTGTCATACCTTCTTTTCTTTTGAGTTCACTATTCCTAAACTTAAGATGCTCTCTTGGTACTAATTTGTCAAGATTATCACTTCTAAACACTCCATGACATTGAAATTCCCAGGCGATTGAAAACGACACGAACAAGTGCTTAGTAGCCAAGCTTTGAAATGTGGAGAAGAGTCTGGGCATCACAACACATAAAATACTGTCGATTATCAGGTCGATTATATTGCCGCAGCAAAAGGAATACTTGGGAGCGAATTAAAGTGTCTCCCTCACTCAATCGTTTGATGTGTTGATCTAGTAACTCTCGGGTAGATGACTTAATAATAGTTGTGTAAGTTTTCGCTAAACTTAGTAGCAGTTGACGAACTATGTGGCTGAAAGGTGAACGGGTGAAACGTGACATCAGTGGGTAACGTTTTAAAACAGATGTCACCTCAAAATCAACATTTGCAGCCCTTGCAATGCTAAAAATAGAATAATTTCTGCTGGACTATTTAAATAAACATCGGAGCGACCAATTATATATACTTGCACTTTACAAGTCGGACTTCCGTTTAGTTGTTTACTTCCTGAATCACGATCCGCCGTCTATCAGTACATGTATCAGTCTTCGATCTATATTGCATGCCGTAAAACTTTAACTTCTTTTCATATATTTACTTTGTAGCTTCCTCGCCTTGCCCACTCAGAAAACCTGTATAAGGGGGTGTTTACATGGGAAAACTCGCACCGGCGCGAGTTTCATACCGGGATGACTTCGTGATTTCGTATCGCGTTTACATGATGACTGGGTCATTTCATACCATGTTTACATGAAAACTGAATCAAGCGGTTTCATTGGACTTTCCAAAATCAGTTTCCCATTTTTCTCCAAGAGACTTCCGGATGTGCTCCCACAAAAGAACTTTGTCAGAATGCCATTCTATACCTTCGCCAAGTTTTTGACGTTTATAATTTCGTACTGCTAGAAGCAACGCATCAGTTTTTTCATCATCCCACGTCCAACGTGTTGAAGCTGACGAAGCCATCTTGCGTGAGCTAGTATCGTCTATGTAAATGCAGACTTCAGAGGAAAGTTTTCAAATAAACCCAAAATATCGGCAAAGTCATATTTCTAGTACCTGCAAACCGATTTCACACCGAAACGAGTGGTCGTTTCACGTTTACATGATACCGTTGCGAAATCTCGTACCGGAGTGAAATTCTCGCCCCGGTGCGACAACCGGGGTGAACTCACGCCGGGGCGACTCGCGCCGGCATGACATTTTGTGGTGGTATCATGTAAACAAATGTAGAGCCATAAGAGGGAACCGGAGTGAACTCGCCCCGGCGCGAAAGTCGCCCCGGTGTCATGTAAACACCCCCTAAGATGCATTTTGGGTGAACTGATGTGCGTGTTAACGGTTTTGAGCAACCAACCGGGTCGACACTGTGTTGCGTGACTCCTTGTTTGCCAACGGACCGCCAAAGAGTTCCCGCGCATTAAAAACTATTTTCAAGTTACTGCATTTTCCGAAACGAGCTGCATGAACAGATGCTCATTACCTAAATTAAACTAAATTTCGGAAGTAATGATAGATTGGTTACTGTGTTGGTTTCCTTTTCTGAACGTAACACATACCAATGTCCGTTATACATAATTTCAGCCTCCGCGATAAAGTAAACAAATCACACTGTTGTTTGCATTGACATTTCTCCACTACATGAGTGCTCTCTTTCGAAAATTCAATTGAACCGTTCACCTTCTGTGGAAAATAAAAAAGATCCACTGCACAGCTTAACAAAAGTGTCAACTAATTCACGGATTCTGGCCATTGTTTATTAAAATAACTCCGGCTTATATAATCATCAGTAATTGATTCTTTGGTTTGATAAGTGTCAACGGAGGTAATCAGTTTCCCGACCTTTTGTTGAAGTTGTTGTTGTTGTTAATTTGTTTTTCAAACTCCTGTTCCCATTTTCCAAAGTACGTTTTCACGTAGTCAAATTCCTCTGGTATTTTAATACAACAAGTTCTCCAATGAATAAATTTGTAACGCCTCGTTCACTGAAATCTGACCAGCCTAAAC
This sequence comes from Dendrophyllia cribrosa, assembly GCA_024195265.1. Classification (NCBI taxonomy): domain Eukaryota; kingdom Metazoa; phylum Cnidaria; class Anthozoa; order Scleractinia; family Dendrophylliidae; genus Dendrophyllia; species Dendrophyllia cribrosa. The sequence goes on from JAJLRJ010000006.1 coordinate 31,651,545, forward strand.
CGCCTGCGTCACGCTCGTCGTGGTATGTAAGCTAGGGGACCTTAAAAACATGCCTTCTGCAGAGGAAGGATGGGCCCTCAAAAAGGTCAGAAGTGCAGTAACCTTTTCCGAAAATGTGAGAAACTATTTACGGGAGGTGTTCATGCTGGGGGAAGAGACAGGTCAGAAGGCTAACCCGGGAGATGTACACTGTAGCAACCCGCATGAAGAGGTTGCGGGACAGTAACGGGAAAAAGAGATTCCAGAAAAACGAGTGGCTGACCACTGCGCAGATTTCCCGCTATTTCAGCAGGCTATCAACCCTCAATAAAAGTGGTAGACTGCTTCGTGGTTTTCTGAGTGAGCAAGGCGAGGAAGCCACAATTCAGCTATATAGAGGTGTTTAACGTTTTACGATACGTGACTTAGATAGACGTGGGCTCGCGGTTTTCTGGAAGTAAGCAGATCAAAACACCACCTCGCAGTTTTCGATGCCATATTGAAATGTATGCACGACAGCCAAGTCCTCACACAAATCACTGTGAGCTACAAATCACTTCATTTTGTCGGGCTACGCCCCCCTCTGGTGCTAGCTTCTAGTACCACTTTGTGAATAATTTTGGCGGAGAAAATTCGCGCATATATATTTTAAATCATCTACCTGAAAGCCAGTAGAAAAATAATAAGTGGGTAGTAGACTCCAAGTTTGTTAGTATTGTAAATGGCGAAAAAGAGTATTGTGATTTTTGTTAAGCCTATTTACTTATTTTTCTCAGTATTGTAAGTGTTGTTAGTGTATTAATACTGTTAGCATAGTTAATATTGTGAGTTTTGTAATGTACTGTTAATCCTATTTAACTATATTATTAGCATTGCAAATAATTATAAGTATTATTAGAAAGGTTAGTATTGTAAGTTGTGTTTTACCAAATAATGATAGAAAAATATATATTAAAAATAGTCAGTAGATCAAGATATGAAACAATTGGGTCAGGGAGACCCCCGTTTATTTGCTCCCAAGTTGTCTTTTAGCTGCGACTGTTATCACCTTCACGGCAATACTTATCCATTGGATTATCGAACTCCTCCTCTGCATGTAGTTTGTTTCCAAACATCCCGATAGAACGTGGTATCCCTAGAAAGTAGATACGTGTGTGTTGTGATGCCCAGACTTCTCTCCACATTTCAAAGCTTGGCTACTAAGCACTCGTTCGTATCGTTTTCAATCGCCAAAGAATTTCAATGTCATGGAGTGTTTAGAAGTGATAATCTTGACAAATTAGTACCAAGAGAGCATCTTAAGTTTAAGAATAGTGAACTCAAAAGAAAAGAAGGTATGACAAGCGAAATTTTGTTATCTAAAGACTTAATGCATATGAAAGTTCGCAACCGCTGTATCAGTGTTTTGAAACCGTACTTCTTTGTCCTTGTTTTTATGTAACTAGAACTTCACTGGAACTTCAAACTTTACTGTCTTTCTTTTATTTTTCAAAATTTGAGCTTCCAAATTAGGGTTGTGACTTATCTGCGATTTCGGTTTGTACAGGAACTTTTACGACGTTAGTCATTAAACTAAAATCTTGTGCAAGATATGCAGGGTTTGAGCTCGACCTGCGAACAGAAAATAGCAGGTCCCAAATTTTTTTTTAATAATTCGTACAGGCCAAAGGTGGAACTGAACCGTGATATCGGTATCTATTTGGGGGGGACTTGGCCACTTGAGATATTTGGCCTCAAAATCACCATATTTTGCTATGCCATTTTACATAGGTAATTATTAACTTACATTGATTGACAGGTAAACAATTAAATTTCATGAAACTCCCGCACATAACTCAGGATATACGTATTTATACTGGTGTGCAACCACTATTGAATTGGATGAATTATGCAAGTTTAAGAGCTCCCTACTTTTACCCTTATTTAGTGTAGTTTTTAAAGGAATCCATGTAAAAAAGTAAGGGGGGTGGTGTAACTCCCCCGGAAAATTGCAATTTTCAAACCGTTTCGGCTTTTTGAGTTATTGGGTAGATCCTTCAATCTGGCCAAGTTTCAGTGAAATCGGTGATATGACATGTATCACCCCTGCCTGGTCGTCTCGTGGACACGCTCATAAGTTTAGAACTTTGTATATTTTTTTCGCTTTAAAATCCTTAAAATCACCTACTACAAGGAATCCCAATTAATTTCACTTCTTTCGGATTTTTGCCTTTCATGAATTTTTATTTCGTGAAGTTGAAGGAACAGAACAGCCAACTGAAAATTCACCGCCGTCGGAGAAGATGTAAACAATGCACGTGTCTTGCGAGTTTCGCTGGCGCTAGTGAATGTTTCTCGGGCGAACCTTAAAGCGATCACTTTTTCATTTAATTTTCTTTTCTGTGTTTCGGATACAGAGGAATAAAAACTAGATATATTTTCGTGTGTCTGATTGCGAGATGTTTTATGGAATCTCTGCGTTTAATATGCGTTACTGGAAAGGTTTCAAATTACTTTTGACATTATGCAAATTGCAACATTTTTACCTCAACTGAAATAATATATTTCAAAGGGATAAATTTGTTTCTCTCCTCCTAAATTATCACTTCTGTCGTTAACTTTGATTAAATTTATAAGTTTCATCAAAAATTTATTATGATTATGACGGAAATAGTTCCAGCAAAACGAAAAGTTCTGAAAGTTGTTTTGACCCCGGATCCGGACCACGCAAAATAAACTGAAAGAACGGTAAATATTTGAACTATAGTTGCTTAAATATTGGTTATACTCTTCGCTATACTACTTATGAAAACACGCAAAATCACACACGGTAGCGATATACAAAGGATATCAATCGCAAAGCAAAGCCATTTCCCTTAAATGATCGTGACTTCCTCCTAGACGTCTCCTAAAACGAAAAAAAATGCGGAAAACATATGCTTGTAGTTTGAAACTCACAACGGCTGCAGACAAGCGCTTACCTTGCAGAATATCTAACCAAAATTTGTCAAAGTGAAGCGATCGATGAATGTCACAGCAGATGCATCAAACTAACCATCGATGTCTCACAAATCCAACAGCCGAGTCTTGTTACAGTATCGTTTTGTTTTACAACAGCAAACGAACGATATCGCTTGCTTTTATAACGATCAACGAAAGAATAAAGCAACTCGTTTGTATAAACTCTTGCACAATCAATCGAGCAGAGGAAGGTCTGGAACGAGTCACTCACCCCTCCCCCCAACAAGATCTTCCTTTTGCGTGATAAACATGCGCACGCGTAAGAAACATTTGTCATATATTTTAATGTATCATAACAAAAGCAGCAATTTTTCTAAAGCAACAAGACAATGAGAACCCGCATGTTCCCAAGAATTATCTCTTACACGTAATACGCATCTATGTACATCACGTTTCTGTTTCAAATTGCTTTTATAAGAAAACGTTACCACAAGTAAGCCACCGATTCGTCTTTGCCTAATATAAGGTTGACTTGAAGGTAAAGGTTATTGTAGTGTGGGTTGGGGTTCGCGGCGTTACGGCGTGACCGCGTGACGCTGCCGTGACGTCGTTTTGATGACATCACAGGTTACGTCATTTCTGGAAACCGGAAGTAAACTAGGTACGGCGTTGGCCGCAGCAAAAGCGATTCCCGGGGCAGGTGACACGACAGAAACAAGGAGCCCGATGGGCTTCGAAACTGGCTCGTTTGGTCTCAGATTCCACCCGGTTTTCATTTTAGAGTTTTATATTAGCAAGCCACAATATACAATCTAGAATCTATCAATATGCACAGTCCAGTCCACATTTACATTCCACAGCCCGCTTCAAGCACTCCTTAGGTACGTACCATTTTATTGTTAAGGGGGGGGGGGGAGGGTTGGGCAATTACTAAAAACAAATTCCTGCACAGCAAAAGTAAAGAAAAAAAAATAATGCACAGCGAGCGAAAGGAAAAAAGGTATGGAGCAATCCCGAAAAAAATTCTTGCACCACATCAAGACGGAAAAAAATTCAAGATCAGAAAAATTGCCCAACACCGCCACCTGCCACCACCCCCCCCCCCCCCCCCCCCCCCCCCACCCACCCCACACTCCCCTTAGTAGGCTACAGTTTCAGGTCTATATTTTTTTCTCTGATCGGCTTGGTACTGTTAGAAAAAACATAAGTTTAGAACTTTGTATATTTTTTTCGCTTTAAAATCCTTGAAACCACCTACTACAAGGAATCAGGATTGTTTAAACACAGGCATGATGGGGTTTCGAATAAATTAACAATACCAACACGATCGATCAAATAGCGTGACATGAATACGAGATGTGTGGAATTTGAACGTGACTGCACGGAGTAATGCTTGAGATTTGTTTACACAGCAGTTCTGTGACGTGCCGGGACGTGTTATATTCGACTGTTTGACAATTGATTTGGTTAGAAAAATTCAACCCGCTTTCCTTTTACCAAAAATAGATCACATCCGAAAATCACAGAGATTTAATTTTTAACAATTCCGTCGAAATTAGAACGGTAAATATTTGAATTATAGTTTCTGACATCACTGATTACGCCATTTCTGAAAACCGGAAGTAAACTAGGTACGGTGTTGGCCGCAGCAAAAGCGATTCCCGGGGCAGCTGACACGACAGAAAAAAAAAAAAAGGGTATTTTAAGAACTGACTCGTCGCAGAGCGACGAGCCAGTTAACAAGGAGCCCGATGGGCTTCGAAACTGGCTCGTTTGGCCTCAGTTTCCACCCGGTTTTCACTTTAGAGTTTTATATTAGCAAGCCACAATATACAATCTAGAGTCTATCAATATGCACAGTCCAGTCCACATTTACATTGCACAGCCCGCTTCAAGCACTCCTTAGGGACGGACCATTTTATTTTATTTTAACAAACTCACTCTAAATATGACTAAAACTGAATTTATGCTTATCGGATCTAGACAGAGGCTAAGTACTCTCACGGATTCCCCAGCACTTGCAATTAAAGATCTTCAAGTTAACCGGGTCACTACCACAAAATCACTTGGGGTGACCATTGATGACAAACTTGGCTGGAGTGACCACATCGAGAAAGTCACAAAGAAAGTCGCTTCTGGTATTGGGGCCATGAAACGAATTAGGCACCTCGTTCCTCAAGCGACCTTATACTTAATTTATCAAGCATTGATACAGCCACACTTCGACTACTGCAACATTGTTTGGGGGAACTGTGGGATAACTCTGCAGAATAAACTACAAAAGCTACAAAACAGAGCAGCCCGTGTTTTGACCTATTCAGACTATGACGTAGATGCTGGTAATCTATTAGAACTCCTAGGATGGAAAAATCTTGCTTGCCAGCAACAAATTCAAAGAGCTACGATGGTTTATAGGTCTCTACATGGGTTGGCTCCAAACTATCTAAGTTCTAAATTTGAGAAGCGAGAAATTAGTTACAACCTAAGGGACTCTGAGGATAAACTTAATGTTCCATTGCCGCGCACAAACTATTATAAAAATAGTTTCAGTTATAGTGGCGCCATGCTCTGGAACAGCCTTTCTCATAATGTAAGGAAAGCTGAGTCCCTTGGGCAATTTAAACGACTTCTCAAAGAGGAACTATAAGGCACGGCATTCGTGGAAAGCAGCTTTTTATTATTTATTAAATTCTTCATATATATAGATATTTTTTAATATTAGTTTATTGCTTTGTGTTAGTATTATAATGATTTTTAGCTGACGAATTTTTACCGTGTTTAAATAAAGATTATCTATCTATCTATCTATCTATCTATCTATCTATCTATCTATTGTTAAGAGGGGGGGGGGGGGGGTTGGGCAATTACTAAAAACAAATTCCTGCACAGCAAAAGTAAAGAAAAAAAATAATGCACAGCGAGCGAAAGGAAAAAAAGGTATGGAGCAATCCCGAAAAAAATTCTTGCACAACATCAAGACGGAAAAAAAATTCATGATCAGAAAAATTGCCCAACACCGCCACCTGCCCCCACCCCCCACCCCACACCCCCTTTAGTAGGCTACAGTTTCAGGTCTATATTTTTTTCTCTGATCGGCTCGGTACTGTTAGAAAAAACATAAATTTAGAACTTTGTATATTTTTTTCGCTTTAAAATCCTTAAAATCACCTACTACAAGGAATCCCAATTAATTTCACTTTTCGGATTTTTGCCTTTCATGAATTTTTATTTCGTGAAGTTGAAGGAACAGAACAGCCAACTGAAAATTCACCGCCGTCGGAGAAGATGTAAACAATGCACGTGTCTTGCGAGTTTCGCTGGCGCTAGTGAATGTTTCTCGGGCGAACCTTAAAGCGATCACTTTTTCATTTAATTTTCTTTTCTGTGTTTTGGATACAGAGGAATAAAAACTAGATATATTTCCGTGTGTCTGATTGCGAGATGTTTTATGGAATCTCTGCGTTTAATATGCGTTACTGGAAAGGTTTCAAATTACTTTTGACATTATGCAAATTGCAACATTTTTACCTCAACTGAAATAATATATTTCAAAGGGATAAATTTGTTTCTCTCCTCCTAAATTATCACTTCTGTCGTTAACTTTGATTAAATTTATAAGTTTCATCAAAAATTTATTATGATTATGACGGAAATAGTTCCAGCAAAACGAAAAGTTCTGAAAGTTGTTTTGACCCCGGATCCGGACCACGCAAAATAAACTGAAAGATTCGTGGCTTCAAACTTAGAACGGTAAATATTTGAACTATAGTTGCTTAATTATTGGTTATACCCTTCGCTATACTACTTATGAAAACACGCAAAATCACACACGGTAGCGATATACAAAGGATATCAATCGCAAAGCAAAGCCATTTCCCTTAAATGATCGTGACTTCCTCCTAGACGTCTCCTAAAACGAAAAAAAAATGTGGAAAACATATGGTTGTAGTTTGAAACTCACAACGGCTGCAGACAAGCGCTTACCTTGCAGAATATCTAACCAAAATTTGTCAAAGTGAAGCGATCGATGAATGTCACAGCAGATGCATCAAACTAACCATCGATGTCTCACAAATCCAACAGCCGAGGCTTGCTTTTATAACGATCAACGAAAGTATAAAGCAACTCTTGCACCATCAATCGAGCAGAGGAAGGTCTGGAACGAGTCACGCACCCCTCCCCCCAACAAGATCTTCCTTTTGCGTGATAAACATGCGCACGCGTAAGAAACATTTGTCATATATTTTAATGTATCATAACAAAAGCAGCAATTTTTCTAAAGCAACAAGACAATGAGAACCCGCATGTTCCCAAGAATTATCTCTTACACGTAATACGCATCTATGTACATCACGTTTCTATTTAAAATTGCTTTTATAAGAAAACGCTACCACAAGTAAGCCACCGATTCGTCTTTGCCTAATATAAGGTTGACTTGAAGGTAAAGGTTACTGTAGTGTGGGTTGGGGTTCGCGGCGTTTCGGCGTGACGGCGTGACGCTGCCGTGACGTTGTTTTGGTGACATCACAGGTTACGTCATTGAATCGTCGCAGAGCGACGAGCCAGTTAACAAGTAGCTGATGTGTATAAAGCAATCCAGAAGTTTTTTAAAAACATGTAGATTGAACATATAAAAAAATATCCTTAATGAAAACCGCCTTTCCCTACGTTCTAACAGGCCAAACATAAACCAAAAATCACAACCAGGTGTGAGAAACCATACAAAAAGTCAAGTTTTTGGTCAACTTCAAGCTAAGAAAAATCGAAAAAAACCTGGGTCCTTTTGGGTCCTTTTTGGAAAAAACAACCCTTCGGCCCTTTAGCTATTCTAAAATAGCCAATATTCGGAAAAACGCAATTTTTTATCTTCCAATATAAGCAAATTCATGAACAAGCAATGGGTCATCGATAACATTGTGACTCGAAGGTCATTTACAACAACCAAAAAAAGTGTGTTAAACTGACGGAGTGGGTCGTTAACCACATTAATATCTTCAAATAAACAATAAACAGCCAGGAAATATAGATTCCTTACCTTCTACATCAACAAAAAGCGACAATTATCCGTACAGAACATCTACAAATTCACGAAGAAAACACGCCATCTTGCGATCCCGTGCTGAGAATGAACGACGCTTTGCATTGTGGGATAGCAGTCACTCTTCCTCTGACTGCGACTATAAGATCGCAGCTAAATCCATAGCAAACCGCATAAAGAAATTTCTGCCGGACATAATAAATAATGATCAAACCGGTTTTTTGAAAAACAGATTCATAGGAGAAAATATCAGACTTATTGAGAGTATTATTAACCATACAGATATGGAACAAATCCCGGGCCTTTTGTTATTTGTAGATTTTGAAAAAGCCTTCGATAGTATAGAGTGGTCTTTTATAGAGAAAACACTAAGACACTTTAACTTTGGAACATCCCTGGTAAGCTGGGTTAAACTTTTTTATACGAACATAAGTAGTTGCGTCCTTAACAATGGATGGGCATCCGACTTCTTTTCTTTACATCGTGGAGTAAGACAGGGGTGCTCACTGTCTCCCTATTTATTTATCTTAGGTGCTGAAATCTTGGGTAATGCAGTAAGAAAGGATACAGAAATTCGCGGTATCAAATTGGGCAACTCAGATTGCAAATTGTCCCAATATGCAGATGACACAACAATGATCCTAGATGACTCAGAGCGTTCTTTTTCGAGAACATTATACGTACTAGACATATTTGCAAATGTATCAGGTTTGAAAGCAAACTATGAGAAAACTGAAGCCCTCTGGATAGGTTCACACAAGAATACTAATGCTGTTATTCCTTCGAGTAAACCTGTCCTTTGGGCAGAGGGGAAGGTCTACGCCTTAGGAGTTTGGTTCTCGACTTCGGGGCCAGCCAATATTGACAATAATTTCACTGAGAAAATTGAAAAGATTAAAAAAATCCTCGGGAGTTAGTCGGCCAGAAGACTCACACTTATGGGTAAAATCGCCATTTTAAAAGCTCTAGCAGTATCTCAGATTGTTTATGTTTTGTCCTCCCTTCCGACACCAAAAGGGGTTATAAGGGAAATTAATACTCTATTATATGATTTTCTTTGGGACAATAAGGGGGACAAAATAAAAAGAACAGAAATGATCAGTGATTACAGTAAGGGGGGGGGGGGGGGGGGGCTAAAGATGCTCGATATTGCTAGTTTTAACCAGGCCTTAAAAATGAAATGGGTAAAAAGTTATTTAGATGATCAAGATACAGGAAAATGGAAGCTTTGCTTTAACCATCGACTAGAGGATCTCAATGGGGTGATGGCTTTTACGGTTAACGGTTAAAAATTTGGCTTTTTTACGGCTAACGGTTAATTTTTTTCTGTTACGGTTAACAGAAAGATTAAAAATTAATTTCCATTGTTTTAAAAGTTAAACATTATTTTTTCATTGTTTAAAAATGTTTAAACATAATTTACATCGTTGTAAACACATTTAAGGTCTTAAGACCATTCCGGGATGAATGAAAAACTAGTTATTATTATAAGAATTGTGATATTGAATATACCATACTACTATGGTATACTATATCTAATATTACTAATATTTATAGATTTATACTAATATTTATATTCTTTGAAATGCTGTATTAAACAACACTGAGAAAGTTGTACACTATACTTTTTATGTTCCAAGTAAACAACGTCATAGGTATATTAACTTGTATGACGGTTATGTGCCTAATAAATGTCTCAGTGTTAAACGAGCGTAAAATGCTTCAATTTCTATTTATGACGTGGCTTATACCTTTCTGCGCTTAGATATCGCATCCATATCGTTATCGCTGTCATCCGAATCGCTTTCGTACTCCTCAACCTGGTTTAAATCAGCAGCGGACGCGAGCGTGACTTGCGGAATGTTGTTATCGCTTATGAAACTTGTTAATGACACTTCAGAGCGTGTCATAGGGGAGGCAGTGGAGGCAGGGGACGCTTGTTCGACCTGGTCAGATGGAAAGCATACCCTTGCAGCAGCATCAGGTCTTTGTTTTGCATACACTGCCGGGGGCAAAGCTCCTGCTTTATCTTTCGTTGTCTCGCTCCTCACGGTTCTTTGCCTCACCGGACGGTAATTCTCCAGCCAATCCTTCATTGTCTCTTCATTCTTTTTGGAAAGCGCCTCAGAAGGAAGTGGAAAGTACATCCCGAAATGACATCCCCGTCTGCGGCACTGGGTAGTATGAAGATGGGTGAGTGTAGTATTTCGCGCTTCATTTGGTTATTCGCTTTAAAGATTCCTTTGATATAGTCGCCGGAGTCTGTGGCATATACGCATATTGAAGGGCACTAAACGTCTCATGCTTAAAATGAGAAACCGCTTGAAGGTTCTCTACTTGTCTTGTAAGTAAAGTTTTCCAATCAATGTTATCTTTGTACTGTGCGTTAACAGTTGTGATGTTTCCAATAAGGCTGTCCACACCATTCATTAGAAGCTCAACAGAAGTTTGTGTCTTTTGAGACACAGTTCCTTGAGGGTCATTCGTCGCTGAATCTTCCTTGAGGTGGTTGGTTTCTTTCACGTTCCTCACAGTAGATTTGATGTACTCGTGTACCTTCTTCACATTCTGACTGACCTGCTCTGGCGTCACTGGCTTAGAAGTCACTACCTTTGCAAGTTATGCCAAAGCTGCCATATAGAATAAGCCAAATTCTGGTATTGCAGTTACACTCAAAAATTTTGGAAAGACATTTATCAATGGATAACTCAAAACATCACCTTAAACAAATCTATTGTCTTCTCTCCTCTTATCTGTTTTGGACTAATTGACAATATCTCTGATTTATTACTACATCGCCTTTTCCTTATCGCCAAGCGATATATTTATACATGTAAGTTAAATAACTGCATCCCTGCGCTACAGGTTTATATCCAAACCGTTATGAACTCCATGGAAATTGAAAAAGAGACTACCTCTAATAACAACAATATGTCTTCCTTCAAAAACAAATGGGGCCCTCTTAAACTTTGCCCCTTGGACAAATAAACTTGCTGTTATTAAATAATTTCAAAAAGTTCTAAAAGTTAAAAGAGGTGCAGAAACAAATGCAAATGCAGAGCTCTTTTTAGTTGGTAGGACAAACTCCTTATGTTTTTGGTGTACCGTTTATTTTGCAACTTTGTAAATAGCAGTCTAATTTGTAAACATTTTTGGGCTCAAATAGTTGTAAATGCTGTAACATTGTATCTTTTTTTCTCCATCTCCTGTGTGTTTGTTTTTATTTTACCTCTATGTAAATGTAACTATTGTCAGTAGAAGTTTTGTAATTAAATAAATGTTATTAAAAAAAAAAAAAAGTACAGATTTCCCATTTAGCAAAGTACACATTTCCCATTTCGTTTCGTCCCATTTCGTTTCGTTCCATTTCGTCTTAGTCTACAAGGCAAGTCGTTGCTGACCCCTACAATTTTTAGTCTTGAGAAAGAAAACGTCAAGAATGACATTTCATCCCGAGCCAGACCTACAAAAATCTACCGTCACTGCTGCAAGTCACTCCCAACACATGGGTTCAGGCAAGGAATTCTGTGCTCGCTTGTGCTATCAATGCCCTGTGCCATGAAAACATCACACCTGTTCAGAAAGCTGTGGCCACTGATCAGATGTATTCTCTAGTTTTGCCCAAGTTTTGCCCAAGTTTTAGCCCTTCGATGTTTGCAACAAATCTTCTGGCATACTCAGTGACGCGTAGCAAACTTGCCCTCGACATCTATGGTAAGCTGCACCCTGCGGGTGGAAATACCACTGTCAAAACATAGCTAAACAACTTGACAATGAATGTCCCTCAAGTTCCCTCTGGTGACATCCTTACTGCCATAGACAACGACCAAGTTCTCATGAAAAAGTGGACAGTCCGAAAAGACAACAGAGCACAAATAAGTGTTCTTACCAGTGTCTGTGTGGCACCCGTCCATCCTAGTGGAACTTTGCAGAGGCCTCAGAGACTGGCTCCAGGGTAAGAGATGAAGTGTAAAATGTATTATATCGACCAGTATTTTGTATTAGTATTATACCAAATCAGTGGATAGTTTTTTTTGCTCGCTCTGATTGGCTACCCAAACTTGGGATACTATACCGGTACATGTGCTATCCACCTCCTAGCTTATTTTGCGCGCAAATGTATTTGTAAAAGATTTTAATTTTCAGTATTTTGTTTTGGGATTTTATCTCACTGATTTAATGGTATATACTCTAACTCCTCAGTGTTGGTGACAGTCCTCGCCGAAGTAGCACGGTTAATATCCACCACTGCTCACTTCCACTTCGGGGAATATTATTATTGTTAACTATTATTTTATGCCAAAACATCTGAATTTAATTCTCTTAATAATTTGTTTAGTTTACACTGTATGCTGATCTTACAACTGCATTGTATGTAATGTAACCTCGCTTTGTTTTTGTTACATATATCTTAGCATTTTCTGATTATATGCAGTTGATGCTATAAAACTGTATGACAATGAAAAAAGCCCTTATGCATGTTGACGCCAGACTAGCTAATTACACCACCAAGCCTTGCTTGGTAAATTTTATCGTAAACCCAAATCCCAAATGAGCAAAACTGAAAGGAATACCCCATGTGTAAACGGTATGCGCGTGCCAGAATTTGAGAATTGTGTAATGCGAACGAAGCTTGGTAAATTTTGAGCAACTAACATCATCATTTAAATGGCCTATTATTGCAGGCTTCGTGTAGGCTTGCATGCTGTACTGATTGAATAATTCATGTGCAAACAATGTGAAAAAGGGGATCCAGTGAATACATTTTAGATTTTGCATTTCCAAGTGTGATGCACATACTGGAACTCCTTAAGTCCCGAAGGGACAGCGTTAAATTGGAGCATTAAATTCACTTGCATTGAATTTTGCAGGAAATTTGAGACTTTTCTTTCTTTTCCCCTAAAGGGCATGGTCCAATGGCACTGAAAAGGCAAAGGAAAATCAAGAGGAGAGGGCAAAGCTTATAGAAGAATGCTCAGATTCCGAGGCTAATAAGGAAATAATCCGTCATGAGGTAATTGTTTAAAAAAATGTTAAGGAATGTTTAGGAAATTCAGTTACACAGATGTTTATGGTGGTCTAAATGTGTGTTTTGTTTGATTTTTTGTTTGACTGTCAACTGTAAACCACCGTGAGTACCATACCATTGTCAATGAGAGGATTTTTTTCCTGGGAACTTTGTGTATTATTTTTTATCGAAAATCAAAATACTAATAGTACTCACAGCAATCACATGTAGTGCAAGAACATATTAAAACCAACTGAATAACACACACTCAAAGCAATTTTGTTTACCAGCAGTGAAGTTATAAATCTCCAATGCTGTAATCTCTATGTCTAGTTTACAAAAACCATTTCACACATCGGCCACCAAATGAAATAGAGATGAAAAACAAATTCAAAAAAATAATAAGAATGGCACTGGTATGAAAAAAAAATACCTTAATAGTGTTTCTTGCCACTTGTAACTACAGTCAAACCTATAGACACTTTTAATAAATACCACGATGCATCATTTTCCGCTAATGACGTCAAACATATTCTTTTGAATTCTCTTGCAATTCAAAAGAATATGTTTGACGTCATTAGCGGAAAATGATGCATCGTGGAGTATTTATTAAAAGGGTCTATATGACATGAAATCGGTCTCCCTCAGGAAATTGCCAACAGTTGTAATAGAGGTCAATTTCATAGTAAGTATGGGGGCGATTTATTTTCGGGGATTTGATAAGTGACCGCTAATAAAAGGTGGCCACTTAACAGGGGTTTGACTGTACACTACAATATTTTTGAAATCAATACTAATTAAAACTGTAATATCACTTGTTCCAGGTCCTACAATCAGCCAAGAAACTGAGACAGGACAATTAATGTTAAAATTCTTTACAATATTTGTACTGTCAAGTAGTGTTGAAAATAGATTCAAAAATTTTAATTTTAATCTATGTGCCTTTTGGTTGCTTTTATTTGTGACACCATAATAATCTATTGGAGTTAAGCTTGGTATATGGTGGCCAATTAAGTTAATGCTGACTGACTTCATTTAAGCCCCAGCTAAACTATTAATCACTGCTCCTGAAACAAAATGTTGAATGAAAAATGTTCTAACTTGAATAAACATTTTTACAATATTTTGTGTGCAGAAAACAGTGTTCATTTAATTTAGCTGGTCCATCCAACACGGCCCTTGTTGAATATTAGCAAAAAATGGTTTACTGGCCAACACTATAATTTACACAAACTTGTCTTTTCTGATAGCTTTCATATTTTACCTGAAAAAGGATTATCTGCAGAGCATGGAAATTGACCAGACAATAATTTGAATGCACAACGTGGAGAAATTTTGATTTGCTATAAAAATTAAACACAACTAAATTATTACAGATTTGATGATAATGCTTGCATAAGATTGAACAGCTGCCCGGAAAATATATTTTAATGTAATGCATTTGAAGTACCAAAGACATTCAAATGTTGCAGAATATTAATTCATAATTATTTGCATCTCATCAAATACGTGGCGGTAAATTAAGGATGAGTAAGATATCCAATTCTTAACAGTTCCATAATGTTAAAGAAAGCTAAAAAAGAACCCACTGTATATTTATAAACTGCAATTAAGCTCATACGTGACAGCGCGTTCGTTTCACTGGCCATGTTAATTCAGAGCACTGCGAGGTTTTCCTTTAAAAATTAGCGCGACTTAACCCGAGCGCGAAGAAGTGGATTAAATGTTCGTTTCAAGCTCCAAACAACACCAGAAGTAAATGGTATCACTCGACCGTCGCGTTACAATATGGCGACGTGAAATTCGAGACATTTACTGGCGCCCAGTCTCTCGTGGTCAAATTGGCTTTGTTTTGGTTTTTCCTCAGCCAATCACGTCACGGGAAACTGATATCCAGAAACGGTTATGGCCCGGACTGATAGGTGCTTGTATGGGATTATAGATAGATATGATTACGAATTTAAAACAAAATGATTACGTTTCCATACAAAAATTTGTAAATTGAATCTTTGTAACGCAATATACCGTTCATCCATAAGCTGGCTCATAAGCAAGAGTCATGCCCCCGTTATCTGATAGTGAGCTTGGGGCGCCTGTGGTTTACAAAGTTTGTCAAGTTCGAAGGTATTGGTAAAGCATTATGCAAGTGATACATAACGTGGTTATTAGAGTTTTACCTGCATGTGACACTCCGGGTGTGGCTCCTTACAGTATTCACACTCTATGATCTTCCACTCGCACGTAATCGTCACGTGTTGCTCCAGATCTTTCCTTTTCAAAGTCACGTGACAATTTTTGTTGGTACAGGAAACAACTTTGGAAGGGCAAGTTTCCAAGTGGATCTGTTAGAAACAATAAGAATTCTCATGTTTCGTGCGCTAATAAAAGGTGTGGAAAATGGTATGTTCTTAAGCTCGGTCATGTT
Source organism: Dendrophyllia cribrosa (assembly GCA_024195265.1). Classification (NCBI taxonomy): domain Eukaryota; kingdom Metazoa; phylum Cnidaria; class Anthozoa; order Scleractinia; family Dendrophylliidae; genus Dendrophyllia; species Dendrophyllia cribrosa. The sequence continues at coordinate 31,666,935 of JAJLRJ010000006.1, forward strand.
TTGAAAAAAAAACTGAAAAGAGGAAAAAAATATTCCCTTTCTCTCGCATGCTCGAGACACACTCAAAACAGCTTACTGTGATGACATCATCAAGCATAACATTTACCATGTTTCTTTTATCACCACACGTGACTCTCTCAGTCAATATTACTGAGCCATCAGTATTCATGCAGGACGAGTATCACATATGAAACTAGTAAATCACCAAGCTCGTTACTAGTACCCATGCAGCTCAGTGGTTAGAGCGTCATTCCGGTGTACGGAAAGTCACGGGTTCGACTCGGCATCGAGGACTGAGATTTTCCTTGAAGTCCCGTGTGCTCGCGATAATTTGAGTACAATAAAATGTCAATAATATTTGTGTTTTGGTTTTTACCTCTTTGTTCCTCAGTTCACCGGTCCAATCGCAATCTTCACTTGGACATTTGATTGCAAACGAAAGAATTTTTCTTCCTGTTGCTTTGTCAGGAAATACGTCCTAAAAAACAAAGAAAGAAAGACACCATTCTACCACAACTTGAGTCTCAAGACATTAATATGTTATAGAACGTTTTGCTTTATTTTTCACAGCAAATAAAATACAATATTTAATGAAAATGAAAATATTATAGATATATAATTGTATTAAGTGCTTAAGATTTGCCGAAGTAAGAACAAGACTTAAAATCGGTAAGGCGTCTGAAACGAATCTTTGTTTGGCCTTCTGATTGAATACCGGCATAGATTGAGTATTGTGTCCTGCGTCAAACGAAGACCGTAAGATGGCCGTTTTTGGTCTACCTTGAAATCGGTACAAGTTCTTACTTCACTAAATAGATAACAGATATACAAGAAAACGACTAACTAGAATATGTTATTTAAGAAAATGATACCGATCAAGTGTGCTTGTTTTTGTGAAAACGTAATAGCCCTTCAGTGTTAGCCACTTCTTATTTTTTCCTTGTTGTTTGTAAATTTACATTTTACATGGAACCTCCCGCACGACAGAAAAGACTGAAAATATATTCTCTAATTAGCTCATTCACTCATTCATTCATTCACTCATTTATTCGCTCGTTCGTTTGTTCTTTCGTTCAATCATTCATTCAGATCATTCAGCAATACATAAGTAAAAACACAATAAATGACAGCAATTTACCCGGTCTCGGTCCAGGTCTTCCCTATCTGCAGGGCATGTGAAGGGCTGGGCTTGAACTTCCTGTCTGTTTATTGACGTTCAAGTGACCGTAAACAAAAAATAAATAAATAAATAAATAAATAAACTCGTGAATTTACTTACTTTACAAAGTTTGGTCACAAACCAAACTGAATTTTTGCTATCCGGGCTTTCTTCATGGTATCTTTTGATTGGTATCTTAGTTTCCAATTGGTATCATGGTATATTTCCTGATTGTTGAAAGTAGATCATGCATATTAAAGTCGTTTGAACGCTTCGTTCAGTTCGTCATTTTTCGAACTGACGCACACGAACAAAAGGAACCAAGTTGTTTCTAGTTCTTTTGCTATCAATTTTTTAAAGATGCTGGCTGGATTTTAAAATTGTTTAAAGTTACAGAGTACCTTCAGATCCACCATTTTCTTGAAATTTGTTTTTGGGGGTCAATATAAAGGTTTCAGAATGATCTTTCTTCCAAAAAAAAACATTACGGCATCGTAAAAAATTCGATAATCCATTATATAAGAAAATAAGAGGTATATTTAGATAGCCAGCTCAATAAGCTTTAATTTGGTTACCGGTTTAGGTATCTTAAGAGTAATTTCGAGACGCTAGTGCTGTTACACTGGAGGCACGCCTGAAGGTATGTGTAGCTTTAAACGGCCTCCACATAACATCAGTTTCGGTTCCAACATTCCATCAACATTCGCTCGACATATTTTGACTGGTTGTTGAACAAATGTTGAAACTGTTTAGGGCCGTCGACATATATATATATATATATATATATATATATATATATATATATATATTTTTTTTTTTTTTTTTTTTTTGCCGTCGACATATTCACAAGTTCCCCGCTTAGGGGAGGGGGGGGGAGGGGTTGGGGAGAGTCGAAATTTGGACGTTAGCGCGGGGCATTTGGAGCAAGTACGAAATTGTTAGTTTTTATTCCTAGAAGTGCCACACATGTCAACGTTCGGTTCGCTTTAATCACAAAGAAACATGCCATGGCCACCAATAATGTTTGTTGTTTCACACATCAGTAGTCTCGCAAACTGTATTCACCCGACTATTAAAAAACGTCGCTCCAGGCGACGTCGGGACGGTGAAAATTCTAAGTGGACGTTAAGAGGGGGGGGGTCTGACCTTAACGTCCAGTGGACGTTAAACGGGGAACTTGTGAATATGTCCACGGCCCCTTAAGAGGGCCTGAAGTCAAACACGAATAGAAATCATTGCAGCCCGATAATAGAATACTGAATCTTGTGGAAATGGGCGCTTGCCTGAAAGGTAAGTTTGTACAAACCACTTTCTGCGACCTACTTCTTATTTAAACTATATTCATAGTGTTTAACTTCACGCTTTAAAAGTTAAATGCATGACTGCTGACGCGTGAAATTTGCAGCCAAGCGCTGTTATCGAAAATAAATGAACGTAATTTATGCATTAGGTTTAGCACATGTTAAGTTCGACTTTTATAACGTCATCGTCGGAACTATTGCCAGTATTGATACAAATACAAATCCGTTGAATTTATTTCATTCAAACTTAGTTTAATCGCCAGCAATCGCTGTGATCGCGCGATCGGTTGCGGAATCGTTGGTGAGCAAATGTGGTTTGTTGACAGATTCTTAGAATTCTACATCCGAAAGTTGATTGTTGATTATGTTCAATCTATTGCGTTAAATGCAGCTTAGCAGCATAAAACAGCGTTGTTGCAGTATTTTTTTTTAAGTTATAAGAATAGAAGTATTTCTGAATTTTCACGCTAACTCAGTCACAAACATTTCGTAACATTACAATTACTCGTTGCTATCCAGGTCATCCAGCTATTCAAATGTCGAACTTAAACTTTGCTGAAATAAGTCCCGGCGTTACAATTCAGTTGGCCAATTTATAACACCAAAGCATTGTTTTTCAACTCTGGATTTTATGTTGAGAAAAAAAAGAACTAACCGTCGCATTTTCATGTACATCTCGAGCGTTTAGATAACGTCAGTTTAGTCATACAGACGCAGTTAATAGCGGCAAAGGGAGTTGTCCATTGGATTGGTCACATTCTGAATAATAATATTTATCAATAATATTTTGTCTTTCTTTGGCCCTAAATTTTTGATTTTATGGGGATTTGTTTTTTGATTGTTCTGTTTAATGCTATTCCTGAATAAGCCGACCAAACTTAAAGGCAAGTTTGTACAAACCACTTTCTGCGACCTACTTCTTATTTAAACTATATTCATAGTGTTTAACTTCACGCCTTAAAAGTTAAATGCATGACTGCTGACGCGTGAAATTTGCAGCCAAGCGCTGTTATCGAAAATAAATGAACGTAATTTATGCATTAGGCCGTCAGCACATGTTAAGTTCGACTTTTATAACGTCATCGTCGGAACTATTGCCAGTATCGATACAAATACAAATCCGTTGAATTTATTTCATTCAAACGTCGAACTTATTCCCGGCGTTACCAATCGATGATCGATTAAAATCGATATCAATCGATGGCAATCGATATAAATTAATCGATTGATATTGATAATCGATGACCAATCGATGAAGAAGATTTTTGTGACCTTATCGATTGGCCTCAATTGTTATCGATTGTTATCGATTGCTGTCGATTGTCATCGATTGTTATCGATTATCACAATGCAGTTTTCTTACATGAAAATTCGACACATTTATTTTGAAAACATGACTTTTAGCCAAACGAGAATGAGAGTCACCGAGAGTTGAAGGATGAGAGTTCAGTTACACGAGAGTTTTATTCAATCTCAGCAAGCGTGGGCAAAATTCGATGAGAGCGCACAGGAATCGCCGAGAGTGCATGAGAGTTTCAGGCCAAACGAGAGCGAAACCACTGTAGCTGCTGTCACGCCCGGGTGTCGCGGTACTAGAGGATGAACAGCAAATTAACAAACAACATACATGTCATTTGGTCAGATAGAAATTACAATGCATAAGACCTAGTTTATACGTCGAATTTCAGACGAAAATAATTCAGACGAATTTAATGCAAGGAATTAAATTCGTCTAAAGAGCGATGTTTAAAACCGTCTCCCTTAATTACATTCGTCCAGACGTTGTATCCGTCTGGAACAGACGGATACAACGTCTGAAAAGCGTGTGAATAACGCATCGAACCTAATGCATAAATTTCAAATACATTAATGTAATGTAGTATCTGTTGTGTGACGTAATTCAAGTGGCGGGAAACTGAGGAATACGTGACTTGATGACATATCCTTTCAATTCGCCTGCGCAGTAAGGCAAATACCAAATTCCACCATCCCCGATTTCTGTGAAAGCGACGACAACTGCGAATATTTGAATTCTGGACAGTTTCACAAGAATGCATTGAGAAACAGAGTATAATCGAGACTTGCAACAATAATCGTTGCCTGATCACAGCTAATGATATCATTTGATGAAGAAGTCGAAGCCTTTTCAATCTTTTCCTAATATATAAATCATGGAAACAACAATCCATTTCCTGAAGCGCGCCATGTTTTTCCCCACTGTTCGATAGTAGTCACGGCTCACTAGTTTTTAAACTCGTCTGAATTTAATTCGTCGTCTAAATCGGAGCTATATAATAATATCGACGTCTCACAGACGAAGTTAATGCAAATTAAATTCGTCTGAATTAAATTCGACGTATAAACTAGGCCTAAGAGATTTACTCGCCATAGAGGTTTTCTCAGTTTCTTCTTGCTTCTCAACTCAAGTGAAAGGGAGTCACAAAGCGGCGAAAAGTGAGAGACGCACGAAGCGGCGAAAACTCGCTGTTTTGCGACTCGTTTGTCTCCGCTTCGCGGCTCAATTTCACTTGGAACATCTGTCATGAAAGTACTTGCCAATCGATATCAATCGATGAACTTTTTTTTGTGACTATCGATTGGTCATCGATTGGCCGATACCAATCGATATCAATTAACTAATTTCATCGATTGATATCGATTTATCGATTGAATTTCCGATCATCGATTTCATCGATTGGTAACGCCGGGACTTATTTCAGCAAAGTTTAAGTTCGACATTTGAATAGCTGGATAGCAACGAGTAATTGTAATGTTACGAAATGTTTGTGACTGAGTTAGCGTGAAAATTCAGAAATACTTCTATTCTTATAACTTTAAAAAAAATACTGCAACAACGCTGTTTTATGCTGCTAAGCTGCATTTAACGCAATAGATTGAACATAATCAACAATCAACTTTCGGATGTAGAATTCTAAGAATCTGTCAACAAACCACATTTGCTCACCAACGATTCCGCAACCGATCGCGCGATCACAGCGATTGCTGGCGATTAAACTAAGTTTGAATAAAATAAATTCAACGGATTTGTATTTGTATCAATACTGGCAATAGTTCCGACGATGACGTTATAAAAGTCGAACTTAACATGTGCTGAACCTAATGCATAAATTACGTTCATTTATTTTCGATAACAGCGCTTGGCTGCAAATTTCACGCGTCAGCAGTCATGCATTTAACTTTTAAGGCGTGAAGTTGAACACTATGAATATAGTTTAAATAAGAAGTAGGTCGCAGAAAGTGGTTTGTACAAACTTGCCTTTAAGTTTGGTCGGCTTATTCAGGAATAGAATTAAACAGAACAATCAAAAAACAAATCCCCATAAAATCAAACATTTAGGGCCAAAGAAAGACAAAATATTATTGATAAATATTATTATTCAGAATGTGACCAATCCAATGGACAACTCCCTTTGCCGCTATTAACTGCGTCTGTATGACTAAACTGACGTTATCTAAACGCTCGAGATGTACATGTATATGCGACGGTTAGTTCTTTTTTTCTCAACATAAAATCCAGAGTTGAAAAACAATGCTTTGGTGTTATAAATTGGCCAACTGAATTGAGGCAACCGTTGTCTGTTTATACTACGAAGGACTCAAGTGTGAGTATTGGATGCCTATCGAAGTGAGGTATTAACAAGATGTCCGTCCAGAGTGTTGAAATGAGGTACCCATCGATGTGTTCGCGAAGAGATAGTGTTGAGTTTCAAATTGACAAAGTTTAAACTAAAGTGACAAAATCTATAACTCATGAATATAATGTGCACCTTCTCAAATGTTCCTCGAGGCATTCTTTACAAAACCTGTGTCCGCATCTCGTAAGAACGGGCTCCTTCAGCGGCAAATCACAAATTAAACACTGACAATCATCTTCAACCTCATTCACAAACTCCTCATCATGACCTGAAGGTAACCTATTGCGTGGCGCTTCCGCCATTTTGTAAAACCAGTCTATACAGTTCGCCGCTGTTATTTCGAAAGCGAAACCTTTGGGGTCAAATTTGCGCAAGTGACCTCGTATATAATCGCCGACTGAATTTCCATTTACGTCAGCCGTGATTGTGTGACCTATCTCACGCAACGTCGTTGGAACGTTTTACTCTCATGAGCTCTAAAAAGTCTTGCATCGTAGCAAACAAACGGGAAGAAAGACCCGTGTTGAAGCAATTTTGTCACTAGTACAAACAAATAACTTGCTATTGTGTCAGTTTTGTGTTTTAACACCAAATTCTTACTTTTCCATAAACAAAAATAAAATTTAGGCCTGAAGTTTGACTTGTCAGTTTGTAAAAGTTGTCGAAATGATTCAGGATGCGCGGGGAACAGGCGTCATCAGTACCCGACATCCAATTTTGTACCACGTGATGTGTTACAGTAACATCGCGAGGAGATTAATTCGGCGGGTTATTATATAAGTTAGTCATTTTGTTTGCTTAAGATAAGCCAGGGTAGTGGCATTTTTAGCGTACATTGCAACAGTCAATTCCGCGTTTAATACTAAATGCAAGGCTGATCGGACAGCTATAAAGGATATTTTATTGCCCAACATTTTGGTTAGGCAAAACTAACCCTCATCAGGGACTGCAAAGAGCTAAGAAAAATGGAATAAAACAGTTACAAGATATCAAATGATTCAAATAAAAAGTCGGATTAAATACGATTGGTTAACAAAAATAGACAGCAGGTTACTATAAAAATAGAAATATATTAAGCTTCATCGCGCCTGTTCATCCCATAGGGTTCAAGAGACTTGCCCTTGGAAATTAAAAATGCTTCTCTGTCGACCTTACGAATGGCGTCTCTGTTTGAGTTAATCAGTTGAAGGGAAATGAGTTCTATCTCGTTGATTGAATGGCCAGGAAGAGTAAAATGATCTGAAACGGCGGTAGGCTGATCAATGTGATGTTGTTTAATGGCTTTTTCGATTGCGCGTCTGTGTTCACCAAATCTGTCGATGAGAGACTGAGATGTCGTTTTGTCTCTCCTATGTATTGTACTTTGCATCTGCAGCACTGCATCATATAATGATGAGATTCGTAGATAAGCAAGAGATGTGGTGAGTCGTATTCGTTGTTGTTCGTTTCCGGTAGAGAAAAAGGTCAGTGTAAAACGTGGTTCCCTCTGAGATAAAGGACACGTTTTGTACCTATTTCTGTTACAGCGGAAAGCTCCCGGTGCTTGTCGAGTTTCTTGCCTCGACATGAGCTTGTCGTTTCCCGTTCTCTAACTACCTTCCGCACTGTTTAGTAGGAAATTCGAGGGAATAGTTGAGAGCAAAATTCAATCAATCAATCAATCAATCAATCAATCAATTATCAATCAATCAATCAATCAGTCGTTAATTTGACATGGTCAAGTGCATTTATGTGTATAATACAACAACTGTAAGCTAGTTTGTTTTCAGGTACGCCACGAACTAACAACGATACATAGAAAGTTAAAACAATGAAAAAGTGATGAGAATTCTTTGATGATGAATATAATAAAAGTCAAGCCCTTCTCTACTTTTTTCTCCCAAAATCGAATGTTCGCTTAATGTGGTATGATTGCCAAGAATAATTTTGCAGAACTGATATATAAAAAACATTATCTCAAATAATTATGTAAGAAAGAAAAAAAGACGATAAGCGCTGTTTGCAATACAAGATAGTCATGTTTATTAAAACAGCCTTGCAGCCCAAATAGCTGATTTACACTATTTTTTTTTTATACAAATTGGCAACTAATTACAATTAATCATAAATTAAAAATCCCATTGCATTCACTTGTGCTCTCTGGTTGATCTTTTTTCTGGCACTTCAGCGGCAATATTCCCTCCCTTGATAGCATGCAGTTGCTCTATATTGCAAGTATTGCATTCACTTGTGCTCTCTGGTTGATCTATTTCCCTGGCACTTCAGTGGCAATATTCCCATTCCTTGCTGGTAGTTGCTGATTACATGTGTTTCATTTACTTGTGCTCTCTGGCTGATCAGATTCCGGCACTTCAGCGGCAATATTCCCTCCCTTGATAGCATGCAGTTGCTCTATGTTGCAAGTATTGCATTCACTTGTGCTCTCTGGCTGATCCGCTTCTGGCACTTTAGTCGCAATATTACCTGCTCTGCTGTGTGTGGAGGTGTTTCTTTATTATCTTTTATCTTAAGTTCAGGAAGTGAGCAATGATAAGCTTTCATCGAGGGCTGCCTGCTTTTTAGCTGACATAATACAGTTATGATAATTACATGTACTTTTTAAGGGTTTCTGTAAATAGCCTAGCCTACGCCTAATCCCTTGAGTGGATGATCAGGCGCTGTCCTTTGTCAAGACTCTCCTCCTTAAACAAACTGGCAAAGTGGAACCTGCGACCGAGGTCCCAGTCTGTATAACCATACGTCTACAGAGGCGGATCCAGGATTTTTTTTGGGGTTGTGGCTTCGGGTATATGCCTAAGTCTATAATTGTTTTTTTTTTAACTGTTGCAATTAAAAAGAAAACTGTTAAAACAGATGCAGAGATTTTATTAAGGTCCATTGAGATTTTGAACGGGAGGGCAATGAATTTGAGCAGGTGGGCACATGATTGGAAGGGCTGAAGGCCCATCCCCTCTAGGGGGGTCCGGGGGCATGCACCCCGTGGAAATTTTTAAATTTTAGTCTCCCGGAGATGCATTTTCCTGCATTTTGAAGAAATTACTGTTGCTTGAAACATTGTATTTTGTTTGTTCAATCAACTGAATACAGATATCTGTAGTCATGGACATCAAGTTATCAAGTTGAGTACAAAAATATTGTTTAATCGACCGTTCTGACCCTTTTCCGGTCGCCATAACACACATGGAACTTGTTTGCAACTCAGTGACATCATGCAGAACATAATGCAGAGCACTAAGCTGGCAATGCATTGTGAGGCGATTTCAGTTGTTTGTCACGTTTCTTCTGTACAGGGAGCAACGGGAGGTAAATAAGCAATAACCTCGTTGTTTTTTAAGTTGAAATATGCTTTATTTTTTAGAACACACATTAAAAAGGCCAAGTTAGTAAATTATTTAACTTGTTGGTGGCAAAAATAAGGTTTAGGTGTTCAAAGCAGCCGGGCAAAATTGTGTTCACAGCCGGTCAATGTGCCCGTTGCCCGACTGCCCGGCCCTTAATGAAACCCCTGCCGATGGTCTAAAGTGGGGTGGCTAGCCACCCAATCCACCCCCCCTGGATCCGCCCCTGAGCTGTCATATTTAATGGTTGAAACCGGTTTGGTGAGATATCCGATCCACAAGTCGCATGGAAATGAGGTTGTGTACTCGAGTGCCCAGACGTTTTTATTTTCTCTCGGCGCGTTGCGCCTCGTTGTCGCGGCTTCGCCGCTCAAACTCGCCGTTTTCACTAAAAAATAAAAACCTCTGGCACCCAGGGTAGTAGACAAATTGCCCAAGGGGAAGAAACACGTGCATACGATTTGGCGGAAAACACTGATTAATACCGGATCATGAATGTAAACATGGATGACACGAATCGTGAAATGTTTTCGGCAATATTGCCGCTTGTCTTACAACTTCCACCTCAAATAGGTTTAGTAATTCAGCACTTTATTTTAAGAAGAGAACGTCGACGCCGACAACAAATGCGCTTTTTCCAGAGCATGCAGTTTTTCTTTTAATATATTAGGGACTTTAAGCACCGGGAACCGGAACGGCAACGGCAACGGCGACGTCGAAACCGAGAAAAGACTGGGCAGAGAACGCGGTCTTGGCGCGAAGTTACAAATATTTAAGCAAACCAGCTGCAGAACCGCAACGTTTGCCAAATGTGCAGCTCGGTAGAGGCGGCTCTTTTCCGAAATGTGCTCGCTAAATGAGGTTAGGGAAATGCTTCTCATAAGCCGTGTCAAGAAGATAATCAACGACGGGCAGTATATGCTCTTGTACGGATTTGAACACGTCCAATAAACTTGACCTGCCGTACGATTCTTACGACTGTTTTGACTTCGATGTTCTTGAGGACGATTCGTACGGGAGTCCAAAACTTTCGTCAATTTTCGATGTTATTCTTCACTTTTGTTGATCCACAATATTAAATGCTCGTTTAGTTTTACGAAGCGCTTCTGGTAAGCGACGTTGATTTGGCTCAGACTAATTTGCGAGCGAGCGACTCATTTCGTGACACTTAAGAAATTTATCGCGTCAAAGAATACTCCCGTACGGCCAACTTCGATTTGCTATTCGTACGGGAGTCCGAAAACTTTCGACAATTTTCGATGTTATTCTTCACTTTTGTTGATCCACAATGAAGGTCAGCTGTTGCCGTACGTGAGTGATTCTTTTCGATTCTTTTTATTATTATATGTTTCATTATCAATAATTTGAGTGTCTGGGACATCTAACAAGTTAAGTGTCCAAAAAATTAATTCAAATTGTTATAATATATCTGGACATACATACCAGTTCTTCTCTGTTAACTAAACAACTTGTGAGCAAGGAAAGGTAGTCTCAATGGAAGAAGCGTTGGAAACAAAAAACCCAATTACAAGATTCCCGTATGAATAACAATAACAAGTTTATAGCGTCGGGAGTACATGGCGATGTCACATAAACGAGATTCCTTCGCGTAGCTGAATAAACATCGCTCACAAGAAGCGCTTCGTGAATATAAACAAACGTACAATATTATGGATCGGCAAAAGTGAAGAATAACATCGAAAATTTTCGAAAGTTTTCGGACTCCCGTACGAATAGCAAATCGAAGTTGGCCGTACGGGAGTATTCTTTGACGCGAAAAATTTCTTAAGTGTCACGAAATGAGTCGCTCGCTCGCAAATTAAGCTAAATTAGTCTGAGCCAAAACGAACATTTAATATTGTGGACCAACAAAAGTGAAGAATAACCTCGAAAATTGTCGAAAGCTTTGGACTCCCGTACGAATAGCAAATCGAAGTCCGCGTACGCGTGCCGTGAATAGCCACCGCGTTAATTTTAATAAATTTGAGCAAAGAAACGTAGTTCTAAGTTTACAAGTTGTAGTGAATTACCACCTCTTTCTCAAAGAGCGTACAGAAGCACCAAATTGACCTAAATGAAGCAATAAATATCGTTTCCTATTTCTGTATAGTCTTCTTAAACAACATTAAGTGTATTATATCAAAAAAGACTGGATAAAACCAAAGAAAAATGAGGAATACATACTCACGTTTTCACACGACGGCAAACCTTGCTATCTGACGTCGGTCCGGGAAGAGAACGTCTGGATATTTCCCGCCAAACATGCGCAATGCGTCATTTGGGTTTTCCCTGACAGTTTTCGCGTCGCCGTTGCCGTTCCGGTTCCCGGTGCTTAAAGTCCCTATTAAAGAAAACGCAACCGAAACCGAAACTCTTAACTGCACGTGTTTTCTAATGTTTGGTACATATCACTTTTTCGTGATTAGTTGAGCCGCTTTGGGTTCTTGTTAACCCATAGGACTTACCTCTGGAACTGTCATGGACATTTCTTGTTCTTTTTGACGATTTCATGGAAATTTCCCGAGGGCAATTTCACTCTGGGGAAATCGGTCACACACAGAAAGTTGCCGCTTCCTCGTGGGCAAGAGCCTCTTGCCCAAGTGTAAAATGGCTTGTGTGGCCGCAGCTATTTTTAATGGAAGTTGAAATGGTTTGGGTTGTGGTTAGCTTTTAAATATTATTTCAGATAGAGCTGGAAAATCATTTACATTAGACCACCCCCATTTACATTTATAGAGAACCAGGCCTTGATTCACTTGAGCAGTTTACGATTGAAGTGGCACTGTCCTTATTGCCGGGATATTGATAGCTTTCGCATGTCAATAATGCTGAACAATATTAATTGCAATTGATTATTTATACATTGATAAAAGTATTCCGGGAAGTTAGCATAATAGTAAGAAGCATCAAGGTGTGCACGGTATTCTGGGGCTGTTTCATGAAGATGATACTAACAGAGGTCCTATCAAAATCAAAAGAATACGACTGCGTGTGAATATGAAACAACCCACGGACCTTTTCCTACCCTACACAAGGTGGGTCCTCTTAGATTGTACATGTTTTTACTACTTCCCTTATGTTGCAGATCAACGTACCAATATCTTTTACCAAAGAAGGACCTCTAAAACCTTCGTGTGTAGCTGAGAGAGTCCTAGGTTATTCTCCAGAGCGTATAGCAAACATCCACTGTGATTTTTATCAGCCTCGCACGAAGGAATGTGTTTACTACCGAAAATAAAAATTACGAGACAAGCTTACCTTTTCCTCCATTATTAATGTCAGACATCCTTACAAAACAATAATAACAAGTAAAAGAACCCCAACGTTTTCCCAAACCGACGTTTCAGCTCATCGAGCATTCGTAAACACAAAGACCGTAATGGCGGACTTAGTTTACTCCCATTTACTCCATGTATGCTATTACCGAAGTGTAACATATCAACAATTTAATATAAATTTAATATAAAGTTTACGATGAGCGAGTGACTTTTCTCCAGTAACCGCAGTAAGTCGTATTCACGACTTAAAAAATGGTCGTAAAAATACCCTTACACTCAATCAGCTTAATTGATTAGTTAAAATTCTATGAACATTGTACACTTCCGATTATTTGCAGCTACATGTATTCCTTTTTTTTTAAGTGTAGTAGCAACTTTGTAACAGGGGCTCTCCCTGTAAAGCCCAGAAGGGTTTGTTAAGGGCTCCTGCTCCTTTTAAGGCACTATAATATAGCATCTTTGTAAATAATATTATTGGGGCAAATAAAGATTGATTGATTGACTAATAAAATACAATTCATTATATTCTTTTTTGTGATACCTCTTTCTGACACCGTTTTATTTTTATTTTTTTCTTATTTTTTTAAAGTGCACATGAAGTGAAATTTCACTACGTTTTGTTTTAGGGTTTTATGTTGTTCATATCACCTTTGTTTCATTTTCAATTGTTTTCTGTTTAGCGCGAAGAGGACCCACTATTTTTAGCAGTTTAAAAACTCCCGTCGGGGCCTGAAATTTGCGACATTTTCAGAAAAGGTATTTGTGATGTCATTCGTGTGTTTGGTCACAACGAAACATAACGGAAAAGGGGACGAACATGGGGCTAAAATACGCGTTGCTTAAAGCCTTATTTAATCGAAATAAACCTTCCACAAGTTGCCAAAACTGCACTGTAAAACGAGAGACGCGCTCAGTTGTAAACACACTAATGACGTCACTAGAACCCAGGTCCTTGTCTAATACGCCCAACTTGCGTCGCTTGTTAAAATATGTTCCCGCCACTTCAAGTGACTTATTTTCCCATCAAAATAATTCTTAAAACACCCTTTTTTCAGATTACCGAAAAAAATGGTTGTGAAATTTCACTTCATGTGCACTTTAAGGGGGGAGAAACTTAACTACAAGGTGGTTGCTATGGAAGAGTTCCAAACGTCATATAATGAGTTTCTTTACTTCCTCGGCTATGATGTTTGGTCACGTTCATTCTGTTAATGGCACCATTAAATTTCATAAGTCACAGCCATATTTGGTAAGTCACGTGACCAGAACATAAAAACCCTTAAAACTCAAACACCTTACATTTTTTTCCAATAAAACCAATGTCAACGGCTTAAGAACATCCTAATAAAAAATCTGTAGCATGGATTTGTTAAAATTCACGTAATTGAAAAAGCTATGACGTCATAAAGGTGTATTTTGATACATTTTCTTTAATAACTTTCCTGTTTTTTCGCCTAACGGTAATTCCATGCTACAGATTTTTAAAAAAGTTGAATTGCTTATGATTCGGCAAAAAAATCAGATTTTTATCTCGTTTTCTTTGAGTTTTTACCCTTTTTTATTCTTACGCGCGGTTGGGGACTGGCACTAGTTACGCATGTGCAATGTCGATTTAGTGATGTCTTGTGTTCAGTTTCATAGTTCCCACCACATTAGCAGTTTATGACACGTGAGAAATGCTAACCATGAAATAATGTCCCTAGCAACGACTCCAAAACTGTAGTTAAGTTTCTCCCTCCTTAAATCGTAAAAAACGCTCAGGCAACAACAACAACCACAACCTTAATTTGTGCTCAAGCAAAAATACAGTTTAAATTTGAAGAAAAGAATTGAAAATTAATATATAATATATAACCATAGACCTATTTCATAATGGCGGCCGATTTATTTATTCTTTTATATATATGTTAATTAGCCTCACTGGCCTCATTTTAAAGTAAAAATTCTTTTGAATTTTGCACTTGTTATCGAGGCCAATAAGGCTAATTAAAATACATATAAAAGAATAAATAAATCGGCCGCCATTATGAAATAGGTCTATAGGAGCTAGATAAGCCAGCCACGTACTGATAATTTACCCTGCGTGCAGTGGATTCTTCTACGCCGAGCTACGCCGGACGAGAAAGTAACCACTGCGAGCATCCGTTAGCTTTTTCATCGAGCATGCGCAGCCACGTGACGCCCCACGTGATGCATTTGACGTCAGTTCCTGTTGTTTCGCGGGAAAAGTATTTCCCTTGGCAATTTAACGGGTTATTTTCCTTGCGTAAAAAACAAAAACTTCAAATGAAGAGAGAAAATTTTGATTACTTTGTCAAGTTTAATATGTTAAACAACACTGTATTCAATTCAACGATCCTTTCTATCGAGTTAACGATAAGATGGGTTTAAATCTGTTTCTGTTTGTTTGAACGGTTTGTTTACATCGAACTGTGCTATGAGCGCGCTAATCACGCCATAATAATTTTAAAAATTTTGGGCTAAAAACTCGGCATGTTTGCGTTATTTACTCATTTTTTCGACGTTTGTAACTTTGAAAAACTTTAAAAAGATCTTCTATCGAATTTGTTTTGTTTCAACGAGCACTGAATTTACGGCGTGAATTAAAAGTCGACGTTATATAGTAGCGAAAAGGAACTGGGACCGAGATTAAGTACAAAACTTAAGGTGGCTGAACACAGTTTCACTGTACCTATGCGTCATTCATTGTCATTTTAAAACCACTAACGTCTGGGCGCCCAAAATTGGCGAGGCATACGATTAAACAACAAGCTATATATTTTGATATTTTTGTTGAGCTTTTAGGGTGTTGCCATGGCAACACGGTGGATTGAAAATCAGCCTGCAATATTTAGTTTCTTTTATTTTCAGAAAATCTAGTCATTAGATTTTGTCCATCATTTGTCTCCAGTAAACTCGTAAAAATATTTGCATGTTAACACTGGTCTCATGTAATTTTGACAGAGGGATCTTCCGTAATTTGTGGTTTAATATGTTTGCGTTTTGTAAAAATCTCCTCTGTTAGATTTCAAATTTTTGATGGCAGGTGAGTTCGGCATATTCGAAACTATTATTGTGCCAAATTTCATGAAATTCTAATGAGTAGTTTCGTAGAAATCAGCACGTTTCCGAGGAAAGTCGCTAAAACATACAGTCACAATTTTTTGGTCAACTGCGCATGCGTTGCATTTGACTGGGTTCTCGATCCAAAGATAAAAACGGCCAAAAAGGCAGTGTATTTCTTCAATGGTTCTATATATTATCTATTGATTCAACAAACATTTTTACGTACAAAAAATTGTTTGATTTTAAGACGAAAAACAACACTTTCGCGATCCACGCTGAGCAAAATAAAATGATCGCTGAACAGGCGCCACGTTTGTTTTTCTCAAAACTCTGCGCGCGCTGACTCACGTAAGCAGCTGAAATTGAAGAGCGCGCGCAAACTGTGTTCAGCCACCTTAACAGTTGATCTATTAAAAGAAACAGCTAATTAATAAAGCATCAGCTTCTCGCTACTGACGTTTGCATTAAAAAACTGGCTTAAGTTCTTGTATAAACAATGTTTCTTTGATTTTACAGTGGAAATCAGTTTTGCCTGACGCTAAGATATCAAAATGATCCCACTTGATGTTGTGTCCAGTGGTGTTGACATGGCCAGCAATGGCTGATGTGCATCACCATCAGCCATTTTTTGGCTCCCTGTTGAATTCGTAGGGACGATTTTCAATTTCAAATAGAGGAAGGAAAACCGTCGTTTGTTTACGTTTTCCATTAAACCTATGATTTGATAATTTGACGATGTTGTATTGCAGGGAATACCAAAATGTAAAATGCACGTGCAGAAGCATTGTTTCGCTCATTAATGCTATTGTTTTGTGCAGCTCTCGCTGCCTTCGTCGTCGTGGTTGCTGCCTGGCGGAAGCTTTGGCAAGCTTATTTCGTTCCTCGTTCGCGTCAGATGAATAGAAACTTAACAATGTCACAAAAAAGAATAAAGAATATAGCAAATGATAACATGATCTCACACGTTCAAAGTTAAACTGTCCGAAGTGCGGCCACTCAGAAAAATAAGCTCTGTTATTTCATTACAAACACTATTTCACCGACCTATTTTATTTTGGAATTTTAACCGAGTTTCTAAAAAAGTACCCCAGTTAACTCACCAAGTGCGGCCGCAGCCAATAATAGATGCATAGCAGATTACAACGAAATGTATTAATCACGAAGGAATGTAGTGCGCATTGTTACACAAGGCAATGATTCGTGCAACTTGTCTTGCAACAACTAAAAACCGTGCATTGCGGTGCTGCGAGACAAGTTGCACAAGGGCTGTTACACTACGCTATGTTTATCGCAACTTGTCTCGCTCTGGCATACTGAATTGCTGCGAAGTCGTTTGTGAATCGTCGAGTTTCCTTTGTTTGTCCTTGTAAATTGCCATCGAGATATTATACAGCGACGGACGTTCTTTCAATGCTTGAATTAGCTTTCTTCTTTCCGCATCTGTCATTCTGGGTGCGTGTGGCCCCCCGGGTGGGGGGGGATGCACCGCGGTCAAACGTCCGAGGCATTTTTCGTTTTATTAATATTAATATTAAATGGAAATATGGGCAAAAGGATGTATAAAAAAAATTAGTTGACGTCAATATCTTTTAATTTTCTCAAAATGATGAGCTTTTTTCCGTAAAAAACGGACCAAAACTCTTTGCGCCTGATCAAAATTATGTTGGGAAATGGCGCCGACAATTCTGCAGTTCAGTTTTTAAACGCTTAGAACTTTTTTGGTAAACTTTTAAAACGTTTGGTAAATTGACAGTGTATTGGCATTACATTAAACTTTAAACAGTGAAAATGACAACCTTAACTTTTAAGTACTTTGCTTAACTTTTGCAAATTTCTCTCGTTTGACCGCGATTAAGGGGGGGGGGGGTACTCCGATAGATGAGCTAAATAGGTATGTGCCGCTGTGAAGGGTATGGTCTTCAGGCAGTTTAGTCTGGGATAAGGTATAGTTATCACAGATTTTTGGTCTAGAATAGGGTATCATTTTCCGCGAAACTGATCAGTTGCGTGAAGAAATTAGGTCTAGACAAGGTTTCTGGCAAACGGCATTTAAAAACCGGTACGGCGGGCAGTACAGCATTTTTACTGACCCCTGTTAACTAATAGGGAAGATATCAATGACGTCACCAATTGTTATTAATGTGCCAACCAGAGCCTTATTGGCTGCCGAAACAAAGGGTTCTTTTGTTCCAGTGGCTGGCACATTTGAATAACAAAAAGAATGTTTGTAAACAGATATCATCCCTATAACTGTGATGGTGAACGAGTTTAGAATAGGTATAGAATAGGGTAGGGTTATTTGGTGTTTAGTCTAAAATAGGGTTGCAAAATGCAGCTAAAATAGTCTAGTATAGGCTAAAATTTGCAGAGTATCCCCTCCCCCCCCCCCCCCGGGGGGTCGTGGCCATAGAGTCACTTTCAGCCGCCGCCATTTTGTCTTCGTAACAACTACATGCGCTAAAAGGAGCAATTCAATTGGCTGATGTCACAAATCATTGCGACACACGTTACAGGAAGCATGTTACACTACGCAACGCTTGAAAAATTCGTTGCAGCGTTGAGAGAATCGTTGCGAAAAGTAGAACTGATTTCTACTTCTCGCAACGATTGCGGCAACAAAAAAATTCCGAGAAATGTTTGTTGCAGGGTATGTTACACTTGGCACTTTTTCACGCAACTTGTGTCGCAACAAACTTACGAGACAAGTTGCACGAAACATTGCAAAGTGACAGCGCCTTAAGCATAACAGAGAAGTCTTCGTCACCTTGGAAACCATTTTAATTGTTGCGTAGCGGGCTCGCTTAAACGCAGAGGTTACGTGGTTGAGTGCATGCGCGAGAGGCTAAACAAGTTTTCAAACTTGTTTTACCAGTTCAAAGTTAGTTTTTTCGTCCATGGCGCTGGACGGCGGCTCGATCAAAGGAATTAACGCATGCTCGCAGTGGTTACTTTCTCGTCCGGCGTAGCTCGGCGTAGGAGGATCCACTGCTCGCAGGGTATCGACACTTTTACACGGCAGAGCTACAAGTGTAATTTACCGAACGCCGAACGCCGAACATTGTTCTCACCCACAACAGTAAATAAAAGCTAACCAATTTGAACCAGTGCTTTACCCTAAATACTGATTTACAGTAATTAGGGTTAAGCACTGATTCAAATTGGTGAGCTTTTATTTACTATTTAGGGTGAGAACAATGTTTGGCGTTCGGCGTTCGGCGTTCGGCGTTCGGCGTATGGCGTTCGGCAAACTACCCCTGCCGACTTTTACACGGATACGGATTGTTATACATTGGGCTAGTTATTCATCTCGTCTCAAGCCATTCGGCTGCGTCTTACAAAATGGAATTTAGACGCTCAACTTCCACACAGATAAAAATAGTTTCATTTACAAGATAGCGTCTAGATTTCAACCGCTCTTGGGTGATGAATTTGCAGAACCCGAATGCAGTATTCCGCTCTCTTGATTCCGAAGGCTTAGAATAACAACGACTTAAGTTTACATTCTTTCTTGGAAAACTGGACATCTGCACATTTCTCCTCAGATATTTAATTGGCTGCTGGTCAATAAGAGTAATTGTTACCTTCTGGTTAAAAGGCCAGGGCAATATGTCATCGTATTCACCCCTCAGAAGACAAACAAATATGGACAAGTGGGTATTCCATCCTTCATTCAGCCCATTAGGGTGGAATTCCACGCACATCCTATAGCCGTATGGACCGCTATGGAACGGATCACTGCAGTAAAACGTCCTAGAGCCTTCCTTAGCTTTTTGTAGAGCGTCATCGATTTGGGTAAATTTCCAGATAAACTTATTACTGATATGAATTTCAGTGGATAGCTCTTGTGGATACCCTTGCATTGGGTTAACACTAGGAATCTCTTGTTGTCTTTGGTCGTCCACGTTTGCACTTTCATCTTCCGTCGTGTCTGGTAGTCGTTCGTACCCAGAAAATCTAACTCGACGCCCGGGATGCAGTAACCGCGTCGTTGGCTGCGGAAATGGCGGCGCCGTGGGCTTATGTAACGTTGGTAACTTAACGCTCCGAGACGCACCGGCTTGTGGCTCGGTACCAGTCCTTGTTGATGTGCTCGAAAGCTCTTCAAGCCTTCGCTTTACATCTTTGATTTCATGTTGTAATCCTTCTACGATTCTGTGAGTATTTTCAATCAGTTCATTATGTTCTTGATTCCTTCCATTGACAGTAGTCTCAAGTTGTTTTAACTTTGTATTTGTCTTAGAAATCTCAAGTGTGCTTGTTGTCTTGAGTGATGCTTCCAATGCGTCCAGTCGTCTTATTTTAGCGACAATTTCATCTTGTACTGCTTTCAGCAGATTGTTATTTCTAGCCGCTGCATCTTCCAACTCTTCAAGCCTTTCATTTGTGATAATGGATTCATTCTGCATGACTTGCAGCTTTTCGCAAGCCAAGTTTAAGTGTGTTTCGATGTTGAATTGTAAATGTCGCTCGAGAGTATTTCTGGGAACCTAGAAAAAGAGAAAGTTGGTCATTCAGAATATTTCTTTCCAACTGGGGACACCTGACATACCCTTACTAAAATTATGGGAAACATTAAACTGCAAGAAGAATACCAATGAGGAAAAAAACGCTAGTGAAAGTTTCACGACTGCCAATTTTATGCCGGTTGCGATGTTTAAAAAGGATTTCATGGTTCATGGTTTCTCCGTTGAAAGACATCTAAACGTTGCACTCTTGGCCATTTCTTTTTACTGTTCACAGACAATTTGAGTATCAAACACTATGATTGCATTTAGTTCATGGTTTCTTCGTTGAAAGACATCTAAACGTTGCATTCTTGGCCATTTTTTTTCACTTTTCACAGACAATTTGGGTACCAAACACTATGATTGCATTTAGTTCTGGAAATATTATACCTGTTCAAAAAATTGAATACGTGTACGGAGTACCACCAAACTAAAACACACAACTGTAGACCAACTTACCGTAACCTGGCATCCAACATGCGCGTATGAACAACTCACTTCAGTAAGATCACACTCTCTTTCGAGGTGACTGTTCAACTGGATAAATTAAAAATCATTGGTTAAGAGTATTATTAATGAGCATTGTGTCTGATTACGAGCATCTAATTATGAGATTATGAACATAGTATCTGATTAGTATGAACTCAAGTCTGGCCAGCAAAGAATGAAATGATATTTTCGTTAAAACGAATTTATTTTCCAGATTTACTGACGGCCATTTTCTTAAGGAATCCTCTGCAGCCTGTCTTAAAGCCTTTTGACACGTCGTACGGGTGTCAATTACCGTAGCATGTCACCCAACATGATGCCATGAGAATCACTGCTGCTACTCCCTGGATTGGAAGACTATGCATCACAGATTACTAGCATTTTGTTGAGTAGTTCCTCAAACAGCTTTCTGTACTCATTTATAGGCAGTTGATGTTGAGGGCCAGGGGATCTTGTCTAAGTACACAAGGAGGAGGGGTGGGAGGGGGGAGGGGGGGAGGGGGTAGGGGAAAGGGACAGGACTTAAAGCCAAACTCGCGATATAAAAGGCGGCTGGACTGTCCAACTCATGCAAATGAGCAAAATATATTGATCTTGCTCATTTGCATTAGATTCGGCGTGAGGCTTTGCCCTTTTATACCACACGGTTCGCCTTTAACCAGATCTCGAACGTGACCGTATCATGTGACTGTCGGCAGCCTCCTCTACCTATAATGCAGTGTATCGTGTACCTCATTTCTGGGAATGTTATCTTGACCGCACATCTGAGAGCAGGTGCAAGGGAATCGTTGGCAGTTGTTAAAGTGTTCCTGGAATAAAAATAAAGTCTTTTACCAACCACATTGTCCATGGCAACATAGACTATATACAGGGCCAATGGTTAGGCGCGTTATATAAAGCATCGTGTATTTCATAAACTTTCAATTTGAAACAGGCATTTTTCGAACTCTGATATAAGCGACCATCTTCCGTCTTCCGGTGCTGAAGGTGGTCGCGCGCGAAAGAGTCATCTGCTCTGTGATTGCAACAAGCAGCCAAGTTTTGTATTATGTCTTCCTCACAAGTCTCGACAGTAAACGGCGAGGTCGCTGATTTTTTATGAGACCATTACGCCTGGCTATATCATGCTATATCATGCTATATCCTGCTATATCATGCTGATGAGTCTTAACTTGGACGAAACAGCAGTCCATAGCTGCGCATGCGTTAGGTACTGGCCATAATCACGGAGATATCTCGTGTGACCATTGCTTTCAAATAGTTTATTTAGTAAAGTGAAAACCGTTGTCATGCAAGTTTGGAATTATTACAAAATAGATACCTCTTCTAGACTCCAAACATAGTTTTGCCGGCAGTACTGGCAGGAGATTACCCTTTGGGTGCACACTTCATTCAGATGGCGTTGTAGATCGTTTCTTAACATAGTGACGTCACACTCCTCATTAGTACATCGCACCCGTACAAAGGAACAGCTATTTTCGTGTACCTTAAAAGAACAGAAAATAGGCAGATTATGAAGAGAAATTGGTGAGGAAAAAAAAAGAAGGAAAGGAAAAAGTCATTTACCTCAACATTTCTCAGTTCACCAATCCATTGGCAGCCATCACTTTCATTAGCCGGACATTTAACTTGATAGTCCAGAATTTTTCTTTCACTCGCCCTATCGGGAAATATATCCTGTTTAAAAAAATGGAAAGTTTATTCGCAATTTCAATATAAACCTCATCGCTCTAATACCAGTAATGTAAATGCTCTTAAGCTTTGATTTGGTTACCTGATAGCGTCATTAATATATCTATAATTTGGCATTACAAGAAGATATGAAAAGGACAGGTGTAGTTTATTCTTGGTTTGCAACCACGTGACAAAGGCGGCATGTTGGTGGTCAATGCAATGCAATTTTTGTCGCAGAATTTGCATGAAAATAGAGTTTAGTTCCCAGCGAAGAGAAACGCTTTTGTTCTTGACCACCGACAGGGCCGCCGTGACGTCACGTGCAAACCAGCGATACGACGATTTTTAAAAGCATTTCATCCTAGAGTTTACCTACCTCAGTTTCAAGGGTTCGTCTATCAATAGGGCATACTGGCATTCTACAAAAACAAAATACAATAAATACCTTTAGTGACAGGTTATTTTATAGTTATGTACTGAGTCGATAGCTGAGCTGTAAATAGATAAATCAAATATGATGTTACCGTAATTTCGTAGCACGGTTGAACACAGGTAGCCCAAGCTCGAGTGATGTTTACATGTAGTAATTTGAAATGAGTAATAGCGAAATTATAAGGATTTGTATGGGAAAAATTGACTTCGAATTTGAGCGTAAAATTCGGAACGATGTTTGAATAAAACTGGCTCACCAGATCTTCTTTTTGTGTGTTTACTTGTGTCTTGAGTGGTTTCGCTTCGAATCGACCCCAAAACCAATCAAGACACAAGTTAACACACAAAGAAGTTCAGGTGAGCCACTTTTATTCAAATATCGTTCCTAATTTAACGCTTAAATTCAAAGCGAATTTTCCCCATACAAATCCTTATAATATTTCGCTATTACGCAACAGTTATCACGACGTTCAAATAACAACGCGTGAACATCACTTGAGCTTGGGCTACCTGTGGGTTGAATAGAATGATGCGACACAACGTTTGATTATAAATTGTAGAAATAATAGCTGATTACAAATAACGTCACGCGATGCGGATATACATCTGTGAAAACATTACCTAATGCTTAGGGGATACAACGAAATTAGCGGAATACAAATAACGTGATACGGATACAAATCTGTGAAAAATGGTCAAGTCGACTCAAGCTTTTGTAGCTTGTTTAGTTGTATTTTCAGCCGAAAACTCTTTATAAACAAGGGAGAGTTGTCTGTATGTCATTGTTTGGTGAGGTCAAACAACCAACGTGTTAAAATGATACTCACTTTTTTTCTTACGTATATACGATTGAATCTTAAGCTGTCGATATTGGTAACCAGAGACACATGTAGCCGGATCCGTTATGGATTTGTTGACTCTTTGTTAAGAACAGCGCAATGTTCTTAGTATGTACCGTAACCGTACAGGAATTGAACAAGGGTCTTTGAGCGATTAAATATCACCCTTCACAGTTCACTTCCGCCGACTTTCTTAGAAGTGCCTCCTTAAGTCATCAGACATAGACGTAGAATATAACATAGACCAATATTATTATACATCAGCACTGGGAACTTTGACAGAATCTTTTCTTTAGCTAAGTCTGCGGAGTAAATTTTAACCTTAGGTGGGCTCGTGTTTGTTCGCGGCTATCAGTTTAAGTGAAAAGGCAGCCATTTTTCAGACAAGATATCAGAAGGGTGTATCATGCCATCCTTGAATTACAAGACGTGTCCTCGCAGTTTTTAACAGCTAGCTAACAACGACATGACTATCATGCGCGCTTTCAAGAATTGAGCAAGTATGGGTGTGCGCTGTCTATCTTTATACATACCCGTTTCATGAGTACACTGACTTGCATCGTCACTATTTCGAACATAAGTCAAATTGAGCCGTTTCTTAAATCGAACCATCAGCTCACCGAGACACAGACGTCCCGCAAAACTTCTTAACTGCTGTGTTCACTCTGAATATGTAGTGATTAGGGAGCTTTAGATTTAAGTACGAGAACAAGATTAAGAATGAGCACGACTTGCAAATTTCAAGCCATTCACGTTCCCAGAACCCAGTAGACACTAGGTACAAATTGATGTAATATTAATGTTTATCTAGAGCACGCGAACTAGGTTTGAAAAGTCGTATTCGTACTATCAATCTCGTACTCGTAGTCCGATCACAAGTTCCCTAAGTAACGTTTTCTCGCGAATTTGCCAGACTAATACAGTTAAAGGATAAGTAATTTACGCGGCGGCTTATTTGTTTATCTTTCAGTTTGCGATTCATGAATATCACACTGAGAATTGCAGATCATGTGATAGCGTTACCTTTTCATGGCTTCTTCCAAGCAGAAGCGGCAAAACCGATGGCCGCATTTTGTCTGAACAGGCTCTTTCATCGGACTGCTGCATATTGGGCAAATATCTTCTTCTGCGACCGAAGAAACAAATGTATAGTCGAAGGCGGACAGCATGTCGGTCGGACTCTCTAAGATGGCGGAAATACTTCCTTATCTTCTTCCAGCTTTGCCGTGAATTGTTCTATTGCCGGTGAACGGCCAAATTCAATCTATGCAATCGTTCAGTTTATGTGAGGTGCATAAGCTGGAATGTTCTGCATTACAAACGAAAATGTCATCGAAGAAATGTAGGTTCTATCAGTGTCAAAGCATCCACAGATGATATTTAGAATATTAATTTCTCGGAAATGCATGACCTCTCAGCTGAAGATAATTGACTTGTAACAGTGACAGAAACGCAAGGATAGCGCCGCAAGGCAAACGTTTATACTATGTGATTCATGATTTCCTTAATTTATATTAAAATGGTTTTGGGTCCCTGATGCATTGATGCAACATTGTGTTGCTCGTTAACAACCATTGGGATATCTTTGATATCAATTACAAGCCCAAACATTAGAAAATTACTGATATCAAAGGTTGCCATAGTAACGTTAAGCAAAAAAATAACAAACTATCATAACGGCAAAACCACCTTGAAATAGCTTAGGTATAGCATAGGTAAAAACGGCAAACTGATCCTTTCGGCAAAGAGAAGAGATTGAGACAGAAGTGAAATAAAAAAACAAACAGTTGAATATATTTGCCCGATATTTCGGTTTGCAAAACAAACCTACTGGGGCGAGAAAACAATCAAAGGGCTCTTAAAGCCATCTCGTTAATGCGTAAGAACGTAAGGTTAATAAAAAACAACAAGAAGAATTGGAAAAGTTGGGTGCCCTTGATAGGTAAATATAGTAAAGACGTGATAGGTAATATGTGTAAAGCTGCTAAATGGTCTATTGGAGTTGATGTTTTTTGGCGGGAAAAGTTTCATCACTTCAGAAAGGGTTTGACCTGTATGTCTTCTCGTGTGTTTTGTTTTTGACAGTTGCGTCATATATATAATTTAACTTGTTTACAAATTGTCTGTTTCATATTTATATGAGGTATAGCATACAGATGGAGTATACAATGGCTTTGTGGCTACATGGGGTGGGATAAGGCGAGGCGAATTGCTGCCTGTGTTTATATTCAGTATACTAGGACAAAAAGCGAGTCGCACCAGTCAACTGGATATGGGTCTTGGCAGGGTAAAGAACATTGAGAGAAAGATTGAAAATACCTGTAGGTCTTATCGTGGAGTTAGACATTGCAGTCATAGAGGACTTAGGAGCCAACAAATCAATAAAAGTCATGAGCAATGACTTGTATGGCATTACAATGGCAATTTTCTTATCAATCGAAATTTGGGAAAGATGTACGGAGGTTAAAAATATTTACTATCTTTATTTATTGATATTTAAACAGAACTAAAATATATTGCAACGATTTTCATTTGGGATTAAAATTGATTTACTGCCAATGTTTTTAAACAGCCAATTTATATGTGCAGTGTTGGATGAGACAAAACAAGAACTTTGTGCATGTGATGATAAGTTCAGTAAAAAGAGGGTGGCAAAGGGTTTATGCGTGACGCGTGATCAGGGAAAAAATCAGTGCGTGAAACGTGAAAGTTAGTAAAATGGAAACGTGATTCGTAAACTTAGGAACTAATATCGTAGTAAGGAACCAGACTAAGGAATTTAACGAACATGTGACGCGTGAATTGCGTAAAAAAAGGTGCGTGAAACGGGATCATGGCCCGTGCAGAGTGAGCCCGACTCCAGAAAAAGCCTGGATGCTAAGTAAGAGGGCCTGGTTACACGTGTGCTTTCCAATGTTTTCCAAATCCAAATTTACTCCTCATCCACAATGGAGGGCTAATAAGTTAAATATAAAAAGATTTCTATTCAAAATAAAGTCTTGATCACATGTTTACTTTTCCAAAAAAAATGGGTCGGTCGGGCGATGGGAAACGAAACATTTTATGGGGATGGCCTTAGACTCATATAGTAAAAGACTAAAAAAGCAAATCGAAGGTCACCGAGATGTGTCAAAGAGGATTGTAACGAGAAGCCTGTAACACCAATAAACCAAGAGGACCTGTGAGTATCTTATCTGTTTTGATTTCATTCCTTTTTGTCGATTGCGTGGGAATAACCGCTTTGGAGGCAAACATTTTCCCACAATACTATCAGATCGTTATGTTCACGACACTTAAACATTTCTGTACAGACTGCCGGGCACGGTCTCAAATAGACTAAATGCCCGGCAGTGAGAAATTTTCATAGTATTTTCACTGAAAGGCTTTTTCAAACCTTTTGAGAGTATTCGATGTTCGTTTAGAAATGTCAAGCGATTAGACTTGATTTTTGGGACTGTGCAATAATTATCAGGAGGGGGGGGCCGGAAAATGGGCTTCAAGTAGGAAAATATTAGGTAATACCCCCCCCTCCCCCTTCAAAAGAACTGAATTTAGTTTTTGCCCCCCCCCCCCCTCTGATCAGTCAGAAATTTTGTATGACCTCCCCCCCCCCCCCCCCCCCCCCCCCTTCACACACCTTTTATATACAAATACCCAGCATTTTTTTAATATACACCCACCTGTTATTGCTACGAGGTAATGTTTGTTCCAGACGTGGATATACAGCAATACTACGTGTTTACTTGTTGGACATCCATATCTGGAACAAACATGACCTCGAAGCAGTGTTCGACAAAGCCATCCGATTCCACTTCTGAATCACTTCATTGCAAATCCGAGTTGCTTGCACTGGAACTCATTTCCTCGTTAACGTGCTCTTGGGTTTCTCGTGGGATGCAAGAATGATCACCACGAGCGTACTGGAGAACTCGTGCAACCAGTGCCATTTTACCTCACTGATCTTAAACTAGGTGGTCAGACATGAGGAGTCATGTAGCAGGGACATGTCGCAGCGACATGTAGCAGCGACAAAAGTTTGTTTAGTACACACTGAGGGACATGTAGCAGGGAGTGTAGCGGGGACATGTAGCAGGGAAAAAATCATAGCGCTTGCACACCGCATGAAAATGTCGCGGGGACGTGTCTCAGGGACATGTTGCAGCGACACGTCCCCTCGTGTGAACTTATACTATCATAATTGTGCAACACCAATCTTGGGGACATTTTGTCCCCGCGACATGTCTCACGGTGTTCAACTTGTTGAACTTCATGGGACACGTCGCGGGGGACAAAATGTCCCCAAAATTGTGTTGCACAATTATGATAGCATCAGTTCACACGAGGGGACGTGTCGCTGCAACATGTCCCTGAGACATGTCCCCGCGACATTTTCATGTGGTGTCTGAGACATGTCCCCGCGACATTTTCATGTGGTGTGCAAGCGCTATGAATTTTTCCCTGTTACATGTCTCCGCTACACTCCCTGCTACATGTCCCTCAATGTGTACTACACAAATTTTTGTCGCTGCTACATGTCACTGCGACATGTCCCTGCTACATGACCCCTCATGTCTGACCACCTTAAGACCATGCTGGTTGAGGTACATCTTCAATCTGTTGCAATACAATTATCTATGTTGTAGTGAAATTATGATTTTGGTACAATTTTGTCTGCACTGGTTAAAATTTATTTTGAACCAGTGCAAAATATTTGAACTGGAGCAAAATATTTTTACCAGGGCAAAATATTTGCACTGGTATATAACTATATTCTACTGTTCAAATGTTGTTGACAATAGCACAATTTCGATGTATTAAAATTCAACTTGAAACAAAAGACAACACTACGAGGCTTAGGGAAATAAACCATATAAATCCTTACTTAATCATTCCCCTAAGCCTCGTAGTGGTCTTGTTTCAAGTTGAATTTTAATATATCGAAATTGGGCTATTCAAATTTAAAAATCCAGAAACGCTTTATTACAATATTCGTCTCTATATTATAGAGATAGAGAAGAATAAATAATCGTATTGCAACAGATTGAAATTGCAGTTCAGCCACAGAACAGATCATCATGTCTTTCAGTGAGAACTTGAAATAAAATGTTAAGCCCCCCCTCCACTTGAGTGACTTATTTTACTTTGAGCCCCCCTATCCTTGCTTTAATTTTACTTCATGCCCCCCCCCCCTTTTGGTTTTTCGGCCCCCCCTCCTGATAATTATTGCACATCGTAAACCGGCCTTAAAACTTCTCTGAAATCAGCAATTTAAACTGGGGAGGGGGGTCAATTTTTAATACCCCGTTCTAGAAAAAATGGCTGCTGATAATTTCAAGCTTTCGTGCGTTCGAAATATTATACCCCGTTCTAGGAAATGTCTCTAAAATGGATACCCCGTTCTAGATCAGGAGTCCCAAAATCACGACCCCGTGTCGTGAACATGACGATTTTTATGGTATACCCAAGTTTGGATATTTCGTCAACTGGAAAATCAAAATAATTTTGGGAAACGCTTGACAACGAACTTTGAATGAGACGTTCAAATTTACCACGTGATTTCTGAGGGGGGCAAACAACTCAAACTCGGGAGATTTCAAACCAGTTGTTTATTATACTGATATCTTTTCGGAGCTTATACATTTTTACAGTGTTACAGTAGTTGATATATATATATAGAAAAATGTTAAGAAAATATTTGGGATATTTAGAATTTTTTCAAGATATATTTAGGAAGAAAAAGTGAGATATTTAGGAAAAATATCGAGAACTTCCGGAAAGATATTTAGGCGATTTTACGTGATATTTGTAGCTAGGGCTATGTTTACATTGTAATTGATCTCTGTAACATAGGTTTCTGCACTCAACGTAATTGTGGAAAGCTTTCTGCTTTTTAATACATGGAGAACTTGAAAGTACTCCCTCAATTTTGTTGGATCATTTGTGAAAAATAAACGGCTAACCTTCAGAATACCCGTTCACTCAAATATTCCTAATCACGTCCGCAGTCACAAAGCTACTGCCGCGGTCCGCAGTCACAAGCACATTTTGTAATTATGCAAATTGCTGTAAAAACAACTCCGCTCGTATGTCACGCCATTCTCGGATCGATCGCGACTGATTGAAAGAAAATAAGAGAAACCGATACGTATACATGTACATACAAAACATAAATATCGCCAAATGTAGCGCAATATTAAACTTCACCTAACTTGTAAACAAACCCTGGCGGGCGGAGCGAGCTCTGCCGGGCAATATATACATATACATTCCTAGCTTGTCAGTCTTGCTAGCTTGTGACCCGGGGGGAGGGGGGATTCCCATATAAAAATGACAAGAGTGCTCGTCGGAAATTTTCGAAAAGCACCCTAAAAGGTACCAGAATGTTGTTTGATGGGCGTGGCTCAAATAAATTTTTACTCCTAAGAGGTACCAATTCGTAAACAACACATGTCATATTCTGGGCTTAATACCCTAAAAGGTACCACGATAATTCCAACGGGGGTCATTTTGAATTTTAGCACCCTAAGAGGTACCAATACACAAATTTTGACCCCTAAAAGGTACGACGAGCACCCCCGTCATTTTTATATGGGAGTCCCCCCCCCCCCCCCCCCCCCCCCCAGTGACGATCATAAACTTTACTTGAGCGAATGTTTTTCATTGACAAAACCGTCTTCACTTTTAATTAAACTTAGTGTTCACATAACCTCTCATTATTTTCTATAAACAATACTGAACGAAAACACGAAACGCGAATGATTCTCATGTATTGTGACCATCTTTGTTGACAAATTCTTTAGAGTGATTAACTGTTCTGTGAACATAACCATGTTTCTCCAGATTACAATAAGCTTTCCAACAGTCAAATACGATGATAGTTCCTGGTTCGATCCATTTCTGAATAATAGGCAGCAGTGTTGCTTCGTCTCTTAACTCAACCGCCACCAGAAAAGATTTCCTACTCTCTTCCTCTATTCCGCCGAATTCCCATTGTCCCACATGATGTCCACGACGATATCTTCTCTTACCAAACTTGCTTTCATCGATTTGCACAATCTTCCCCTCTCCTCCAAGTCTCTCACTTCTTAAAATTCTTGCATTGTCATTCACTTCACAGCACCAACTTGTACATTTGCACAAAATGATAACTTTAGTTTAGTTCAGCAAAATTATGACGTCTCTTGCATACTATTGCATAATCAAAACGCAATAGCAATGATTCAGTATTCCAAAATAGACCAAAACCCAAAATTCATGCTATCTGATCTTGCTAATGGAAACGCTAATGGCTTTTTGACAAATGACTGACAAGAAAGACACACTGAATTTCTTGATCAATTAACCCGTCTCGTTGATGATCTAACAGAAAATTTGTCTCAATAAAAAGCCGTCTCGAACAAAATTTGTAGAGTTACGACAAACCAACCGCATGTGTAAAGCGTTGATGATGACAGAAAATTTGTCGAGCGCGGAAAATGTCAAAGCGCAACTCGCGCAGATCACTGTAACTAACCCTAGAAACAATCTGTCAGGCGATGAGGTCATAGCTCTAAAAGAGTTCAAAAACAACTCTACTATGCCTCAAAAAAGCGGACAAAGATACAACAACAGTCATGATGAATACATATATACATACATAAACTTTATTAAAGTGTCAAAATATTTAGCTGTAAGGCTAATTGAGAACACTATAACAAAATATATATTAATAAGGCAGAAACAATAAAAGAGGGCCAACTGCAACTCGACAGGAAACAATCAAAGCGCAATTTTTATCACTATCAATACATTCTACCATGTACCTAAATCTAATAATGGCAATGATTCACTATTCCAAAATAAAGGCCTTTTCGTTCGCCTGATCGGTAATTTAAGATCAAACGTTCATCAAATGATAACATTCCATGACAACTCAAAGCCATTCATTTCATTAATTGAACTTACTAATTACTGCTTCCCTAAAGAATCGCGACAAAATTATCAACAAAAACAAAGAAACTTTAGATAACTTAGACGTTCGCGTGATCACTAAGAGAAAATAAAAAATTCATCAAATGATAACATGACATGACAGTTCAAAGCCATCCATTTAATAAATTCAAGTTACTAATTACTCTTTTTCTCAAAAATCGCGACAAAACTATCAACAAAAACAAACAATCTTTACATAAACTACATACCTACATGTGTACATACGATTTTCTTAAAGTCTGAAATCTGTTTCTGCAGATCGGCTACGTTTACACTGTTTTTCTTTACAATGTTTCTCCGGCATACTTTAGACAGTTAGCACTTCAACAAAAGATAATCAAAGGGCTCTAAGAGCCATCTCGTTAATGCGAAACATGGTAAGGTTAATTTGAAAGACAAATTAAGGGGCCAGTAGTTATCATGCCAAAACGACAACGGAAGTGTAGCGTGTTTTTATTTTTTGAGTTAGCAAACCGGATTTTTAGCTTGGTGCCATAAGTTGAGGGCAAAATGGCTCTCAGATTTTTGAGTTTGTTTCAGCGACTGACCCTCTTCAATACTAGTTATTAAAAGTGGCCATTCTTTTTATTTCTGTTAGGATATAAACTGAACTCAATCTAGGATCAAGATGGCGACTGCCCCTGGGCCCCCCGAATATCACAGGGTACCCAGACTATGCATAACATAACATCTTTCCCTGTAACCCTTAACTGAATAACAAATATAGCAAAACTGTGAGCAGTCCTATAACAAAGAAAACTAAATGTTAGAAACATGTCCTCAGTTTGCTATTAAAATGTTCAGTGTTCAATGTCATTCAGAACAATGAAATCATTCTCGGTAACTCAAGGGTACGTGGATGACTCGACCACTGACTCTACTGATAATGGGAGATGTAGCTGATGTGAGTTCACTATCAGACTCGTCCCTAGGGTGATTAGGTAGTTGGTCTGCAACAGGGTCTCTGCTGTTGGTGTCCTCCGCTACTTCACTGGACGAGTCTTCATGTAATGGGGTTTCTTGTGTCTTCAGAATATCCCTCCGGTTTCGTCTGTAATGATGTTCATTCGCTTTCACAATATATGATCTTGGTTCGCCTTTGTCAGATCTTCCCAATAAAACTGCTGGTTCCCAGGTTCCTCTCTGACGCACCCTGATACTATCTCCAGGTTTTAATGGTTCGAGGGACTTGCAGCTTTGATCAAAATACTTCTTCTGAACTTGCTGTTTTCCTTTCAGCACTCGCTGAACTTCACTGGGGTCGTAGGCCATTGGCTTTAGCAAGGTATTCTTAATAGGAATGATGCTTCTTGTGCGACGTCCCATAAGCAACTGAGTGGGAGAAAGTCCAACTCCAGGAATTGGAGTATTGCGTAACTCCAAGATTGCTAAATAGGGATCTTTGTTATCCTCATATGCTTTTTTGAGCAGTTTCTTGGCTGTTTGTACTGTACGTTCCACTAAGCCATTGCTCTGAGGAAATCTCGGTGATGAAGTAACATGCTGAAATTGATACTGTTTGGCAAACTGTTGAAATTCCAAACTGCTAAATTCAGGGCCATTATCTGAATGGAGAACCTCCGGTATTCCATGTCTTGACATATGCTGTTTTAGACAGTTGATGACAGAGGCACTTGTGCTGTCTTTGAGCTGTGTCAGTTCAAAGTACTTTGAGTAATAATCCACGAGCACAACAAATTTCCCTTGAGCAAGGACAAACATGTCTACAGCTAACACCTGCCAAGGTCGATCAGGAACTGGATGTAGTAGCAAGGGCTCCTTGACTTGATAGTTCCTGTACTTATTACAAACTCCACAACTGACAACTTTTTCTTTAATGTTCTTGCTTATATTGGGCCAGAACAAACCCTCTCTTGCCCTGCTGAGACATTTTTCCACCCCTAGGTGACTGCCATGAATTTTCTCAAGCATTTCATCTCGCAAACTATATGGAGTGATAAGACGATCACCTTTCATCAACAGTCCATCACATATACACAGTTCATCTCTAAAGTTCCAGTAATCTTGTAATTCTGGCTCCACTTCTGACCTGTTCTCAGGCCAGCCTGTTAATATCACTTTCTTCAGTTTGGATAACACTGGATCACTGTCCGTCTCTCTCTTAAACTCATCAGCCTTTTCTTTTGAAATTTGTACCAGCAAATGGACTTCAAACTCATCTGCCTGTGATGTAGACTCCAACTGACTAGCACGGCTAAGGGTATCTGCAATGTACAATTGGTCACCAGGTCTGTACTTGACTATCAGGTCATACTGTTGTACACGAAGCATCATTCGTTGAATGCGCTGCGGGGCCATAGACAATGGTTTCTTGAACAAACTCTCTAGAGGTTTGTGGTCGCTTTCTACCATAACTGTTTTCCCATAAATGTACTGGTGAAATTTGCTGGTGCCAAACACAATAGCTAACATTTCCTTTTCTATTTGAGCATAATTTCGCTCGGCATTGTTCAGTGCTCTTGATGCATAGGCTACTGGTTGGTTCCCTTGCAGCAAACAGGCACCCAGACCCTCTGAGGAGGCATCAACAGATACAATGACCTCTTCATTCACATCAAAATACTTAAGAACCGGTGCTTGAGTGATACAGGTGATAAGGTCTTCGTACGCTTTCTGCTGTGCTTCCATCCAGTGCCACTCCACTGTCTTCTCCAGCAGCTCACGAAGTGGTTTATTAATGCTAGCCAAATTAGGAATAAACTTATGCAGGTAGTTCACCATACCCATAAATCTTTGTAGGCTTGTTTTGTCTTGTGGAAGTGGCATATTCAAAATGGCTTGAATTCTGTCTGGACTTGGTCTCAAGCCGTCAGTCCCAAAAACATGTCCCACATATTCAACTTCCTGCCTGTGAAACTTGCACTTTTGCTCATTAAATCTTAAATCATTCTCTGCTGCTCTCTTCAACACCTGCTTCAGAGTGTGATCATGATCCTCTGTATTCTTGCCCCACACTAACAAATCATCAACAATCACTTCACATTTCTCAATGTCCTCAAACATCTCAGACATGGCCCTTTGAAAAACCTCTGGGGCTGATACCAGACCAAATGGCAACCTCTCAAATTTAAATCTGCCGAAGGGTGTGTTGAACGTAGTAAGCCAAGTACTTTCCTCGGCCAACTTGATCTGGTAGAATCCTGATGTAGCATCAAGGGTTGAAAAAACTGTTGCTTCTGACATACTTGCAGCTACCTCTTCCACTGTTTTTAAGGGGTAATGTTCTCTCTTTACCGCTTTATTCAAATCAACAGGATCAAGGCAGATACGGACATCTCCATTTGGCTTTCGAACTACAACGATTGGGTTGACCCACTTGGTAGGTTGTTCAACCTTTGTGATAATACCCATCTCTTCCATCCGACATAGTTCAGCCTTGACTTTGTCTTTTAACATGTATGGGATCCGCCTTGGTGGGTGTACTACTGGAGTTGCACTTTCATCAATCTTTATCTCATATTCACCTGGAAGTGCTCCAATGCCTCTGAACTGATCTGCATAGGTACCGAGTATTTCTGGTTTGGTCTCCTGTGTACCGCTTGATGCCAAAGTATATAATCTCTGTATTAACTGAAGGTCAGTGGCGGTTTGCAGCCCTAATACCGGTATGACATCTGCATCAACCACCTGAAACTCAATCACCTGATATCTTCCTTTGTACTCAACTGCCACATCACTCTTGCCCACTGTTTTGATTTCATGACCAGAATAGGAAACAAGTCTCGACCCCTTTTTACTGCCACAAACAATACCCACTTCCTTACAAATGCTTTCAGGGATGACATTGCACTGAGCTCCAGTGTCAATCTTGAATGATATGTACCTTTCCTTAACTTTCAAATTTATGTACCATTCATTATCTGTGCCTTTGTTGCCACTTAAAGCACCAATGAAGAAGGACTGTTCGTCACTGGCACCTTCTTGGTCCACTGCATGAACCTCTTTTTTGTTAGCCTGGCATACACTTGCAAAATGGTTAGGCTTGTGGCAAGCATTACAAGTCTTTCCATATGCAGGACAACGGCCTCGTTTGTGACGATATCCACAGAATTGACATGAAATCATACCTGCTTTGCTATCTTTCGCATCCCCACGCTCATCTTTCTGACTGTCTCGTCTATTCAACGCATCATCTCTCACCACGTGCACCGTCTTTTCTTCGTTCAAAACTTTGAGCTGCGCAGAACTTATTTCAGCAGCTCGACAAATATCAAGGCAGCCCTCCAAGGTCAGTTCTGCTTCTCTTAGAAGTCGGGCTCTCACTGTGTCATCATTTATGCCACAAACAATCCGATCACGGATCAATCCATCCTTCAAATCACCGAATTCACATCTTGCTGCCTTGTTACGTAAGTCAGTCACGTACGCGTCAATCGACTCCCCATCAAGTTGATTCCTTGAAAAGAATGAATGTCTTTCAAAAGTTAAGTTCTTCCTCGGATTACAGTACCGCTCAAACTGCTCCATTATTTTATCCACTTTATTCTCATCGCCATCACTGGCCCACTGAAACGTGTTGTAAACTTCTAAGGCCTCTGGTCCCGCCACGTGTAACAGTGTCATCGCTCGAACCTTTCCATCTTTTCTTGCTAGGCCTGACGCTACTTCGTAAATCTGAAATTGCTGCTTAAAACGCCGCCAGTTTTCCGCTAAATTTCCTGTGAGTACAAGGACACTCGGAGGCTGTAACTTATCCATATTATTGCTTTACTTCTGACACCATGTTAGGATATAAACTGAACTCAATCTAGGATCAAGATGGCGACTGCCCCTGGGCCCCCCGAATATCACAGGGTACCCAGACTATGCATAACATAACAATTTCTATCTATCTGTTGAAAGGTACACGATTCAAGATGGTTTGGCTGCGAAACAAGCTCATTTAAGTTTGAGAACACGAAGTGTCGTGCCCTGCATTGCAAGCTTCATATAATATGTCAAGGATAAAGTACTTCTATCATATTTATTGATAAGATGTTTTTATATTTCAACTAGTATTAAGCCCGGATGATAAAGTATTCGAAAAGAGAAAAAGAGACCTTTCAGCTAGAAACCCAAACAAACAATTAACATTTTTTCTTGTATTATCCCAATACTTGTACACCTCCCACCCCTCTTCCCAGGGGGGTAGTCATATATAGGTATCAGAGGCAATCAGATCAAGATATTGCGATCATGGGATCCCAAAGCACATTTTGGTCGTTGTCAGTTTTTAAGTTTTACTACTTTTTTTGCAAATGAGAACCTGGTTCATTTGTCAGGCTTAAGTGCTTAGCCAAATTTCAGCTTGCATTTTAATCTACAGGTTCTAATATGCAGATTTTGTATTTAAGGGGACTGGGTCATACCACCTCCAAAAAAAATTACTTTACTTTAATATTAGTACTTTACATTTTCCTATATTTTGCCTTCTAGCTTCCATTTTAAGTTTGAAAAGAATGGTTGGGGTCCAAGAAGGCTTGGATGCAATCACAATATTTCTATCTGCCCAAAAGAAGCTATAAATCATGCCAGTTGAATAGTCTACTGTTAAGGAGCACTGGCCAAATCACAGTCAATGAACTCTCCCAGAAATATTGTTGAGAGTAGAGTCTGAGGAGTTGAGCTCCACTGTATTTCTTTTATATTTTAATTAAAGAAGAGAAATGATATTGTTTCCAAGAATTAAATTTGAAGTCAAGTATGTGATATGTTGCAGTAGGGATGGAAATTATAACTCGCCCGCTTGTCTAAGTGAGTGTCAAGTCTTCTTTGGCGAGTACAAATTGTACATTACACACACGCCCAAACTGCCAGTGCTGTCAAAATTAAGGTTTCCAACCCTGTGTTATGAGCTATTATGTATATACTGCCTAAACAAGAAAAAAAATGAACAAAATGTAGTTCCTTCTTACATCAGCACACAGATCTCCATTGTCTGTGTCATTGGACACCACTTGGAACTCGGGTTCTCCATCAGTGACAAGAAATCTTATATGGTGCCAAGAAAACTAGCATGCATTGTAAATGAACTCGGTCACTATTGCATTTGACAACATCCCCTAGCATCTGATTAACTCTGTTGTGGAGTCATTGTTCATGTAATCAAAATAATTTTAGAAATGATAAGTTTTTAAACTTTATCAATAACTTATATTCGTACCTTATTATGATAGGAAATCAGCATTCAAAATTAACATGGCTTAAATTTATGCAATTTAGAGGGAAAATTAATGCAAAAGGGAGGGTTAATTTCCTAATAATAAATTAAACCATGCGCATCGTTTTTTTGTTGATCTATGACAATCTTGAAAAGTGTTTCATTTCACAAGATTCCATGCTTGAAAATGACAGTTAACACTGTGCATAGTTCTCTGATAAAACAAGGCATTATAATATAAGTGCTAATAATAAGTACATGATAATGAAAATTATACACTTTAAGACCCCTTAAAAGTGAAATGGATAAAAAAAAAATCAAAATAAACGTTTCGAAACCTTGAAGATACAGTCGTAATGATCGATAGTGAGCAATTGCAATGACGCAGCATTTCCTTTTAACATAATGGAGGAATCTATTTTCAGACATATCCTGATTAACTTAAGCTTATTACAGTAAATTTCGACCAAATACACTTGCCATGCATAGAGGAAACCTTAAATTTTGTCAGCATAAATAAAATAATTCCTAACTCGATCGATCGGCTCCATGGCTGAATATCTGAACCATAAGATACCTTGTAATAACACAAAAACCCGTCATATTTAAAGAATATTGCTATTCAGCTGTAATATTTATCCACACGCGCCATTTTACTCTTTCTCAGCATTGTTTTCAATAATAGTGAACAACATTCGCCATTTTGGATCGAGTTCGTCCAGTTGCTATTTTTCCCTCGACCCTTCCCATGACACCCCGCGCGCCTCAATTCACCCGAGGATCCAATCTTCTCTCACCCCAAAACCAATTAATAGCGACTGGGTACGAGTATGACTCATTTGCATATCTGTCGCCGTTCCCGATAAGCCATTCATTATGCATGCGGGTATTCATGGGTTAAAAATGAAACACAATCAGTGGTGATACACATGGTGAACCAACGTATTTTTATAAAAAAAAGTTGACATTTCGTATGCTAAGCAACAAACATTTTCAAAAGTAACCGTTACAGTGTTTGAAAACTGTTTATATAGTTCAAAATATGGGTCTGGAACGAAGATTAAAAAACAATCTTAAGGTCTCTTAACAGTCCTTCTGTCACGAAAAAGGATGAAAGGCATAAAGATCAAATAGAAAATAAATTATTGAATGCACATGGAGATTGTACACTTCTATCTTGGTGTGGTTCTTAGACAAAAATTGGAATCCAGATTTCAGTTTCTTTAATAAAATCATGAATCCATACTCGGGATGGATTCAGTGGATTAGTCTCAATCCATATTTTTAGAATCCTGGTGTTTCTTTGGGAAGGGTTTGAAGAGTGGATTGACGTGTTCATTGACCTGGCCATGAAACACACCCTTAGAGAGCATTTGTTGCTATTTTTGTACTTTTTTGTCTTCAAGAAAAAGTGTTGAAACATAAGTGCAATATGCTATCATTCATGAAGTCAAATCAGTGCATGGATGATCCAGACTACATCATGGGGATGGGGGAGGGGGTGGGTTGGGGTAGAAGGAAAGTGAAATTACGTTCTAATTCACTACGTTCAAACGAACGTAAATTATTTTCGCCTTTAACGCCCTGTAAAACAGACATAAAACAGCAACAAGAACATGGTTGGATTCTCCCAAGCAGAATCGAGTTTATTTTTAATACAAGAATATTTGCTAATGGTCGATTTACAAATCAAACATGGGCTAAATCATAAACGGAGAAAATTTGTTATCTTCACAAACGTTCTTCTTTCTTGTTCGTACTTGCAGTATTTGTTTTCCAACGGCCAAGCAGCTGCAACAATCGTTTGGAAATTGAATTGTTAGTATTATGAACAACTAAAGTAATGCCAGTCCCCATCTCTTAGACTAAGCAAACCATGCGTTACATGGTTACATCCTAACTCTTTAAGCAAACTGTTGAATATTTCTCTACATCTTGAATAGGAGAATTTGCCCTTTTCTAAAACTATAAAAACCAGATCATCTATAATAAGGTCTAAATAACGGCAAATCAGAACGAAAATCAATATTAGATGCATATATGTATTTCATTGAAACACTCACCGGGAAATACTTATCATTTAACTTATTAATATAGACAAGGTTTCCTTCCTTGTTCATGTCGGTTTTACTACGAGGAATCAGAAATGTTAGGTAATCCTCATAGAACTAAATGCATAGGGAGAATGTTACAAATTTCATTAAATCGGACAAGACCTGGATAAATCTATCGCACAAATAGCAGCAATCCTACCCTTTAATTAGATCCAGATAAATAATATATTCAGCTGGTATCCTTATAAACATGTCTGAAGAAACAGCATTTCTTCGATACTGCTGGTTTATATCTTAATCGTTTTACTGATTCAATAACATCGTTGAAAAGTTACTATCCAGGGGATTAGAATCAGGTACAAACGTATGCAGGAACTTTAAAGCAGAATAGGCTAAAGTGACGGATGAACTTGTTGACTTTTCCCGCTAGGAATAGAATGACAAATAGACAGCCAACATAGTGGGGGGGGGGGGGGGGGGGGGTGGGGGTGGGGGCGGTGTCTGAAGAGAAACTTGTTAAGCTTGGCACCAGTGGAAAAACTTCTTAATTTCAAAATTACGTTCTCCGGTACGTGTCTCCAGGAAGGACTTCTAAGTATGATCTGTAAGCGCGGAAAAGAAAATATGACGGTTAGTATGCAGCAGTAACTAAATAAAACATAGTGTATAGATGGTAGGACACCTTTACTTATGAAAACATAAACTCCACTCGTACGCATCACGTAGACTGTTATGTACAAACGTAGCAGCCAGTGCCAGTCGTAACCACAATTCTTTGGCAATCATAAACATAGGCCAGCGCCATTCTTATACAGCTAGGCCAGTGCCCAATGAGTATAAACAAACGTAACGGCCAGTGCCATTCGTAATCACAACCGAATGCTTTGGCAATCATAAACAAAGGCCAGCGCCATTCCTATACAAGTAGGCCAGTGCCCAACGAGTATAAACATACAATAATATAGGCCAGTGCCTATGTATGTATTTATAAGGCCAGTGCCACTCATACTGTTCAACCTGCACAGTTCATATAAATCGGCTCAACCGGTGTATCACAAACACAGGTGGCGTAACAATATTGAATCAGCCGGTGACAGCCAGCGAAATTGGGATCTTTACTTGAAGTGTATGGCGAACTATCAATTAACTAAATATAGAAACTAATGAAAATGAGACCGTACGGCCAAAATTTTCCGGAAAATAATTAAGGAACCCGACAGAGAATTCAAGTTTTTCCCACCCTGTTCAAAAATTGTATTCCCTATGAAAAGTCTATAATCAACAAATCAACTATAACTTCTGCAAAGCAAAGGCCAAAAGCTAGCCGAAGACCAAACGAAAACAACAGTTGCGACTGCCAACTGCAAATATAAATAATGAAGAACCCTAGGCACTAAAT
Source organism: Dendrophyllia cribrosa (assembly GCA_024195265.1). NCBI lineage: Eukaryota > Metazoa > Cnidaria > Anthozoa > Scleractinia > Dendrophylliidae > Dendrophyllia > Dendrophyllia cribrosa. The sequence goes on from JAJLRJ010000006.1 coordinate 31,708,256, forward strand.
ACACCAGGGGCACCGCAAAATAAATAAATATACCGCTAAATACACTAGGGGCACAGCCTTGAAGCCTTTGAACAAAAATCAAATCTACACCAGAGGAACCCGGATTCCAAAATCTAGAAACATACGATGGAATTTTGAAATTATAATAATTAGCAAAGTAATCAATAGAATGGGGTACCCACAAACAGTCCAAGTGAGCAAAAAATGTGTAGAAATTTGCCAGTTATCTGTATCAGTAAAGCGGCCAATAAAATCAGCTCTTACTGTTTCGGTACGAGGGATCCATTGTATGTCCAGATGGATTTTAAGGGTAAAGCAAATTTTAAAAATCCTGATAGCAATACAATGTAAATCCATTTTATACTGCCGACATCAACAATTCTTGCGGCGGGTTGGTTGTCAGTGAACCATTTAACATAAGAACCACTCAATAGAGAGTAAAATGACCTAAGTGCGAAATCAATAGCATAAAGTTCTCTCCATGTAGAACTTCTTTAATGTTAGCCAACGTGGGAAATAATATTTATCCTTTAAGGTCATGTGCGCCCCGAACCCGGACGTACGGTGGCCCACAGGGGCAAAACACAACTCAATTTCCTTTCCAGAACACAAATGTAATTTCTGACATCTGAGTGACGTAGGAGCGAACTGGTCAGAAATTATTATTCTGACGGCACGATATAGAGGTTTGCGTGTCGTCATGGGACATATCGGGACTATATAAGGGTTTGGCGGGAGATATTCGTCATTCTACGTCGGTCAGTCTTCTCGAACGTTGCCTTTTTTCGTTCAAGTTTTTGTGTCTCCTGACCTCGTGTTCCCGTTATGTCGATCTCGCAAGAGGTTCAAGCGTTTTTAAACAACAAAATCGTTATTAGAACAGATCTTAAAGTTAGTAGCTGATTCCGTCGATAAAATCAAGCGTTTCAGTGTCGAAGGTGTTGATGAACCGAGTAACGAGAAAAATAGAAGTCCCGCCGAGAGGAGTCTAAATCGTTTATGCCAAAGGGGAACAAAATACAGCACAAGTTCAATGCCAAACTTCAAATTCATTGGTCGGGGTTTAATCCCAACTTGGAACCAACGCGGTTTTAAAGGCCAAAGCGTCGCTGTCCGAAGGTGCGTCTTTCATCGCCGAAGGTCAGAAACTAATCTTGTTAGCAGCTCAGATTTATTGGATTTTGGTTGAACGGCGGTAGAGTTGTACACACAGCATGCATGAGCTGGCTGATGATGAAAAGGATGGCAAAAAGAATTGCCGCGCAGAGGAAAGAACTGAGGAGTCTGCTACGTCCACAGCTATCAGAAGATCTACCAATCAGCCTTATTCTTCGTGTCTTTCCACACTCTCGTCCCACCTTTGCTAGTTCCCGAAACCTATAAGAGTGCGTTCATACTACTCGTTCATCGAAAGGTAATTCACACAGAAGATTACTGGTGACACAGGAACGAAGTAAGTTTGAGGTTTCATTTGTTTATTCCCTGATTGATTCGCTCGAGATAAGCCAAAGAGCCTAATCGGAACCTGAAGAACTTTGAATTTGAGATCCGCCCTACCTCTAATTTCGTCATTTCTGCGCACGTTTTGGTAGGGAAGATTATTTTATCCATTGAGTTTGGCGACTCATTGGCGGCCCCAATTTCATTTTGAATGTTATCAGAGATGGTTACCAAATTC